>SJYX01009689.1:56340-66721 GCA_006410675.1 Oreotragus oreotragus | reverse complement strand
TGGCAAAGTAGTGTCCCTGCTTTTGAATATGCTGTCTAGGTTGGTCATAACTTTCCTTCCAAGGAGTAAGCGTCTTTTAAATTCATGGCTGCAATCACCATCTCCAGCGATTTTGGAGCCCCCCAAAATAAAGTCTGACACTGTTTCCACTGTTTGCCCATCTATTTTTCATGAAGTGATGGGACCAGATGCCATGATCTTAGTTTTCTGAATGTTGAGCTTTAAGCCAACTTTTTCACTCTCCTCTTTCACTTTCATTAAGAGACTTTTGAGTTCCCTTCACTTTCTGCCATAAGGGTGGTGTGTAGAATGACCTTGAATTATCATTAGTACTAGAGAAAGTCCTGCAATTTGAACGTAAACTGTTCTTATTTGTGAATAGTTCTGATACAATTTTGTTTTATCTTTTACAGTATCAAAGAGCTGATAGAAGAGGGAAAATCCAGATTCTTTTCTCTGAGTTACTGGCCTCATGACAAGCTACATTAGACAAGCTTTTGTGGTGAAAGATTAAAATATTACCAGCTTTGTTTTGAAACTGTGACACAGAGTGCTTTTTTGGAAACTTTCTGAGGTGGTTTGGGCCCTTAACTTGCCTGGTAACCACAGCTTCTGGACTAATCCAACTCACCGTTTGGGAATTTCCAATTTGGGAATTACTAATAGGGGCACTGGTTTAGGCAATGCTTTCTCTTCTGGTTTGCAAGTGAGCAGAGTCTTTCTTATTAAAGAAGAGTCTGATTATAGCAGGTGAGGGGAATTTTTTTACACTCTACCTCCAGAGAGCAGATTTTGGAGGGACTCTCTTAGACAGAGGATCTCCAACTATAATGTGCATGCCAATCATGGAATCTTCTGGACACCCTGCTGAATAATTAAGTCTCTGGGGTGAGGCATTTCCAACCAGGTGATGATGCTACTGCTAGTTCATAAACCACAATCTGCACAGCAAGATCTTAGAGAAAAGTCAGGTGTGCCTATGGTGGCAGGAGAGGACCGTGTGCTTTCAGGACACTTAGAATTTATGTCACAGGACTTCTCTGGAGGTCCAGTGGTTAAGACTCTGTGCTCCCAATGCCGAAGGCCTGGGTTTGATCCCTTGTCAGGGAACTGGATCCCACATGTCGCAACTAAAAGACCACCTGTACTGAAACTAAGACCCAAATAAATAAATATTAAGAAATAACTTATGAATCTAATTTGTCTTTGGGCACCAGTACAGTAATGCCAAACATCTTTAGTTGCAATCAACTTCTCTAAATTTATATATTATAGAAACTTCTCCTGAGATAATTGTCATCATGACATTTAACAGTACTCTGCCTGAGTTTAGCTGCCTCTCTTCTGTGTTGCTGAATCTAACTGGGCATCAATTGTATGTTTTAGTTCTTCAGCTGTGTTTGGTGTCCTTGCTTCCCACCTCTGAGAAACTGGTGATTCCTGCCAAGGTGTACTGGGTGCACTTCCTGATACTCCACCTAAAAGTGATGAGTAGATATAAGATATCACGTGTCCTCAGATTCAATGAGACAGATGGCTCTTATTCAAGGAAACTTACTCAAAAATATTTAAATAAGCATGGTTATTACTATGAAGAGAAAGTGATATAAAAATGTGAAAAAGTGGAAAAAGTATATCCAAAGACAAGGCTGAGGAATTGAAGACAGTGGTGCTATATTTCACCTGGCCTCATGAACAGAGGGCCACAGGGAACTAGACCCTTGATACCAGGGAGACTTAGGCATAAGAATTGAGTTTGAATGCTTCTAGATTAGAAGCAGAGGACTTCACTTGTAAAGAATTAGAATTTGCACACATGAATCTCACTTTATACTATGTGAAGAGGGTGTATTTCTGAAGAATTGAATGGAGACAAACTGGAACTTTGTCCAGTTTCTTTAAGAACACTATCATTTGGAAATCATCTCTCTCTTTTCAAGAATTTAATTCACAGTCATTTTCCACAATTGAGACCTATTAAGTATTAAGTCAAAAGGAATCTCTTAATGTGACCTTCTCCTAATTCATTGCTGTGGTCAATGCAGCTTTTAGATCTGAAAGTTTTTCCTCAGTGTGTAATTGATTGGAAGACTGTTTCCTAGTAAACCGTATTGTTACATTTCTGTGTGGTTGCTAAACGGAGAGGAGAACAAAGGGACACTCACCAGAGGCTTCTGTTTGCATATAAAATAAAAGCTTTGTGGTGGTGAGAGCTTTTGTGTTAACCAAAATAAAAACCCAAATAGGGCAGGTTCCCAAAGGATGGTTAAGTCATTTATACAGTTACATGACTAACTTATGTGTATGCCTTTTGAATATGCATTGATTTCCTACCTTCACACAAAGGTGATCGTTTTTAGTTTTTAAGTACTTGTCATCCATTCACCAGGCATTTCTCCTTTTTCTATGATTCCAACTTCTAGTTGAACAACAGAAGAGTTGAATCATAAAAGAAAAGTCCAAAAAACCTTTTATTTGTTTGAAGGAAATTCTTTCCATGTGTCCCTGCTCCTTCCTTTGCTAATTTGGGTCATGTGCTCAGCTTTAGTCATCTGTCTCAGGCAGAGAGGGGCCAAGCTCCTCCTCCACTCACCGCAGGGAGGTCTGGAGGTCTATGAGTGGTAACTGAAGATTGCTGGACCCACCACATCCTACAAAAATGTAATAGCTACTTGAGGCTTAAAGCTTCCACTGGAATTTGAGGCTAAAAGCATAAAATAAGCCAAAAACTAAAAGGTCTGCAGGCAAGGCATGAGTTGATTGAAAGAGAGGAGGAAGAAGAGGAGGGTAGAACAAGAAAGAACCAATCTCAAGAGTGGAGATGAGCCAGGAGGAAGAAAGAGACCTTTATGTTGGAATAACAGAGGCCCCTGTGTTCTTCTTCTGCACACCTAGGAATACAGGTGGTACCTTCAAGCTATTGAGTCAAGCTATTGGTGCAGATATCAGCTTCTGATGATAAAATGGCATGTGTATTAGATAAACAGAAGGACTGACCTCTACGAGCTCAGAATTCCCTAGGTCTGTGCATCACTTTTACATGACAAGCTCCTGTAAAGTTTTAGGGAAATAGAGGAATACTTTAGAATTTTGTACTTAGACTTTAAGAAAACCGGTAAACATTTTTTTTGGAAGCCAAGCTTACTTTCTCTCAATGATTTATCCATCTATACTTTGTGAAACATTTATTGTCTGTGCTACTCACTTGGCAGTAATTCAGAGTGCATGATGATGTACGTCATTTGTACTGTTTTCTGGTATTGTTTCTTAGTACTTGAATCTAACATGAATTTCTACTTTATTTTGGTTTTCTCTGTTACTAGGAGAGAAATATGGATACACATTAAAAAAATATGGATACCCATTCTTTATATTGTTCCCACTTTCTCTGTTACTAGGAGAGAAATATGGATATGTTCTTTTTTTTTTTTATATAACATTTTGCATGTTTATTGTACAGCATTTAAATTTTTTTTCTAGATTGTATCTAGTGCTTTATTTATTTATTTATTTAGAGCTTTCATTTTACTTTATTTTACTTTACAGTACTCTATTGGTTTTAGCATACATTGACATGAATCATTCTTTTAGATTCTTCTCATTCAGAGGTGGGCTACATGCCCCCTTCCAGGGAATCTGGGTGGGCTCTGACCACTTCAACCTATAGAGTATAGCAGAAGTGATGCTGTACTACCAAAAACACATGGCTGTAAAACCGCAACTCACTTCCAGTGGTGACTCATGAAAGACAGCCCTGTTTGCTGGTCAGATTCACTCTTGGGTCCAAGAGATACTGTATAAGAAGTGTGACTACCCTCAGACCACAATGCCATAGAAACCATGTGTAGACAGATACTCCAGTTAACAGTCTGTGCCAAGTTCACTATTTAGCTGTCTCAAGGTAGGGATAGATAGGTATGTGAAGATGCTATATTGGAAATTTATCTTCTAGTCTTAGTCTTCAGAAGATCCTAGTTAAGGCTCAATACACTGGAGAGCAGAGATCAGTCAGAGCTGCCACACCTGTCCACAAACATTATACAGTTGTAGTATTTTTATATCACAATGTATTTAGGTAGTTCATTGCACAGCAGTAATACTGAAAACAAAGGAAGAACTTTTAAAAGTTAAATTATTATTGGCTTGGAGGTAGTTTCAGCCAAATGGATTGGAGGGTGAGAGAAGGGGTTAAACCAATTTGTTGATGTTATTTCTCTCTTCCTCTTTCTGTGCATCAAGCAGTGTCTTGTGTGATTGTGTCTCTTTTATGATCCCAGCTTCTGCCAGTCAGCCCTTGAAATAGTTTTAGAAAGTATTTGGAGATGCCAGCTCCTGGTCTTTGAGAACAACCTCCTCTGACCCGCTGATTCTAGTGGTGGTAGTGGATTTCTGCTACTGTTGATCTCCAGGTTTCCTACTTTGCCCCTGATTGTCTTTCAGTTCTTCCTTTGGGCTAGTGCTCAGTATTAAAGTTCTTCCTTTAAACTACTTACTTTCTTGACTGGGCACTTGTTGATACAGGCTACAGATCACATTTCTTTATATGCTTGACTGAACACAGTAAATATGCAATAAGTACTAATTAACTGACTAAATACAGGTCAGTTCATAGAACAGTCATCTTGTTTGATGAAATAGTGTTGGGGCATCATGTTGACCCTTTATAATCCTTCTAGAAGTGTAGCACATCAAAATATTAGCTAGGGCTTCAACTTGGGTATGATTTTACGGGAACACCCTTGCAATTGATCAATTCCTTTATGCATAATAGGAGTAGAATGCCAAAAGTTTTAATGAGTCTTTTTTTCATTGGAAGAAGGTGAGTTGAGCCACTGTTTTCTAAAGAATGTTTCCAGCTTAATCTTTAACTTTTTGAGAGCAATAAAATGGCAAATGTATTAGAAGCTAGTGCAAAGTGGGTCTATAATTATTATGCTTGAGCTTTAGAAGTTGTTTCATTGATATCTTTTTTGAAAAAATGCTTTGAACTTGTAAAAAGGAAATGTATCCCTGTATCTGTATCTATATTATTGGCTTAAGACAGATATGACACATCCATACAGAGTTGTATTCTTTCTAGCGTTAGCATATTAGCTTAATATATGAAGGTAGTTTGAATCATTCATTCTAGCAGCATAGATTCAAAAGCACACATCCTCTTTTTTATCCTATATTATTGAGTTTGCTGTAGTGAGCTGTAGTCATGATTCTATAAGAGCTGTTGTGTAATCATGTCCAAATCACTTAATTATTTTCATCCATAGAGTCCATAAGTATAAAATTAAAGGGTTGGACTCACCTCACAGGTAACTCCAGCTTGAAAATACTGTGCCATTCTCAGTGGCTGATTTCATGCTCCTACCCATCCCAAGCTATTCCATGCGTGCTTTTTTTTCCTCTACGGTCTTCAGAAATGATTTTGTCATGATTTCTGTAAGGAATAATTATCATTATTGTAGTAGTTCTATTTTAGGGGCCATCTTAAAATAGAATTGTTTTTTAAAGGGAGAAAAGGGACAGAAAAGATCATTCTGTAAGTTCTTAAAATGAGAATCTATCTGAATGTTTGATTTTGGTTTGGTTTTGGTTTTTTAACAAACATATAGGACTCATTACATGCTAGGCACTGTTTTGAGAATGCTTCAAACATAATTTCATTAAATTCTTATAGTATCTTTATGGTATCTTCATCTAAACCATAAGCACACAGAGGGGAAAAAATGTAAATTAACTTGCTTAGGATTGCACAGTTAAGGAGTAATAGAGCTAAGACTTGAACTCAAGCAGGCCACATTCTCCACTGTTGGATTATGCTGCCTAACAACTTAACGGAACAGCTGTGGGGATCATAATTCTAATGAGTTGAGAAACCCAGATGGTATACTGGTGGAGGTGTCACAGATCTGAAGAGGAAACTGGACAATTTCTCTTATGTATAATTTCTGTAAATAGGAAAATGCTGACAAGAGTGAATGTTTAAATTTCCTTAACAATAATTTTGTTTGAATCCAAGTCAGCATTTCATAGAAGTTAAGGTCATCATTAAAGCTGGTACAATTTTTCCTCATCAAGTTTGGATGTGATCATTCCCGGAGGTAGGAGGGGATTAGATATTTCATTAGTATTGATTCTGAAATTTGGATTTTCTAACTGATGCCATCTTGGTATGCCCTTGTTTGAGCCTGAATCCTACTTTATTTCCATAATAATTTGTGTCTATTTAGGCTCTTGAGCTAGAAATATTACTCTAAATATTTCACGTAGATGTATTCTTTCTGGGGAAATATTTATATTTCTTCTTAAAAGAACTAAACTTAGTTTTCTTTTCTTTCCCTAAACTTTGCATTCCTTGAATTAAGCTCTCTGAGGCTGCCTAAGACTCACTGTTATGAATTCAATTATTTTCTTTTAGGATTTTAAAATTTATTTTAATTAGAGGATAATTACTTTACAATATTGTGATGGTTTTTGCCAAACATCACCATGAATCGGCCACAGGTACACACTTGTCCCCCATCCTGAACCCCCTCCCACATTCCTCATCACCCTATCCTTCAGGGTTGTCCCAGAGCACTGGCTTTGGGTACCCAGCTTCATGTATTGAACTTGTGCTGGTCATCTCTTTTACATATGGTAGTGTACATATTTCAATGCTATTCTCTCAATTCCTCCCACTCCTAACTTCTCCCACTGAGTCAAAAAGTCTGTTTTTTGCCATCTATGTCTCCTTTGATTCCCTGCATGTAGGATTTTTGGTACCATCTTTCTAAAGTCCATATATATGTGTTAATATATAGTATTTGTCTTTCTCTTTCTGACAAACTTCACTCTGTATAATAGACTCCAGGTTCATCCACATCATTAGAACTGACTCAAATGTGTTCTTTTTTATAGCTGAGTATTATTCCATTGTGTAAATGCTGTCTCTTATACACATCTAGATGTGTATAAGAGACAGGGGACACTCACCAGAGGCTTCTGTTTGCATATAAAATAAAAGCTTTGTGGTGGTGAGAGCTTTTGTGTTAACCAAAATAAAAACCCAAATAGGGCAGGTTCCCAAAGGATGGTTAAGTCATTTATACAGTTACATGACTAACTTATGTGTATGCCTTTTGAATATGCATTGATTTCCTACCTTCACACAAAGGTGATCGTTTTTAGTTTTTAAGTACTTGTCATCCATTCACCAGGCATTTCTCCTTTTTCTATGATTCCAACTTCTAGTTGAACAACAGAAGAGTTGAATCATAAAAGAAAAGTCCAAAAAACCTTTTATTTGTTTGAAGGAAATTCTTTCCATGTGTCCCTGCTCCTTCCTTTGCTAATTTGGGTCATGTGCTCAGCTTTAGTCATCTGTCTCAGGCAGAGAGGGGCCAAGCTCCTCCTCCACTCACCGCAGGGAGGTCTGGAGGTCTATGAGTGGTAACTGAAGATTGCTGGACCCACCACATCCTACAAAAATGTAATAGCTACTTGAGGCTTAAAGCTTCCACTGGAATTTGAGGCTAAANTTCCTTTATGCATAATAGGAGTAGAATGCCAAAAGTTTTAATGAGTCTTTTTTTCATTGGAAGAAGGTGAGTTGAGCCACTGTTTTCTAAAGAATGTTTCCAGCTTAATCTTTAACTTTTTGAGAGCAATAAAATGGCAAATGTATTAGAAGCTAGTGGAAAGTGGGTCTATAATTATTATGCTTGAGCTTTAGAAGTTGTTTCATTGATATCTTTTTTGAAAAAATGCTTTGAACTTGTAAAAAGGAAATGTATCCCTGTATCTGTATCTATATTATTGGCTTAAGACAGATATGACACATCCATACAGAGTTGTATTCTTTCTAGCGTTAGCATATTAGCTTAATATATGAAGGTAGTTTGAATCATTCATTCTAGCAGCATAGATTCAAAAGCACACATCCTCTTTTTTATCCTATATTATTGAGTTTGCTGTAGTGAGCTGTAGTCATGATTCTATAAGAGCTGTTGTGTAATCATGTCCAAATCACTTAATTATTTTCATCCATAGAGTCCATAAGTATAAAATTAAAGGGTTGGACTCACCTCACAGGTAACTCCAGCTTGAAAATACTGTGCCATTCTCAGTGGCTGATTTCATGCTCCTACCCATCCCAAGCTATTCCATGCGTGCTTTTTTTTCCTCTACGGTCTTCAGAAATGATTTTGTCATGATTTCTGTAAGGAATAATTATCATTATTGTAGTAGTTCTATTTTAGGGGCCATCTTAAAATAGAATTGTTTTTTAAAGGGAGAAAAGGGACAGAAAAGATCATTCTGTAAGTTCTTAAAATGAGAATCTATCTGAATGTTTGATTTTGGTTTGGTTTTGGTTTTTTAACAAACATATAGGACTCATTACATGCTAGGCACTGTTTTGAGAATGCTTCAAACATAATTTCATTAAATTCTTATAGTATCTTTATGGTATCTTCATCTAAACCATAAGCACACAGAGGGGAAAAAATGTAAATTAACTTGCTTAGGATTGCACAGTTAAGGAGTAATAGAGCTAAGACTTGAACTCAAGCAGGCCACATTCTCCACTGTTGGATTATGCTGCCTAACAACTTAACGGAACAGCTGTGGGGATCATAATTCTAATGAGTTGAGAAACCCAGATGGTATACTGGTGGAGGTGTCACAGATCTGAAGAGGAAACTGGACAATTTCTCTTATGTATAATTTCTGTAAATAGGAAAATGCTGACAAGAGTGAATGTTTAAATTTCCTTAACAATAATTTTGTTTGAATCCAAGTCAGCATTTCATAGAAGTTAAGGTCATCATTAAAGCTGGTACAATTTTTCCTCATCAAGTTTGGATGTGATCATTCCCGGAGGTAGGAGGGGATTAGATATTTCATTAGTATTGATTCTGAAATTTGGATTTTCTAACTGATGCCATCTTGGTATGCCCTTGTTTGAGCCTGAATCCTACTTTATTTCCATAATAATTTGTGTCTATTTAGGCTCTTAAGCTAGAAATATTACTCTAAATATTTCACGTAGATGTATTCTTTCTGGGGAAATATTTATATTTCTTCTTAAAAGAACTAAACTTAGTTTTCTTTTCTTTCCCTAAACTTTGCATTCCTTGAATTAAGCTCTCTGAGGCTGCCTAAGACTCACTGTTATGAATTCAATTATTTTCTTTTAGGATTTTAAAATTTATTTTAATTAGAGGATAATTACTTTACAATATTGTGATGGTTTTTGCCAAACATCACCATGAATCGGCCACAGGTACACACTTGTCCCCCATCCTGAACCCCCTCCCACATTCCTCATCACCCTATCCTTCAGGGTTGTCCCAGAGCACTGGCTTTGGGTACCCAGCTTCATGTATTGAACTTGTGCTGGTCATCTCTTTTACATATGGTAGTGTACATATTTCAATGCTATTCTCTCAATTCCTCCCACTCCTAACTTCTCCCACTGAGTCAAAAAGTCTGTTTTTTGCCATCTATGTCTCCTTTGATTCCCTGCATGTAGGATTTTTGGTACCATCTTTCTAAAGTCCATATATATGTGTTAATATATAGTATTTGTCTTTCTCTTTCTGACAAACTTCACTCTGTATAATAGACTCCAGGTTCATCCACATCATTAGAACTGACTCAAATGTGTTCTTTTTTATAGCTGAGTATTATTCCATTGTGTAAATGTACCACAGCTTCCTTATCCATTCATCTGCCAGTGGACATCAAGGTTACTTCCATGTTCTAGCTATTGTAAACAGTGGTGAGATGAACGTTAGGATAATTTTTTTTTTCAATTCTGGTTTTCTTGGGGTGTACGCTGAGCAGTGGGATTGTTGGGTCATATAGCTGTTCTATTCCCAGTTTTTTAAGGAATCTCCACACTGTTCTCCATAGTGGCTATACCAGTTTGCATTCCCATAAAAAGTGTCAGACAGTTCACTTTTCTCCACACCCTCTCCAGCATTTACTGTTTGTAGACTTTTTGATGATGCCCATTCTGACCAGTATGAGATGATGCCCCACTGTAGTTGTGATTTGCATTTCTCTAATAATGAGTGATGTTGAGCATCTTTTCATGTATTTATTAACCATCTGTATGCCTTCTTTGGAGAAATGTCTGTTTAGGTCTTTTGTCCACTTTTTGATTGGGTTTTTCTTTTTTCTGGTAGTGAGCTGCTTTTATATGTTGGAGATTAATTCTTTGTCAGTTGTTTCATTTGCTATTATTTTCTCCCATTCTGAAGGCTGCTTTTTCACCTTGCTTATAGTTTCCTTTGTTGTTCAAAAACTTCTAAGTAATTAGGTCCCTTTTGTTTATTTGCTTTTATTTCCATTACTCTGGGAAGTGGTTCATAGAAGATCTTGCTGTGATTTATGTCAGAGA
>SJYX01009689.1:27060-55997 GCA_006410675.1 Oreotragus oreotragus | reverse complement strand
AAACAGACAGACAGACCACATGTGAATAATTTGTTGATAGGCTTCCTTTCTGCATATGACATAGTTCCTGACAGAATAATATGGTTCTCAAGATCCACTGTATTTGTGGCAATGTCTGTATACTATAAAATAATCAAATTTCAGTTGGTAGCAGTAGTTCCAATTACCTTTGTAATATTTTGGAGCTGTATCACATATGGCTAAAATGCAAGCAGACAGCTAGTGACTGAATCTCTTTTGCTGTATCAGGAGGTAATTTGCCATGGATACATCTCTACTATTTGATGAAAATGAAAGGAAAATTTAAATATCTTATGTAATCTTGGGCTTTTAAAAATGAATTAAATATATCCACACCCAGTATTATAAATATTTATTAATTAAATGACTGGAGATTGTTTTTAGGGTTATTTTTAAGGGCTAATATATGGGGCTTTTCTTCCCCTTACAGCCTCCAAATTGAACAAAGTATTTGCTATCTAGAACTTATTTTAATAGTTGAATATTTTATTAGATTTGTTTTAAAAGGGTAATTTTAGCTCTTTACCCAGGCGGCCGAGCAGCAGGCGCAGAGATGCAGATCTTTGTGAAGACCCTGATGGGCAAGACCATCACCCTTGAGGTCGAGCCCAGTGACACCATTGAGAGTGTCAAAGCCAAAATCCAAGACGAAGAGGGCATCCCACCAGACCAGTAGCATCTGATCTCCTCCGGCAAACAGCTGGAGGATGGCCACACTCTGTCAGACTACGGTATCCAGAAAAAGTCCACCCTGCACCTGGCGCTTCGTCTGTGAGGCGGCATCATTGAGCCTTCCTTCTGCCAGCTCGCTCAGAAATACAACTGCGACAAGATGATCTGCCACAAGTGTTACGCCCTCCTGCACCCCCGTGCTGTCAACTGCCGCAAGAAGTGCGGCCACACCAACAACCTGTGCCCCAAGAAGGTCAAATAAAGCTCCTCCACCTGCTTCTCCTTTGCCCGCAGGGCGGCCTCCTGCCCAAGCCCCGAGGTCCTGGGGCCTCAGTAAAGTTTCCCTTTCGATGGAATAAAAAAAAAAAAAGGTAATTTTAGTGGGCAGTAGAGAATATACTCTGTGATTTCAATTGTTTCAAATTTGTTACTTGTCTATGGCCCACTATATGGTCTAAATTTACTAATGTCCTATTTATACCTAATATATATATGTATATCTTCTCTTGTTGTGGGTGGAGTATTCTTTAAATATCGTTTCAGCTATACTAGTTGCAAATATTGTTCATATCTGTAATAATTCTTCCTGATTTCTGTATACTTTTTCTAACAATCGCTAGCATTTGTGGGTTAGTTTTACTTTCCTTTTAGTTTCTGTCAACCTTTGCTTTATGCATCTGAAGCTTTGTAACTGAGTGGATAAACTTCGTTCTGCCTTATTTTAGCTTAATGAGTAAGTTTCGTGTTCCATGTTATCTCCACTCGTTGGCTTATTTGCTACATATTTTTGCCCTATTTTTGGCTAGTGGTTTTCTAGGGCATATAATATGCATCCTTATTTACAGTCTACCTGCAAATAATGTCAACTGCTTTAAATGTAAGAAATTTATAAATAGTACACCTCTGTTTTTCTTCTCCTATGGTTTGCAACTTACCATATATTTCATTTATATATATATAATAAATCCCACAATGAATCGTTAATGTTTTTCTCTAAAGCTGGGGTCAGCTTTTTTTTTTTTTTTTTTGAATTCCTGAAATGCCAGATAGTAAATATTTAAGGCTGTGCCAGGGCAATGTCCCTATCAAAACTATTGAAGTCTGCCACTTTGGTATAAAAACAGCCTTAGACAACACATAAATGGATGTGACTCTCTGCCAATAAAACTTTATTTCCAAAAAGAGGTGGAAGCAAAATTAGCCAAAGGACCATGGTCTGCTGGCCTCTGCTTTAAACAATTATCTCTCATTGACATTCAAACAAACAAGCATATTCACCACTTATTTTTTTTTTTTTTAACTTCCTTCACTTCTTTGAATAGATTTGAATTTCTATTTGGTATAAATTTCCTTGAGTATTTCTTATCAGATAGTTCTACTGCAAAACAAACACCCCTCTCCCAACACATACACAAAGATAAACTTCTCAGCATTTGTATGTCAAAAAGAATTTTATTTTATTTTACAAAGATACATTCATGGGTCATTGCCTAGTGGAATTATTTTTCTTTCAATGTTTCAAATATTCCTCCATTTTCTGTCTTGAATTGTTTCTGACAAAAAGATTGAAGAAATTCTAATATTTGTTTCCTTATAATGTGACTTCCATCCTCACCTAGTCCCTTCTACCCTCTGTCTGCTTTTAAGCTTTCCTCTTCACTGGTTTTCAGAAGTTTGATTATGATGTTCCTTGATTTAATATATTCTATTTGGTTTATTGTGTGCTTCTTGGATTTGTGAGTTTATGTGTGTGTATGTTTTCTAAGTTGCTTTAGTCATATCTGATACTTTGTGATCCTATAGACTATAGCCCACCAGGTTCCTCTGTCCATGGGATTCTCCAGGCAAGAACACCAGAGTGGGCTACCCTCCTCCAGGCAAGCTTCCTGACCCAAGAAAGAAACACACATCTGAATATATGTATAAATGGAGTCTGTATTAGCTTCCTATTGCTACTGTATAAAATTAATCCTAATGGCTTAAACAAGTATTATCTTCAAGTTCTAGATGTCAGAAATGGTTCAGATTCCTGAACCTGCATCTCCTGAGGCTCCTGCGTTGCAGGCAGATTCTTTACCACTGAGCCACTGGGGAAGGTGAGTTTACGCCTTTTATCAAACACAGAAAAATTTCAGCTACTTTTCCCCCTGCCTTTCCCTACTCTCTTCTTTTTTCCATAGTAGGATGAATAATGTGTCTATTAAAAATGTCCATACCCTAATCCCTGGGACCTGACATTTGTTACCTTGCTTGGTAAAAAAATAGCATTTTACCTTACATGTGTGGAGATGATTAGTTTAAGGATTTCAAAGTAGGAAATTAACCCTGGATTAACTGAATAGATTCAATGTAATAAGGATTCCTAGAAGAGGGAGAAAGGTGGGCTGGCATGAGAAGGTGCTGTGATAACAGAAGCAGAAGTTGGAGTGATATGCTTTGACAATAGAAAACTGGACACAAGCCAAGAAATACGGATGGCCTCCAGAAGCTGGGAAAGGCAAGGAAATGTATTTTTGTTCAGAGTCTCCAAAAAGGAGTAAATTCTGCCAATACCCTATTTTAGCCCATGAAATCCATTTCTGACATCTAGAACTTGAAGATAATACTTGTTTAAGCCACTAGGATTAATTTTATACAGTAGCAACAGGAAGCTAATACAGGCTCCATTTATGCATATATTCAGCTACTTGATATTGTCCATAGGTCACCGAAGTTTTATTATTTTTCTTAAATCTTTTGTTTTTTTCACTCTGTTTTGTGTTATATGACTTTGATGGCAACATCTTGAAGTTCACTTATCTTTTGTTTTGCAAGGTCTAATCTTTTGTTAAACTCATCTCCTCATTTTGAAAAAAAGAAATTATGGTAACTTTTTAGAAGCTACATATGATTTGGTTTTGTAGCTTGTGTTTCTTTCAACCTGATATTCATGTTTTCCTTTAAATCTTTGAGCATATGTATAATATTTCTTTTAAAACAATTGTCTTTTAGTATTTTATTTCTTATATTTCTATTGACAGATTTTTCTTTTAGCTATAGTTTCCTGCTTCTTTATATGTTTCATCATTTTTATTAGATAATAGGTATAGTGAATATAATGATTTTGAGAGTCTGGATTTTTTTTCCTTTAAAAAATGTTGAACTTTGCTTTGGCAGGCATTTAAGTAACTTGCAAGTCAGTTTAATCCTTTGCATACTTTTTAAAAGATGTGTTGGGGCATGTCTACACTCTGTTTCTGCATTAATTTTGTTAGTAAGGTTCTCTTCTAGGCTGTCTACTGAATGTTCCATGTGTGCATTCCCAGTCACTACACTCCTCCATATAGAACTTAAATATCTTCCAGCTCTGTCTACAGTCTTGGAATTGTTCAAGTTACATTCCTGAGAACTATTAGAAAATTCTACCATATTCATGTGAGTCTTAGTATTTAGAAACAGGTTCAAAAATACCTTAACTATTAATTTCTGGGACTCTTTCTCAAGGCAACTCCACCATCTAGTTTCCTGTCCTACAAAATCAAGCTTCCTCCATGTCTCCACATCTCATTTCCATCTTCACATCTCACTGGACCTTCTAATTCTGCTTGAGTTACCCCTTACTGCGGCACAGTCTGTGACATACCTCCAGGCAGAAAGCTAGCGGATTATAAGGTTCATCTCATTTGTTTTACTTGCTATCTTACTTCATAGTCTTGAATTACTAATTGTTCAGTGTCCAAAATCATTCTTTCCTATATATCATCCAATATTTTAGTTGTTTCTTTTGAGAAGACAAGTCCCAGTTATTCTAATATGGCAAGGTGAAAATCTCTATTCTAACTAATTTTTTTTTCAATCTTAAACTATTCTCTGGAGGCTTGGATTAACCAAGATTGATCTGAATATTGTGTCATAATCAGTTAATTTCTTAGTGCTTCTATTTTCCATGCCAATATGCATTTTATAAGATGTGAATTTTGTACATCTGTATAATAAGACAACTTTTTGTCTTGTGAATAATTTCAATTTGTGGCTCAAGGATTTTTACAAGAACCATACATAAATTTGCAACTCAAGCATTTGCAAATAAGAAATTAAAAAAATATGTCATATTTTATGCTGTTTAGACATGGAGTTTGCTCTTGGTGCAAGAGGAATATCTTTAAAGGAAAAGGAAGATAAGAGTTTTGAGTTATACAAAATATGTGGCCACTTAATGAAATTATAAACTTTTTTTTTTATGTGATTTTTTCCCAAAGACAAGTAAATTCTTCCCCAACCTTCCTCCTTCCCTCTTGATAAAAAAATAGTTTAAGCTTGACAACCCTATCCCACTGTTTCATGTAAATAAGTTTCCTTTGAGAGCTATATTGACTCTGTATGAGCATCACATCATTGCTTTTCTATTCACTGAATGCTTTGTTGGTTAATCTAGGTCCCAATTTTCTTCATGACCTGTAAAATTGTCTTTTCCAACTTTTTGGCAACAGTAACTTGCAGCCTTGGTGATGTTTCATGTGGCCTACTCCTTACCTTGGCTAAGCTCAGATCAGATGTCTATCATCGGAAGTTTACAAAATGTGGTCTAACCACGGAAGAGTCTTCCAAGACAAAATCATAAGTAGAGATGCTTTAGTTAAGAATGCCAAAATATCTGTACCATCTGTGAATACAGACTTTGCCAAAGAAAAATAAGTAGGAAATCTATGGTTTTCCTTTTGAACTTTCATGTTAAAATAGGACCAATGTTGAGGTTATTTGACCACAAAATATATTTAAAAAATAGTGTTAATTATAGTTATGCTGGCTTTCCATATACTGCTTTCTTCTGTGATTATAGCATAAACACTTCTGTGGCTTCATTTTTTATGCAATCAGTAAAACAGATTCTTAAAACATCTTCTGAGCAAACACTAGTACTAATAATAGTTATGAGTATGATGAACATTTACTGTGTATGCCCCTTATATATTATTTAATGGTGAGAATATTAAGGGTTTGATGATGTAATTAATAGCTCATTTCATTAGCATTAAATATAAATTTCCAAAAATAGTAGCCTATGATGACTTGAAGAATTACAAACTGGTTCAATTTAGTCAAGAAGTATTTTCTGGGGCAAGGAGAAGGAGGATTGTGGGAGAAATAATTTTTATTTAAATATTTTACCTTTCCTATTCAAATCTGACCAGAGGGACATGGTTTAAGCACTTGGGAATTCTCAAGCTCTTTAGCTTCAGATATTTTACATATTATTTAAAGTTTAAATATATTTTAAGTTCAAAATAAAAGATGAGATGATAATAAGATATTTTAAAATGTGTAATGTACCTTATAAGTACATTATACTGCCTAACTCCTTTAAATGGATAAAAATGTAAATAAATTGTCATTTAGAAAGTAAAGTATCTCCTGGTAGATTTTAACTGCTAAATTAAATAAACTCACTAAATAAAAATATAAGCAATACAAACTTATATACAATTAAAATATTATTTATCTAGTTATTAATGATACTTGCTGTAATGAACAATTCTCACCTTACAAGGGTTATTATAATAAATAGTATTTCTTTGTCACATCATAGTCTAATTCAGTACAGGTATCTCTTCTGGGTGTCCTTTCTTCAAGTACCAACTCAGAACTCCAACCTTTGATCTTGGGTCTTCGGTCTTTTCCAAGTTTCCTTAAGAATCCAGTGCAGAGATCTTTACAACAACCCTATACTTAGGATGTTGTTATTACCAATTCACAAAGGAATACTCTGATTAACATCCAGCTTTTTCTTGCACTTGAAATCAACCAGATGACAAATAAAACCACTCACTCACATCTCATCCCTCAACAACAATTTGTCATTTCTGGGAACTGTGAAATCCAGTGTCATATGTTATGGGACCTGGGAGAAGCTAGTGCATTACATACAGATGTTGATCCTGACTATGGACACTGCAGTGGTCTTGAACCAGCTGGAGAACACTGTCTCAGACAGTCAACCATGGACAAGAGAGCCTTTGTGGAAGTCCACAGAGGTTTCCAGCAAGGAGGTTCCAGCACACTGTTGTTGGGGGGGTGGGGGTGGGGGGAGTACAAGTTGTGTGCACTGGAGAGGGTAAGAGGAACCGTTTGATTTTACTCATCTCATCCCTTCCCCAAAGTGACACAACTCAGGGTCAAGAGAGAACTTCTTGGCTCAGGACTTTTCCCACAGGCGAGAGGTTCGGGGACAGAGTGAGCATGTGATTGAGAATCCTGCTTCCCCAGCTGTGGATGATGCTGTCAAAGAGGTTTATTTCTCTCTTGCCTCATCCAGAGTATGCAGTAGTGAGCTGCTTGACTGAGGGGTGGGAAAAGGCTGGGAGAAAGGCAGATAGCAGTCTTGCAGGGCTTCAGAGGGACATGGAACCTACTAATCAGACCACGGCCTCCATCAAGAAGCCTTCTGGGGACACCTTACTCTTGGATCCCTGCAGCTGTCCCTCAAGCACTCTCATCACGCCTCATGCCTCACTGGTACATAGGCCCACCCACCTGTGGAGGTTCTCTTGGTGTGCTCCCAATGGCAGAAAGAATGAACCCAGCAGATGGCTACTGAGCATATGCAGAAAGCCTACCCACATCTGCAGGACAAGGAGGAGCCACAAGCTTGAACTTTGGTGCAGCCTGTGGGAAAGCAAAAGGAGACTGTGAGCACACAACCTGATGTGTTGCAAGATCACAACCTGAAATGTTCTTCCACAAAGAGAGCAAGAAGCATGGATCAGGTGTATCCATTAAAGGTCCGAGCAAGGTTCAGAGCCTCTTGCAGGGCCATCAGAAAGGATTCCTCTCCCAAAGTCAGTTTGTAAGAACTACAGGAAGTGACTGCCACTTCAAATACAAAAGATCAAAGAAACAAATATGAAGGAATGTGGAAAATCAAAGAAACATGACACCGCAAAGGGATCACAATAATCTCCTAACAATGGACCCTAAAGACATGGAAATCTGCGATTTACCCCATAAAGAATTCAAAATAGCTATTTGAAGAAAGCTCAGTGAACTACTACTATTAGTACAAAAAAATACAGAAAAACAATTTAACAAAATCAAACAATGAAATCCACACACAAAAAAAAAGAGAGAGAGAAATTTAATGAAGAAGTGTGTGGCATGGTAAGTCACTTCAGTGGTGTCTGACTCTTGGTGATCCTATGGACTGTAGCCTCTCAGGATCCTCTATCCACGGGATTCTCCAGGCAAGAATACTGGGATGGTTTGCCATTTCCTCCTCAGGGGGTCTTCCCCAGCCAGGGATCGAAACTGTGTCTCTTATCTCTCCTGCACTGGGAGAAGGATTCTTTACCAGTAATACCACCTGGGAAGCCCAGATAAAGGGGTAGAGATCATTAAAAAAGAGAGAGAGAGAGAAAGAGAGAGAGAGAGAGAGAAAGAACCAAACAGAAATTTCAAGTCTGAAGATACAATGAATGAAATGGAAACACAGCCAAATCTACAGAGGGATGGTACTGTTTCGGAACTTGTTCCTGGGATTGCAGTGTGAGTCTTCCTCCTGGGCATGAGCCTGCCTTCTCAAATGGCCCACCTTGTCATGAGCTCCACCAGGGTTTCCCAACCTCCTACTTAGATCCCAAAGAACCACAAAAAGACCTATCCATCTTGCCCATGGATGGCTGTCAAATTACTGTCATTGAGATGGAAACGGAATGGTGACCTTCTTTCCATCATTTTGCTAATGTCATTTGCCAGTATTCATTTTATTACATGACCATATATCTGTGTCATAGTCTGGAAAATAGAGTATTATAAACATTCCCTTCTAGCTAAATCATCTAGAAACATAATTCTAGCCAAAGAGGTGTGCACCAGTTTGCTAGTCACAGCAGTGTTCGGCCTCTGAGAAGTGCTAACCAGTTCTGTTACAGATTTCAAAAAGGAAATGTCTTTACAATGGTTTTGATTTACAATCTTTGTAAATTAAAGATTTGCAATCTTTAAATGACTTATAATGGTTCAGTGGGTAAAGAAACTGCCTGCAATGCAGGAGACACAGGATATGAAGGTTCAGTCCCCGGAAGAGGACGATACTCTGGAGAAAAAAATGGCAACCCATTCCAGTATTCTTGCCTGGAAAATCCTATGGACAAAGGAGCCTGGTGGGCTACAGTCCATAGGGTCAAAAAGCTGGGCATGACTGAGCAACTAAGCACAAGCAAATGTCTTAGAGTAAAACAGAGAATCTATCCGGCATATAAGTAAAAGAAGTTTCCAGTGATTTTTCTGGTTTCCTCTTTTGATAGGGTGGATTTTACTGACACAAAATTATTATCTCTCTCTCAGCACCAAAAGTTTCAGATACATCAAGTATTATACTTTTATTTTTAATATTTGACTATTAGCTGAATTGGGGAAGAAGGTGGCAACCCACTCTAGTATTCTTGTTTGGGAAATTCCATAGATGGAGGAGACTTGTGGGCTACAGTCCATGGAGTCACAAAGAATTGGACTCGACTTAGCAAGCTATTTCAAATCCTAAAAGATGGTGCTGTGAAAGTGCTGCACTCAATATGCCAGCAAATTTGGAAAACCCAGCTGTGGCCACAGGACTGGACAAAGTCAGTTTTCATTCCAATCCCAAAGAAAAGCAATGCCAAAGAATGCTTAAACTACCACACAATTGAACTCATCTCACACGCTAGCAAAGTAATGCTCAAACTTCTCCAAGACAGGCTTCAAAGTATGTGAACCATAAACTTCCAGATGTCAAGCTGGAATTAGAAAAGGCAGAAGAACCAGAGATCAAATTGCCAACATCCACTGGATCATTGAAAAAGCAAGAGAGTTCCAGAAAAACATTGACTTCTTTTTTATTGACTATGCCAAAGCCTTTAACTGTGTGGATCACAAAAAACTATGGAAACTTCTTAAAGAGATGAGAATAACTGATCACCTTACCTGCCTCCTGAGAAATTTATATGCAGGTCAAGAAGCAACCATTAGAACTGGACATGGAACAACAGACTGGTTCCAAATCAGAAAAAGAGTATGTCAAGACTATATTTTCACTCTGCTTGTTTAACTTATATGTAGAGTACATCATGAGAAATGCCGGGTTGGATGAAGCACAAGCTGGAATCAAGATTGCCTGGAGAAATATCAGTAGCCTCAGATATGCAAATGACACCACCTTTATGGCAGAAAGTGAAGAAGAACTAAGCCTCTTGAAAGTGAAAGAGGAGAGTGAAAAAGTTGGCTTAAAACTCAGCATTTAGAAAACTAAGATCATGGCATTTGGTCCCATCACTTCATGCCAGATAGGTGGGGAAAAAATGGAAACAGTGAAAGACTTTATTTTCTTAGGCTCCAAAATCACTGTAGATATGGTGACTGTAGGCATGAAATTAAAAGACACTTGCTCCTTGGAAGAAACTCTATGACCAATTTAGACAACATATTAAAAAGCAGAGACATTACTTTAACAACAAAGGTCCCTCTAGTTAAAGCTATGGTTTTTCCACTAGTCATGTATGGATGTGAGAGTTGAACTAAAAGAAAGCTGAGCACCAAAGAATTGATGCTTTTGAACTGTTGGAGAAGTCTCTTGAGAGTCCCTTGGATAGCAAGGAGATCTAACCAGTCCATCTTAAAGGAAATCAGTCCTGAATATGCCCTGGAAGGACTGATGTTGAAGCTGAAACTCCAATACTTTGGCCACCTGATGTATAGAACCTGGAAAAGACCCTGATGCTGGGAAAGATTGAAGACAGGAGGAGAAGGGGATGACAGAAGATGAGATGGTTGGATGGCATCACTGACTCTATGAACATGAGTTTGAGTAAGTTCTGGGAGTTGGTGATGGACAGGGAAGCCTTATGTGCTGCAGTCCCTGAGGTCAAAAAGAGTCAGACACGACTAAGCAACTGAACTGACTCATACACACACACACACACACACACACACACATTAGCTGAATGGACAAGAACTTTTTAGGAAAAAAGTTTTTAAAATTTCTGAAATCTGGATGGTGGAACATTCAAAATCTAGCAATATTAGAAAGTCATTATTGCCCCTGGAGCTAAAGAGAAGGGAAATAAAAATAATAAATAGAGTTAACATGTCTAGTGGAAAGTGCAACTTTTTTAGCAAGGGCTGAGAGGCAGAAGTGGAAGATATAGCCAGGGCTAAAAAGGCATTATTGAAGGTGGAAGAATAAGGTGAGTGTGTGCTATTGGTCAAACCCAATGAGGAGCCCCGGAGCAAAGGAGCCCAGATGATAAAATCCACAGCTGCTGAGCCAACAAGGAAATTGATGAGAGGAGTGTGGAGAGTAGATTTTGGGGCAGAGTGTGATTGAGGGGAGCCATCATATAAGGAGGGGATCCCAGGTGGCTCTAGTGATAAAGAACCTGCCTGCCAATGCAGGAGATACAAGAGAGGCTGTTTTGATCCACTGGAGGAGGGCAAGGCAACCCATTCCAGTATTCTTGCCTGGAGAATCCCATGGACAGAGGAACCTGGTGGGCTATAATCCATAGCGTAGCACAGAGTCAGACACAACTGAAGTAACTTAGAATGCATGCATATACCATATAGGGAAGAATCTTTCAAGATAAAGAACACTTCTGAGTTCTCAAATATCAACATATACACAAAGTCCTATTTCACTTAACATAGGATGAAGTTTTGATATTTCTGAATGTGGACCATCTAGGACCAAAGTTATGATTTCATTTCCTACTTTTCAGCATTGAGTAGGTAGATCTATCTGTGGAATGGGAGGCAGAAAATGAGACTTTAAAAAATCTTGTGGTAGACTAAAGATGGTTAAAAAATATTAATGTTTTTTCCTATTGCAAGGTGTAATTGATTCTTGTTCTCTCTCAAGACTGGGCTCGACTTTGTGACTTACTTGACCAATGAAACATAGAAGTTATCTTTGGGAATTTTGAGGCTCAGGTGTAAGAGGCCTTGTAGCTTTCACCTGTAATATTTGCTCTTGGGACACTCCCTCTCCAAAAACAACAGCTATACTTTGAGAGGATGGAAACACATGTGTGGCTTCTGTATAAGTACTTTTGTCAGACTTCCCAACTGTCAACCCAGGCCCACAGCAACTCAGCCACGAGAGTCAGTCATCTTTTGCATCTGCCTAGGAGAGTCTTCTGGTGACTGTACCCAGCCATCTGACCACAATTTCATGGGATGCCTTAAATAACAACTTCCCAACTGAGCCCAGCAAACACATAGAGTTATGAAAGATAATAATGAATTGCAATTTTAAGTAATTCTGTTTTAGGATGGTCTGTTGCCCAGCAACATATAAGTGGGGGGGAAAAACCTTCAAGGAAATAACTTCATAATTTCTAGACAACCTGGGGAAAATGATCAGTGATCACTTCTTCTATCACTGACTTGGAGAAATAACATAAGGATTTAGTTTCAAATTGATATTTTTCTCTAAAACTTAGAAAAAAACATCAAAAAATTTTTTGAATTTTATTTATTGTTTATTTGGAGGATAGTTGCTTTATAACATTTGTTGGTCTCTGCCATACAGCAAAATGAATCAAGAAAATAGTAGCAAATGAAGCAACCAACAAAGAATTAATCTCCAAAATATACATGTAGCTCATGCAGCTCAATATCAGATAAACAACCTAATTAAAAAGTACACAGATGACCTAAACAAACATTTCTCTAAAAAAGGCATGTGGATGACTAATAAATACATGAAAAGATCCCAACATTGCTCATTACTAGAGAAATGCAAACCAAAACTACAGTGAGGTATCACCTCATACTGGTCAGAATGGCCATCATCAAAAAGTCTACAAGCAATAATGGTGAAGAAGGTATGGAGAAAAGGGAATCCTTTTACCCTGTTGGTGGGAATGTAAATTGATGCAGCCACTATGAAGAACAATATGGAGGTTCCTTTAAAAGTTGAGAGTAACACTACCATGTGACCCAACAATTCCAACAATGAACGTATACTCTGAGGAAAAAAATTTTAATAATAAGTCTTTTATGGATCCTCCAAACCAGGGTTATTCTACTTTTCAAGTAAATTTTTGCTTGGCATTTTTAAAATGTATATGATCATGAGATATTTATGCAAATTTCTATCTTTCCTGTTCTTCACCTTCTGAGGATGAGCTCCATTGGCATCTAAGCATACTATGTATTATATAGAAAGGAACTGTAGTCTAGAGCCTGGCAATCTGATCATGTTCGCACTTCATTCTCAACAGAAACTAATGTTTCATGTTTCTCAAACTTCAATATGCAAATTCATCACTGATGGATCTTGTGGAAATATAGATTCTGATGTTTGGGCTTGAGGAAGTTTCTGATAGTCTATGCTTCTAATATTTTCAATTGGTATTGACACTACTAATTCACATTGAAGAGCATGGGCATAAAGGACCCTGAACTTAAAGTGTAAATTTAATTCAAAGAAAGATGATTTTTAATCTTAGATGAAAAGCAAGCATTTCCAAGCAGATAAATAAATGATTACCATACATCAGGCTTTACCACATTAAATTGATTTTTACCAGTAATCATTATAGCATTGCAAGTTAATATATCAAGGCTTATCATCAGATTATAGTAAAAAATAAATCTATGGCTTCAGTTTTTGTTAAATAAATTTTCAGCTTCAGTTTGCTGTTAGAAATGGTGATTATGTTAAATTCAGAATATATATCTTATTACATTTTTACCCTCTTCCTGACTACCATGCTTATACTCTTCCATACCCTCTGGTCTTCTGCAGAGAGGTTATAAAAACAGAGAAACATAATATTAAATTAATATATATAAATTGCTCAGGTGATTTGCAGAAAAAGTAGAGGATTGTTTATTACATGAAATCTATATATAAGCTCCTTACAATAGAGCTAGCATGGTTTATGATTACAAATCAGTGTAGAAGGGTTGCTAACATTGATGGTCTATTTAACATAAAAAAAAATAACCAAATAAAAATGCAAATTGTGTCCTGCTGTGCAATTTTATTCCAAATTGCTTTGTTTGGTTTCCCTGAATATCCATCTCTCTAATGCCTTGTTGAGCTGTTTCAAATCCTGAAAGATGATGCCGTGAAAGTGCTGCACTCAATACGCCAGCAAATTTGGAAAACTTAGCAGTGGCCACAGGACTGGAAAAGGTAAGTTTTCATTCCAATTCCAAAGAAAGGCAATGCCAAAGAATGCTCAAACTACCGCACAATTGCACTCATCTCACATGCTAGTAAAGTAATGCTTAAAATTATCCAAGCCAGGCTTCAGCAATATGTGAACTGTGAACTCCCTGATGTTCAAGCTGGTTTTAGAAAAGGCAGAGGAACCAGAGATCAAATTGCCAACATCTGCTGGATCATGGAAAAAGCAAGAGAGTTCCACTGTGAAGAAGGCAGAGCGCCGAAGAATTGATGCTTTTGAACTGTGGTGTTGGAGAAGACTCTTGAGAGTCCCTTGGACTGCAAGGAGATCCAACCAGTCCATTCTGAAGGAGATCAACCCTGGGATTTCTTTGGAAGGAATGATGCTAAAGCTGAAACTCCAGTACTTTGGCCACCTCATGCGAAGAGTTGACTCATTGGAAAAGACTCTGNGATGCTTTTGAACTGTGGTGTTGGAGAAGACTCTTGAGAGTCCCTTGGACTGCAAGGAGATCCAACCAGTCCATTCTGAAGGAGATCAACCCTGGGATTTCTTTGGAAGGAATGATGCTAAAGCTGAAACTCCAGTACTTTGGCCACCTCATGCGAAGAGTTGACTCATTGGAAAAGACTCTGATGCTGGGAGGGATTGAGGGCAGGAGGAGAAGGGGACGACCGAGGATGAGATGGCTGGATGGCATCACGGACTTGATGGACATGAGTCTGAGTGAACTCCGAGAGATGGTGATGAACAGGGATGCCTGGCATGCTGTGATTCATGGGGTCGCAAAGAGTCGGACACGACTGAGCGACTGAACTGAACTGAATTGAATGCCTTGTTATAACCTAATTTCCATTCTATTTTTCATCTGTCAAAATGGGAAATGTTGATTTTTAAAATCATAGTTAATAAATATCAAGGACCTGGGCATTCTCAAACATTGCTAATGAAAGTTCAAATCAGTTCAATATCTTGGGATGAAGCATAACAATCCTTATCAAAAATTTAAATATATTTTTACTTTAAAATAACTATCACAAATATGGGTAAAGTATTATCTAGAAGAATAATCATAATCTAATTTATGAGTCAAGCATTTTCAATAATCTAAATATTTCAATAATCTAAATTTACAAGAGGTAATTTAGAAAATTATGGTGCATCAATGCAAAAAGGAATACTAAGAAGCTGGTTGGTAGGATGCACAGAAAACTTCAATGACCATAATATATTGCCTTATAAGAAAAAAAGCATATCAATAAGTATAGTATTAGGTTTCTTTAAAGAAACAGAACCAATAAAATATCTATAGATTAGATATGAAAATAGATATAGATACAGATATAAACATTGAAGAGGAGACTTACTACAGGAATTGGCTCTCATGTTTATGGAGGCCAAGTCCTGCTATCTACCACCTACAGGTTTAAGTGCAAAGAAAGCCAAGGGTATAACTCAGTGTTTGAACGCCTGAGAATTGGAGAGCCAATGGTGTATATGTCTCAGTCTGAGTCCTAAAGCCTGAAAACAAGGAACAAAAATGTCTGAGAGCAAGATAAAATGGATGTCGCAGTTCAAAAAGAGAAAAACAGAGGATTAATTATCCCTCTGTCTTTTTGTTCCCTCCAGAAATTCCATGTGTTAGGTTATAGTCTCATTAATGAGAATGATTTTTATTACTCAGCCTACTGATTCAAAAACTAATGCCTTCTGGAACACCTTCATAAACATACCCCAAAATAATGTTTTAACAGTTATCTTGGCATGCCTTAGCCCAGTCCAGTTGACACATAAAATTTCCCATTATAGCATATGGACATTTTGCTACCTATTTATCAAAATTCATAAGTAAGTAATTAAGTTTTAGTCACTCATTCGTGTCTGACTCTTTGTGACCCCATGGACTGTAGCCTGCCTATCAGGGTCCTTTGTCCACGGAATTCTCTAGGCAAGAATACTGGAGTGGGTTGCCATTCCCTTCTCCAGGGGATCTTCCCAACCCAGGGATCCAACCTGGGTTTCCTGCATTGCTGGGAGATTCTTTACCATCTGAGCCACTACTAGCAGTTTCATGTAAGATTTACAGAAAAATATCAGAAGTATAAGTCATATGTGCAAATTTTATAGAATTAGAATTTAAAGGATGTGACTATCAGTTTAGTTGAGTTCAGGCACACAGTCAGTCGTGTCCACCTCTTTATGACCCCCATTAACTGCAGCATGCCAGGCCTCCCTGTCCATCATCAACTCCTGGAGTCCACCCAAACCCATGTCCATCAAGTCGGTGATGCCATCCAACCATCTCATGCTGTGTTGTCACCTTCTCCTCCTGCCTTCCTTCAATCTTTCCTAGCATTAGGGTCTTTTCAAACAAGTCAGCTCCTTGCATCAGGTGGCCAAAGTATTGGAGTTTTAGCTTCAACATCAGTTCTTCCAATGAACACCCAGGACTGATCTCCTTTAGGATGGAGTGGTTCAATCTCCTTGAAGTCCAAGGGACTCTTAAGAGTCTCCTTCAACACCACAGTTCAAAAGCATCAATGTTTTGGCGCTCAGCTTTCTTTATAGTCCAACTCTCACATCCATACGTGACTATTGGAAAAACCATAGCCTTGACTAGATGGACCTTTGTTAGCAAAGTAATGTCTGCTTTTTAATATGCTGTCTAGGTTGGTCATAACCTTCCTGNATTAGATGGACCTTTGTTGGCAAAGTAATGTCTCTGCTTTTGAATATGCTATCTAGGTTGGTCATAACTTTCCTTCCAAGGAGTAAGCCTCTTTTAATTTCATGGCTGCATTCACAATCTGCAGTGATGTTGAAGCCCAAAACAATACAGTCTGACACTGTTTCCACTGTTTCCCCATCTATTTGCCATAAAGTGATGGGACCAGATGCCATGATCCTAGTTCTGAATGTTGAGCTTTAAGCCAACTTTTTCACTCTCCTGTTTCACTTTCATCAAGAGGCTTAGTTCTTCTTCACTTTCTGCCATAAAGGTGGTGTCATCTGTATATCTGAGGCTACTGATATTTCTCCTGGCAATCTTGATTCCAGCTTGTGCTTCTTCCAGCCCAGTGTTTCTCATGATGTACTCTGCACAGAAGTTAAATAAGCAGGGTGACAATATACAGCCTTGACATACTCCTTTTCCTATTTGGAACCAGTATGTTGTTCCATGTCCAGTTCTAACTGTTGTCTCCTGACCTCTGCATATATGTTTCTCAAGAGGCAGGTGAAGTGGCCTGGCATGCCCATCTTTTTCAGAATTTTCCACAGTTTATTGTGATCCACACAGTCAAAGACTTTGGCATAGTCAATAAAGCAGAAATAGATGTTTTTCTGGAACTCTCTTGCTTTTTCCATGTTCCAGCAGATGTTGGCAATTTGATCTCTGGTTCCTCTGCCTTTTCTAAAACCAGCTTGAACATCAGGGAATTCACAGTTCACGTATTGCTGAAGCCTGGCTAGGAGAATTTTAAGCATTACTTTACTAGCATGTGAGATGAGTGCAATTGTGCGGTAGTTTGAGCATTCTTTGGCATTGCCTTTTTTGGGGATTGGAATGAAAACTGACCTTTTCCAGTCCTGTGGCCACTGCTGATTTTTCCAAATCCTTCTTTGTCCTTTATATACAGTTTCTTTTTTTGAAGTATAGTTGATTTACAATATTATATTAGTTTCAAGTGTATAGCATAGTGATTCAGTGTTTTTACAGATTGTACTCCATTAAAAGTTATTATAAAGTGATGTCTATAATCCTTTTTACTGTACAATACATCCTTGTTGCTTATCTATTTTATACATAGTAGTCTGTACCTCTTAATCTCATACCCCTAATTTACCCTTTCCCTTTTCCTCTCCCTCTTGTAACCATGAATTTGTTTTCTGTATCTGTGATTCTGCTTCTTCTGTTTTCCTCAATACATTTGTTTATATTATTTTTAGATTCCACATATAAGTGATACTATATAGTATTTGTCCTTGTCTGACATTTCACTAAGTATAGCATTCTCTAGTCCATTCACATTGCTGCAGATGACAGAATTTCACTCTTTTATGGCTGACTAATATTCCTTTGTATTAGGCATATTAATATACACATACATACCATATCTTCTTTATCCATTCATCTGTCGATGGTATTTAGTTTCCATGTCTTGGCTGTTGTAATAGTGCTGCTAGGAACAACGAGGAAATCTATCTTTTCAAATCAGAATTTTCATTTCCTCTAGGTATATACCCAGGCGTGAAATTGCTGGATCATATCGTAGAGCTCAGTAGCCTCAGATATGCAGATGACATCACCCTTATGGCAGAAAGTGAAGAAGAGCTAAAGAGCCTCTTGATGAAAGTAAAAGAGAGTGAAAAAGTTGGCTTATCAACATTCAGAAAACTAAGATCATGATATCTGGTTCCATCACTTCATGGCAAAGAGATGGGGAAACAATGGAAACAGTGACCGTCTTTATTTTCTTGGTCTCCAAAATCACTGCACATGGCGATTGCAGCCAAGAGATTAAAAGACACTTGCTCCTTGGGAGAAAAGTTATGACAAATCTAGACAGCCTGTTAAAAAATAGAGAAGGGAACGACAGAGGATGAGATGGTTAGATGGCTTCAACCACTCAATGAACATGAGTTTGAGCCAGCTCCAGGAGATAGTGAAGGACAGGGAAGCCTGGTGTGTTGCAGTCCATAGGGTCACAAACAGTCAGACATGACTGAGCAACTGAACAACATGGTAGCACTATTTTCAGCTTTTTAGGAAAACTTTATGTATATTCTTAATCATTTTTAGTGAGTAGACTCTTTTGGCAGTCATATTTGGAAATACTTTAAGCAGATTTGCAACATTATTTTTACATGAAAACATTTCCTCTGTTTGAATTTCTGTTTTCTTTCTTTTTTTTTCCTTTGCAAATTTGCTCCGAAAAGAAAACTCAGTGTTCGTAATTGTCTCAAGCAGCTTAATTGTCTCAAATAGCTTATCTTCAGATATTGGGAGTATAATTATTCCAGCTCCTTCCTCTTTATTTTAATTGTTGTGAGCTTTCTGTAAATTTTTAGTGTTCTTGTATCAACTTATCATTCATTTAACAAAAATACATTTGAGCACCTACAATGTGTCTTGCACCATTCGTGGTTCTTAGTCTGTCATAACTGCTTTATTTTTCTTTATTTGCAAAATCAGTCATCTCCCCTTGTCTATCCATTTATTCAACACACGTTTTCAACACTCATTGTGTGCCATGCACCGTTCTAGGCTCTTGGGGCACAGAACTGGGAGAACCTGATGAAAAAACCCCATTCTCATGGAGCTCATATTCTTATATGTAAATAAAGACAATACATGAAATAAACAACTGCACTATTTGTCAGAATGAAATGAAATGGAGACAGGGACTCAATATAACTGGGGGAGGGGCAAGTATGTAATATAAAAAAGGGTTTATCAGGAAGGTCTCTCTGAGAAGGTGATTTGAACCAATACTTGAAGGATTTGAAGGAGCAAAGAGCTAAGGGAAAGAAAGAAGTCTTCATATGCTCATATTTTTGAGTTATGCAGAGTAATTCTGGTCAACAGCAAAACTTTCAAGTTTGCCAAATGATCAGATTTTCATTTTTATTATTTGAATATTAGCCAGTCAGTAAAGATATAATGCTTTTTGGAAAAAAATCTTGAAATGAAAACCTCTCAAATCTGATCTTTTGAAGAAGACATACTACATCATAAAGGAATCTGGAGGTCTAAATTAATAGAAAGCATGTGTTCAAAACAGATACCCTTTCTCAAAGGCAAAAACTTTGACCTTAAGAACACTTTAAACCATTCAAGAGTAGTATTAAGTCAGCAAGACACTAGGTTAAATGTTGATGAATTCAGTCACTGAAAATGGGTGAAAAATGATGAAAAAAATAAGAAGTCCTGTATAAAACTTTCAAAATTTATGACCAAGTGATGGTAACTCATCTTTATGGTATCTTTTTTTAATAGATTATTAAGAAGAAATTGCCTTCAATAGTCAAAAGTCCAGATGGGCTTCTGTTAAAATCTCCTACCGTGTAGATGGTTTCCTGTCAGAATACTGTGTAAATTAGCAGCTTGATGTTCTTAGACTGGGTTAAGTGGTCTGTTTCAGACAGGGAAGAATTTATGGCATGAAATACAAATGCTTAAGTAATCATAAAAGTATTCCATTTTCTGAAGCTGATATTACATTAACACTTGGCCTATCATATAGTTCATCATGTCCTTCCCTTGTAATCAGGAGGAAATGTGGTTTTTATCACAGAAAAGCACAGGGAAGTTTGCAATCTTTTTCAAGAAAAGAACCTTGTAATAGGATGGGGAAGGAGGTTAAGAAAACAATAGATGTGTAAATGTCATTGGAGGGTATACATCTGTAAGCCATTGCCTTCTGAAATGTTGGAAAGATTGCAATATAAATACTGCTCCATCACATGCTTTCCTTTTGTCTAGCTCTTCTGTTGTCTGGAGTCTCGTGAGATGAAATGCACACCCTGAAACAGCATCCCCTTGAACCACAGTGGGAGGATATTATACTATTCTGTGGCCCCACTCGCTCTATTTTCACCAGAGGATGAGATGGTTGGATGGCATCACCAACTCAATGGACATGAGTCTGGGTAAACTCTGGGAGTTGGTAATGGACAGGGAGGCTTGGTGTGTTGCAGTTCATAGGGTCGCAAAAAGTCGGACATGACTGAGCGACTGAACTGAACTGAACTGAACTGATGATCTTAATGTCTCATTTACAAGCCCTTGATTGATTAAGAGTTGATTGTGTAAGCTAGTACTTGTAGTAAATTTTGTATATTATATACTGAGTTTTTTGTTTCTTAGTAAAATTCCAGTTAGCTATCTCTCTAAAGAAAAGGAATATTTCTTTTAATAGACTTAATGTTTATATTATCATTTACAATTAATTGTATATTTTAAGAAAAGCAAAGTTAAAAACATTTTTTTGAAATCTTAATCACCTAGACTTCAGAATTGTTTTGTGTCTGTAGGTACAAGAAAATTATAAAGGACTTAAATGTGGTAATGCAGGGTGTAGTTTACAAGCAAGTAAATTTAATATACTGAGTTTTTTGTTTCTTAGTAAAATTCCAGTTAGCTATCTCTCTAAAGAAAAGGAATATTTCTTTTAATAGACTTAATGTTTATATTATCATTTACAATTAATTGTATATTTTAAGAAAAGCAAAGTTAAAAACATTTTTTTGAAATCTTAATCACCTAGACTTCAGAATTGTTTTGTGTCTGTAGGTACAAGAAAATTATAAAGGACTTAAATGTGGTAATGCAGGGTGTAGTTTACAAGCAAGTAAATTTATAATTACTTTTAATTTTAATTTTTTTTACTTTTAAAATTTTAATTAATTAATTTTAGTTAATATTTTTAAAATTAATTAGTTTATTTTAATTGGAGGATAATTACAATATTGCAATGGTTTTGCATATATCAACATGAATTGACTACAGGTACACGTGTCTCACTTATTCTGAACCCGCTTTCCACCTCCCTCTCCACCCTATCACTCTAGGTTGTCCCAGATCACTGGCTTTGGGTGCCCTGTTTCATGCATCAAACTCTCACTGGTCATCTCTTTTACATGTAATAATGTATATGTTTCAATGCTATTCTCTCAAATAATCCCACTCTCGCCTTCTCCTACTGAGTCCAAAAGTATGCTGTTTACATCTGTGTCTCCTTTGCTGCCCTTCATGTAGGATCATTGGTATCATCTTTCTAAATTCCATATATATGCATTAATATACAGTATTTGTCTTTCTGACTTACTTTACTCTGTGTAATAGACTCTCTAATAGGTTCACCCACGTCATTAGAACTGATTCAAATGTATTCCTTTTAATAGCTGAGTAATATTCTATCATGTTCAAAACCACAATGAGATACCATCTCACAACCGTCATAATGGTCATCATCAAAAATCTACAAACAATAAATGCTGGAGAGAGTATGGAGAAAAGGGAACTCTCTTACACTGTTGGTATGAATGCAAAATAGTACAGCCACTATGAAGAACAGTGTGGAATCTCCTTTAAAGAGTGGGAAGAGAACTGCCATACAACCACCTGAGCATGTACCCTGAGGAAACCAGAATTGAAAAAGACACATGTACCTCAATGTTCATTGCAGCATTATTTACAATAGCTAGGACATGGAAGCAACCTAGATGTCCCTCAGCTGATGAATAGATAAAGAAGTTGTGATACATGGACGTTTGTGTTAATCTTGAAGATGTTAATACTTATGGCTGATATGCAAAATGATATGGTCACAATCTACCAAGGATTTACTTGGTGAAGATCTAAGCTTCCCAGAACCAAGAGATATCTCTTTTCAGAAGAGGATACCAATAAACCTATGAACAGAACTGAGCACTGGAAGGGTCCATCAGATAACATTACCCAAAATATGGGCTGATCAAACATCAAGGTTGTGTTTGGGAGGCTGAGGTATGGTAACAGAGTCAAAAGAAGACCTGAATTCCATTTCTAGCTCTGTCATTAATTTACTGTAGTAGTTTATTCATTCTTAATTTTAAAGACAAGAAAGTTATGAATTACGCATTTTAGAAGCTCTTGAGTACCCTGGCACAGCCACTTAGACCATTACCTTGTTATATTTAAAAGGGATGCTCTTTGGATTGAAGAATCCAGTATCAAACTAAGGCTGAGTTATATAAGGAGTGAGACCAGGTTTCTCTAGGAGCATGTATAATTGCAAAATCTAGGATCTGTGTAAAAATTTTGTTCTGTCTTGAACCAATCATCAATCATTACCTGGATACATATTTTATTCTTTATATCCACCCTTGTGAATAGAGATCAAGGCAACACTTATGCTAATTTCTCTGCTTTAAGACAATTCTCCTCACTCTTGAAACACCTGAGTATCTTGGCAGTTCTGTATTTTGTGGATTGTTTCCTGACATCCATTTAAAGGTCACAAAGAATATATATATATGTGAGTGGAAAAAATAATTGGCACATATGGAGAATGGAAAAGATAACTAACAGAAATTCAAACTATTTTCCATTTGGAAAGATCAACTTCTGCCATCAAATTGATTCAATCACATACTTATGGTTGATTCCTGCTGACTTGTCTTTGTTTATGCTTAAGGAAATATGGGAAGAGTTACTAAATTAGCTAGAAGACCACTGGGCATAGGCCTCAGATATCTACTATCTATAAATATTTATCAAGTACATCCCATATGTAAGGCTCAGTGGAGAATGTGGCTATGGTATGAGACATTGGCATTATATTTGAAGTTCTGAAACTAGAAGGGGAAAGTGGAAGTAGGATGTGCCAAAATCAGTCATGATAAGATGATTGCAAGTGCTGTAGCAATTGTAAAATTAGAGATTTCACAAGAGGCTAGAGGGCTTCAAGATGGGCATAAAAGCCTTTGGAGATGACTAGGGAGAAGAATGTGATGTACCAAGGGGAAGGGTGGACATAATAAACAATGCATCCATCTCAGACTGTAGAGCAGCCTGGAAGTGCCTCTTTGTGGACATCTACATAGTCTATAGATCTCAGCTTCACTCACTGATGCTCTTCTCCTCTCCTGGGGTCACTACTATGAGAATCTCTACCATCCTATTCTACTATAATTGCACTTTTATTTTCATGAAAATATTTGCCTTTCCAGAATCTTGCTAAAATGGACACCAAATAAATTCTTAAAATGGAATAAGAATCACAAAAGGAGTGTCATGTGATGCATAATATGTTTGTATGTGAGAGAAGTGTTGTATGTGTGTTTGTATATTTATTTGTGTGTGTGTCTGTGTGTCTGAGATAGAGAATAATTTTGCAGTTTTGGAGCCAATGCTTGCCATCAATTTTCTAACTTGGAAATCTTTTTAATGTCTAAATTTTAGCTTTTTTCTGAAGGAGATTATCTAGTTCAAATATGACAGCCTGCATTCAAATACATGTTCCCTTATTTATTAGGTAGTGACCTTTGGCAAGATACTTCTCTAAGATTCATGTCAAATAATAACTCAGAAAAATTTAATTAATTGTCAGGGATTCAAGGATGGCTCAATATCCACAAATTATTATATGTGACAGAGCACATTAAGAAAGAAAAGAATATATCTGTGTCTCTTTTGCTGTCTCGCATACAGGGTTATCATTACCATCTTTCTAAATTCCAAGAGACACAGATGTATAGAACAGTCTTTTGGACTCTGTGGGAGAGGGAGAGGGCTGTCTCTTATACACATCTCNTAAATTTTAGCTTTTTTCTGAAGGAGATTATCTAGTTCAAATATGACAGCCTGCATTCAAATACATGTTCCCTTATTTATTAGGTAGTGACCTTTGGCAAGATACTTCTCTAAGATTCATGTCAAATAATAACTCAGAAAAATTTAATTAATTGTCAGGGATTCAAGGATGGCTCAATATCCACAAATTATTATATGTGACAGAGCACATTAAGAAAGAAAAGAATATATCTGTGTCTCTTTTGCTGTCTCGCATACAGGGTTATCATTACCATCTTTCTAAATTCCAAGAGACACAGATGTATAGAACAGTATTTTGGACTCTGTGGGAGAGGGAGAGGGTGGGATGATTTGGGAGAATGGCATTGAAACATATATAATATCATATAAGAAACAAATTGCCAGTCTAGGTTTGAGTCAGGATACAGGATGCTTAGGCCTGGTGCACTGGGATGACCCAGAGAGATGGTATGGGGAGGGGGGTAGGAGGGGGGTTCAGGATTGGGAACACGTGTACACCTGTGGAGGATTCATATTGTATTGCAAAACCAATACAATATGGTAAAGTTAAAAAATATATATATAAAATATAAAAAAAAGAAAGAAAAGAATAAAAATTTTATGATTATCTCAATAGAGGCAGAAAACGCTTTCAACAAAATTCAATATATGAATTTATAATAAAAACTCAGCAAATTTGGTATGGAGGGAGCATACTTCAACATAATAAAGGCATTTATGATAAGCCCCCAGCTAACATCATACTCAACAGTGAAAACTGAGAGCAATTCCCTCTAAAATTAGCTTTGAGACAATGTTAGCTATTTTCACCACTGTTATTCATCATAGTATTAAAAGTCCTAGCCACAGTGAAACAGAGAAGAGAAAGAAATAAAAGGAATCCAAACTGGAAAGGAAGAAGTAAAACTATCACTGTTTGCAGATGACATGCTACTATACATAAAAATCCTCAAGACACCATCAAAAAACTACTGGAGCTCATCAATAAATTTAATTAGGCTGCAGGATACAAAATTAATACACAGAAATCTTTGCACTTCTATACATTAACAATGAGCTATCAGAGAAATTTAGGAAACAATCCCATTTATAAGTGCACTTAAAAGAGTAAAATACTTACAGTAAAATCTAACTAAGGAAAGACTTCTACACAGAAAGCTATGACACTAATGGAAGAAATTGAAGAAGTTACAAACAGATGGAAAGATACACCATGCTCATGTACTGGAAAACTCAATCTTGTTGAAATGACCATACCACCCAAAGCAATCTACAGATTCAAAACAATCCCTATCAAAATAGCAAGGGCGTTTCTGACAGAACTAGAAGAAATAATTCTAAAATTTGCATGGAAACACAGAATACCTTGAGTAGTCAATTTTGAGAAAGAAGAACATATCTGAAGGTGTCATGCTCCTCATTCCAATCTATATTACAAAGCCACAATAATCAAAGGTTTATGGTAATGGCACAAAAACAGACACACATATCAGTATAACAAAAGAGAGAGCCCAGAAGTGAACCCACACTTATGTGAGAATTAAACCATGACAAAGACAACACAGATATACACTATCCATAAACTGTGTTGGGAAAACTGGATAGTTATATGCAAAAGAATCAAACTGTGTTGCTCTGGCAAATCATGCACAAAAACATATTCAAAATGGATTAAAAACTTACATTTGAGACCTGAAACCATAAAACTTATGGAAAAAACATAGGCAGTATGCTATTTAACATTGATCTTATAAACAATTTTTATGACCTGTCTTCTCATATAAGAGAAACAAAAGCAAAAGTAAACAAATGGAGCTACAACAAACTAAAATTTTTTTGCACAATGAAATATACTATCAATAAACCGAAAAGACCATCTATTGGATAGGATAAGACATTTTCAAATGATATATATGATAAAGGGTTACTATGCAAAATATACGAACAATTCATACAACTTAAGTAAAAAAAAATATATTAAGCAACCTGATTAAAAAATGGACAAAGCATGATACTGTATATAGAAAACCCTAAAGATAGTATCAGAAAATAACTAGAGCTAATCAGTGAATTTAGCAAAATCGCAGGATACAAAATCAATGCACAGAAATCACTTGCATTTCTCTATGTTAACAATGAAAAATCAGAAAGAGCAATTAAGGAGTCAATCTCATTCACCTTTGCAACAAAATAATTAAATATCTAGGAATAAACTTACCTATGGAGACTAAAGAACTGTGCACAGAAAATTATAAGGCACTAATGAAAGTAATGCTCAAAATTCTCCAATCCAGGCTTTAGCAATATGTGAATTGCTGATCTTCAACTTAACTTTGTTCAGTTACTTCACTAGGAAGTCATTATCGTTTAAAAATCCAGCATGCCTGCTATGGTTAATAGAAACAGACTTCAGTTCAGTCAATTTAGTCAGTGTCCAACTCTTTGCGACCCCATGAATCACAGCACGCCAGGCCGCCTCCCTGTCCATCATCAACTCCCGGAGTTCACTCAGACTCACGCCCATCGAGTCAGTGATGCCATCCAGCCATCTCATCCTCGGTTGTCCCCTTCTCCTCCTGCCCCTAATCCCTCCCAGCATCAGAGTCTTTTATTGGAAAAAGACTTTCAATTTTTTATTGGAATTGAGTCAACTCTTCGCATGAGATGGCCAAAGTACTGGAGTTTCAGCTTTAACATTATTCCCTCCAAAGAAACCCCAGGGCTGATTTCCTTCAGAATGGACTGGTTGGATCTCCTTGCAGTCCAATGGACTCTCAAGAGTCTTCTCCAACACCACAGTTCAAAAGCATCAATTCTTCAATGCTCAGCTTTCTTCACAGTCCAGCTCTCACATCCATACATGACCACAGGAAAAACCATAGCCTTGACTAGACGGACCTTGTACTGTTGTGGGAATGTAAATTGATACAGCCACAATGGAAGACGATATGGAGATTCCTTAAAAAACTAGGAGTAAAACCACCATATAACCCAGCAATCCCACTCCTAGGCATATATCTTGAGGAAACCAAAACTGAAAGAGACACATGTATCCCATTGCTCATTGCAGCACTATTTACAATAGCTAGAACATGGAAGTGACCTAGATGTCCATCGACAAATGAATGGATAAAGAAGTTGTGTTATATATACACAATAGAGTATTAGTCAGCCATAAAAAGGAATACATTTTAGTCAGTTCTAGTGAGGTGGATGAACCTAGAATCTATTATACAGAGTGAAGTGAGTCAGAAAGAGAAAGTTAAATACTGTATTCTAACAGTGGAATCTAGCAAAATGGTACTGAAGAATTTATTTACATGGCAACAATGGAGAAACAGATATAGAGAATAGGTTTATGGACAGGGGGAGAGGGGAGGAGAGGGTGAGATGTATGGAAAGTGTAACATGGAAACTTACATTGCTGCTGCTAAGTCGCTTCAGTCATGTCTGACTGTGAGACCCCATAGACGGCAGCCCACCAAGTTCCGTCATCCCTGGGATTCTCCAGGCAAGAACGCTGGAGTGGGTTGCCATTTCCTTCTCCAATGCGTGAAAGTGAAAAGTGAAAGTGAAGTTGCTCAGTCATGTCCGACTCTTCGTGACCCCATGGACTGCAGCCTACCAGGCTACTCCACCCATGGGGTTTTCCAGGCAAGAGTAATGGAGTGGGGTGCCATTGCCTTCTCTGGGAAACTTACATTCAGTTCAAGTCAGTTCAGTTCAGTCGCTCAGTCGTGTCCAACTCTTTGTGACCCCATGAATCACAGCATGCCAGGGCTCCTCGTCCATCACCAACTCTCAGAGTTCACTCAGACTCACATCCATCGAGTCAGTGATGCCATCCAGCCATCTCATCTTCAGTCGTCCCCTTCTCCTCCTGCCCCCAATCCCTCCCAGCATCAGAGTCTTTTCCAGTGAGTCAACTCTTAGCATGAGGTGGCCAAAGTACTGGAGTTTCAGCTTCAACATCATTCCCTCCAAAGAAATCCCAGGGCTGATTTCCTTCAGAATGGACTGGTTGGATCTCCTTGCAGTCCAATGGACTCTCAAGAGTCTTCTCCAACACCACAGTTCAAACACATTAATTCTTCAGGGCTCAGCCTTCTTCACAGTCCAGCTCTCACATCCATACATGACTACTGGAAAAGCCATAGACTAGATGGACCTTAGTCAGCAAAGTAATATCTCTGCTTTTGAATATGCTATCTAGGTTGGTCATAACTTTTCTTACATTACCATACGTAAAATAGATAGCCAACGGGAATTTGATGTACATCTCAAAAAAACTCAAACTGGGGCTTGCATCAACCTAAAGCGGTCGGATGGGGAGGGAGATGGGAGGGAGTTTCTAAAGGGAGGGGACATATGTATACTTATGTCTGATTCATGCAGAGGTTTGACAGAAAACAGCAAAATTTTGTAAAGCAATTATTCTTCAATAAAAAATAAATAAATTAAAAATATACAGTGTTAGTCATAAAAGTAAATGCAAGGAAACTATAAAATATAGGTAATTAGAAGCAAATATTTATAACCTGTCTCTTATACACATCTAGATGTGTATAAGAGACAGACAGAGCACATTAAGAAAGAAAAGAATATATCTGTGTCTCTTTTGCTGTCTCGCATACAGGGTTATCATTACCATCTTTCTAAATTCCAAGAGACACAGATGTATAGAACAGTCTTTTGGACTCTGTGGGAGAGGGAGAGGGTGGGATGATTTGGGAGAATGGCATTGAAACATATATAATATCATATAAGAAACAAATTGCCAG
>SJYX01009689.1:0-26925 GCA_006410675.1 Oreotragus oreotragus | reverse complement strand
AGTTCAGTTCAGTCGCTCAGTCGTGTCCAACTCTTTGTGACCCCATGAATCACAGCATGCCAGGGCTCCTCGTCCATCACCAACTCTCAGAGTTCACTCAGACTCACATCCATCGAGTCAGTGATGCCATCCAGCCATCTCATCTTCAGTCGTCCCCTTCTCCTCCTGCCCCCAATCCCTCCCAGCATCAGAGTCTTTTCCAGTGAGTCAACTCTTAGCATGAGGTGGCCAAAGTACTGGAGTTTCAGCTTCAACATCATTCCCTCCAAAGAAATCCCAGGGCTGATTTCCTTCAGAATGGACTGGTTGGATCTCCTTGCAGTCCAATGGACTCTCAAGAGTCTTCTCCAACACCACAGTTCAAACACATTAATTCTTCAGGGCTCAGCCTTCTTCACAGTCCAGCTCTCACATCCATACATGACTACTGGAAAAGCCATAGACTAGATGGACCTTAGTCAGCAAAGTAATATCTCTGCTTTTGAATATGCTATCTAGGTTGGTCATAACTTTTCTTACATTACCATACGTAAAATAGATAGCCAACGGGAATTTGATGTACATCTCAAAAAAACTCAAACTGGGGCTTGCATCAACCTAAAGCGGTCGGATGGGGAGGGAGATGGGAGGGAGTTTCTAAAGGGAGGGGACATATGTATACTTATGTCTGATTCATGCAGAGGTTTGACAGAAAACAGCAAAATTTTGTAAAGCAATTATTCTTCAATAAAAAATAAATAAATTAAAAATATACAGTGTTAGTCATAAAAGTAAATGCAAGGAAACTATAAAATATAGGTAATTAGAAGCAAATATTTATAACTCCATAAAACAAATATTTAGAATAAAGCATGTATTGGGAAAAAAAATGGCTAAAGATCTGAATAGACATTTTCCCCAAAGGCATACAGATGGCCAATATGAAAAAGCACATGAAAAGTTGCCCCAGATCACTAATAATCAAGGAAATGCAAATCAAAATCACAATTTAATATCAACTTGAACCTGTCAGAATATCCATTCTCAAAAATACAGCAAGAAAAAAGTGTTGGGGAGGATATGACGAAAATGAAAGCATCAGGCACTGCTTGAGGGAATGTAAGTTGGTAGAGACACTCTGGAAAACAATATGGAGATTCCTGAAGAATTAGAAATAGGATGACCATGTGTTCTCTGCTAAACTGATTTAGTCATGTTCAGATTCTTTACAGCCCTGTGGACTATAGCCAGTCAGGTCCTTCTGTCCATGGGATTTTCCAGGGAAGAATACTTAAGTGGATTGCCTTGCCCTCCTCCAAGAGATCTTCTCCACCCAGGGATTGAACCTGCATCTTTTATGTCTTCTGCATTGGCATGCAGGTTCTTTACCTTGAGTGCCACCAGGGAAGCCCATAGGATCCTACAATTCTTCTCTGGGTTATTTATCACAAGAAAAACAAAACACTAATTAGAAGAGATATATGTATCTCTATGTCAATTGCAGCATTATTTATGATAGCCAAGATATGGAAACAACCCAAGGGCTCATTAATAGATGAATAGATAAAGAAGATGTGCAAATATATGATGACTATTACTCAGCCATAAAAAAGAATGAACATTTTGCTCTTTGCTACAACATGGATGGACCTAGAGAGTATTATGCTAAATGAAAAAAGTCAGACAGAGAAAAACTAATACTGTCTGATTTCACTTATATGTGGAATCTGCAAACCAAAACAGATGAAGTGAATATGACAAAGCAGAGACAAATTTATAGATATACAGAACAAATGGTTGCCATAGAGCTGGGAGACAGAGAAGTAAAAAAATAATTAAAAAAGATTAAGATGCACAAACTTCCAGTTGCAAGGTAAATGAGTTGTGATTATTAAATGTTCATTTGGGGAAAATAGTCATTAACTAAAAAAATAGAAATAATTAATTATCTACATGCAAATGTATTCAGAAGGGAAAATAAGTAATAGATGGTCATCAGTGTAAATAGGGGAGACTAAAAGGATCATAAGAGAAATATAAGAGAGGGGAAATATTGTAGACAGTTTGTTACAGTAAGCCTTATTTTTAACATTTTTGTCATTGTTATTATAATGATTGGCATCTAGCACAGAAGCTGCTACACAAGGTCTTTTGTCATGACAAGACTGTGATCTGTGAAGGGGATGGTTAAAATGCTTCAAGCTAAGATTCAGCAGTAGTTGAACTGAGAAATTCCAGATGTACAAACTGGGTTTCAAAGAGGCAGAAGAACCGGAGATTGAATTGTCAACATTTGTTGGATCATGGAGAAAGCAATGGGGTTTCAGAAAAGCATCTTCATTGAGAACACAAAAGCCATTGACTGTGTGGATCACAAAAAACTGGAAAATTCTTAAACAGATTGGAATACCAAACCGTGTTACCTGTCTCCTGAGAAATCTGTATGTGGGTCAAGAAGCAACAGTTAGAACTGGACATGGAACAACAGACTGGTTCAAAATTGGGAAAGGAATATGAAAAGGAGGTATATTGTCACTCTGTTTATTTAACTTATGTGCAGAGTACATCATGTAAAATGCCAGACTGGATGAATCACAAGCTGGAATTAAGACTGCTGGGGAAAATATCAATGAACTAAGATAAGGTGATACCACTCTAATGGCAGAAAGCAAAGAAGAATTAAAGAGCCTCAATGAGGGAGAAAAAAATTAAAAACTTGACTTGAACCTCAACATTAAAAAAAAAAAAAAAAAACAACTAAGATCATGGCATCCAGGCCCATCACTTCATGACACATAGAAAGGGAAAAAGTGGAAGCAGTGACAGATTTTATTTTCTTGGGCTCCAAAATGTCTGAGGATGGTGACTGCAATCATTAAGTTAAAGGAGGCTTGCCCTTTGAAGAAAAGCTAAAATAAATCTAGATGGTGTATTAAAAAGCAGAGACATTATTTTGTTGACAAAGTTCCATATAGTCAAAGCTATGGTTTTTCCTGTAGCCATGTATGGATGTGAGAGTTGGACCACAAAGAAGGCTGAGGGCTGAAGAATTGATGCTTTCAAATTGTGGTGCTAGAGAAGACTCTTCAGAGTCCCTTGGACTGTAAAGAGATCAAACTAGCCATTCCTAAAAGAAATCAATCCTGAATATTCATTGGAAGGACCGTTGCTGAAGCTGAAACTCCAATAGTTTGACTGCTGATGCAAAGAGCTGACTCATTGGAAAGACTTGGATGCTAGGAAAGATTGAAGGCAAAAGGAGATGGCTGTGGCAGAGGATGAGATAGATATCACTGAATCAATGAACTTCAGTTTATACAAACTCTGGGAGATAGTGGAGGAAAGAGGAGCCTGGAGTGTTTCAGTTCACATAGTTGCAGAGTTGGACACACCTTAGCTACTGAACAACAACCAAGAAGCTGATATGGTCATTGGTGGTATATTTTCAAGCAGGCTGACCAGTTATTGATAATCACAGTTTCATTTGATGTATTCTCAATCCTCATACCACTTGAAAAACACCTTTGAGGTTTTAGCTGTGGAATATCAAACGATGGATTATTTTTTCTGTACTTGTTAGTATCTGTACCATGTTTTGTTTCATGATTCCTTGATCACTTTCCCTACTTAATGAAGTCAATAACACCATATCATTGGATTTTCATGAGGGTTAAATGAGATGTTGGTGTTAGTTGGCTCAAAATAATTAGTTAGTAAACACTGTTTCATCATCACCATATCATCATTCAACTCAGTTCAGTTCAGTTCAGTCTTTCAGTCGTGTCCCACTCTTTGTGACCCCATGGACTGCAGCATGCTAGGCCTCTCTGTCCATCACTAGCTCCCAGGGCTTGTTGAAACTCATGTCCACCGAGTCGGTGGTGCCATCCAACCTTCTCATCCTCTGTCATCCCCTTTTCCTCCTGCCTTCAATCTTTTTGAGCATCAGAGTCTTTTCCAGTGAGTCAGCTCTTCACATCAGGTGGCCAAAGGACTGGAGCTTCAGCTTCAGCATCAGTCCTTCCAATGGATATTTAGGACTGATTTCCTTCAGGATTGACTAGTATGAGCTCCTTGCAGTCCAAGGGACTCTCAAGAGTCTTTTCCAGTACCACAATTTGAAAGCATCAATTCTTCAGCCCTCAGCCTTCTTTATGGTACAACTCTCACATCCATATGTAACTACTGGAAAAACCATAGCTTTGACTATACAGAACTTTGATGGCAAAGTAATATCTCTGCTTTGTAATATACTGCCTAGATTGGTCATAGCTTTTCTTCCAAGGAGCAGCCTTCTTTTAATTTCATGGCTTTAGTTACAATCTGCAGTGATTTTGGGGGCCCAAGAAGATAAAATCTGTCACTGGTTCCATTGTTTCCCCTTCTATTTGCCATGAACTGATGTGACCAGATCTTCAGTATTTGAATGTTGAGTTTTAAGCAAGCTTTTCCACTCTCCTCTTTCATTTCATCAAGAGGCTTTTTAGTTCCTCTCCACTTTCTGCCATAAGGGTGGTGTCATCTGCATATCTGAGGTTATTGATATTTCTCCTGGCAATCTTTATTCCAGCTTGTGCTTCATCCAGCCTGGCATTTTGCATGATATACTCTGCATAGAAGTTAAGTAAACAGGGTGACAATATACAGCCTTTACGTACTCTTTTCCCAATTTGGAATGAGTCCATTGTCCCATGTCTGGTTCTAACTGTTGCTTTTTTTGTTGTTGTTCTGTTGTCTGTTTATTCATTTTTAAAAATTCTTATATATGTCAGTTCAGTTCAGTTCAGTCGCTCAGTTGTGTCCGACTCTTTCTCAGGAGGCAGGTAAGGTGTTCTGGTATTCCCATCTCTTTAAGAATTTTCCGCAGTTTGTTGTGATCCACACAGTCAAAATTTTAGTGTAGTCAATGAAGCAAAAGTAGATGTTTTCCTGGAATTCTCTTGCTTTTTCTATGATCCAACTAATGTTGACAATTTGATCATTACCACTGAAAGATCCTAATTTATAGAGCATAGAGGAATTATTTCAATCTTCCAAACACTATAAAACATTCTGCTCTAGTGCACATATTTTGGCTAAGAAAACCTAAACACGTGCTGGTAGCGTCCTTCCTTGAAAAGCAAAGCAAGAGGACATTAGGAAGAGGCTGCCAAGTTTTTCAAACTCCTTAAATAAAAGTACTCTTTGCTTAAGGAGTACGTCTCAAATAATCAAAAACTCCTGATGAATCTCTAAGATGAATTCTTCCTAGATCTAGCTCTAATTTCCATTTTCCCCTTTCGACTTTGTAATGGCATGGGATGTTTTCAAAAATATGTCAGAATCAAGTCTCTGAAGAGTGAGCAAACTATACACACATCTGAAAAGCCTAGAGCAGAATTGCAAAACCAGTTATTCAGGAATGACATTCTATATTATAAGCAAGGAACTTAAGCATTTTCCCATACTGCTCCTCGAAATGAGACAAATCTCATTTGCCAACATTAGTGCTAACTTCTCCAGTGACCATTGGGTCTTTTAGTAGCCAAAAGACTTGATCACATCATAGGAGAAAATAGTTGTCCTTAGAATATTGTCTTCTGTTGCCACTTACTTACACTCCACCTACACTCCACTTAGAGTAAGTGGAAAAGAAATGATAAAATAGGTTTGAAAGACTAATATAAATACACCTTCCCTTTGAAATCTGTGGTTTGCTTTATTTCTGTTTTTTTTTTTTTCCCCCTGAGCTCTTCTTGGAAAAGTAATTTCTCTTGTCCTGGAATAGGCAATAAAATTCTATACAATTTTTAAAATTCAAATTTACTTTCTCTCTCTCAACTTCTCTCTCTTTTTTTTACAGAGTACTATTTATAATGAATAGTTATGACAGACTCCCTTCCCTCCTTGGGGACAATGTAAGTTTTAATTTACATCACTAATTACCCTTGGACAAAGGTGTTTGTTCAATCTGCATTGCTGCTTATCTGACAGTTCTCCAACAATGCAGAGGAAAAGTATTCGGTGAACTCTGATTCTCTTCCTTTGGTATTTTGTTCTAGGATAGATAGCATTGACTCAGTTCTAGGGGCATGTAGAAGATACTTAGAGGTCTAAGTAAAGCTGCAGGTTAACATGCATTCAACTGAACGTCTGCCAGACAAAAACACAAGAGTTATTTGTACAAGAATTTGCTTTAAAAGTTTTACAGATTTTACAGATCACATCTTACAGATTGCAGATTTTGTTCCTACAGAGTTTATATACCTTTCCAAGAAGCAATTGTTTGAATTTACACTCCTATGCTCTTTGATATATCACTTCTTGTATGTTGATTTTGTTTTTAAGGTACAAATGTTGAAATCACTGGAGGAAACATTTATTGGATGTTTACTTGGAGACCAACCTGACCTGAATACATTTTCAATAACTACCAGTTTGAGTATTTTGTCATCTCAGTTTCCTTACTAGAAGCTTCTGAGACACTGAGTAAAGCTGAGCAGATGAATTGAGCTTTCAGGTGTGCATCAGAGGACTTGATAATACTGATCATTTCTTCTTCTTTGTCTTCAACAAGGATGCACTAAATGCTTATTCGTTAACTCATTCCCACAGTCATCTTACCAGCTAACAAAATTCTATTCTTTCCCAAGGATTTAATTCATTCTGAAATTGTTTAGCTCATTATGAAAATATGTTACCCTTTCATTGACTTCTTCCTGGTTATTATCTTAAAATAATAACTTTAAAAAGTCCTTCTATTATGATAAAAAATCGTAGTCTACCATAAAGGAAGTCTGCATGATCTTTGTTTCAGTGTTTCTAACCTTTGAACCTTGGGCAAATCAGAGATACTCAGTTGCGCACATGTTTGTTGGACACAGTGTTGCCTACTGTGCTGATTTCACAGGGTGATTGTAAGAATTAAATGTTCTAAACTATGTTCTTTGGGACAGATACTTTCCAGTACAGTGATTTTACTTCACTGGGCAGCCTCTGCAGGCATTCCACAGCTTTCATATTCTAAAGCCATGTGCTTGGGATGGAGCCATCAGAGACGGTAAGATTCACTTCTGCTTAAGAGTGTAATTACACCATTCAAAGTTGCCCAAAGAAGCCTCACCTCAGATACAAGTCTGTAAATAATTAATAAGAAATGTGAAAAAGTTTACTGGTTAATTATTCTTGGAAAACTAACAAGGCTATAGCTAGAATAACAGCTGGGGATATATATCTTTTTACTGCAATAGTCAATAATATTTTGATTTAAGAACATGGAAGACATAAATCTGGGCATTACAAGTTCAAGAGTCAGTTGATATGATTGACTTACAGACATACTTCACATTTCTCTCTGTGTATGGTGAATGCAAGATCTAGGGCTTCATTAATCCAGATGAACTGAGCAAACGACTGATGTCTGACCTGAATGTTTGCCCTTTGATGATTGAAGGCAGATACATCGATGTGTGTTGTTGCATGAGCCTCACAGAGAAATGAGCTTGTAAATCTCAAGTAATAAAAGGTATTGCAAAAGAAATAGGTCATGGAATAAAGATGAGTTACAAATGCAATACATTTTTTTCATGATTTGTATAACATCATGTTGCCCTAATGTTTTCATGTTTAAAAAAATACATTAAATGGCCTCTTGCCTTTATATAATATTCCAACTCTGAAGAGTAGGATCCAGTGATTTAAAAGGGCATTTATATGTATTTCTTTACTGCACTGTCTCAAGAAATAAAAATGTTCTGAGTTGATGAAGGTGAATACATTAATTTTGCTCTGCAGGTAGAATAAGACAGTTTGTTTCCTAAATTGATCACTGACAGCTCCCCTGATCTGCATCAGTCTCCTAACCTCTCAAGTTCTAGATGAAGAAGAACTTCTTTACTGAGCTGTTTACCAACAACTAAAAGTTAAGAATGCAAAAAAAAAAAAACAAAAAAACAACAACAACAAAAACAACAAACCCAGACGTGTCACATTGCTCAGTCTCATAAACAGTGATTGAAATCCAGCAATGTGTCAGATGCTCTGTTTGGGTGCATACTACAGTGCCTGGCAGGTGCAATAGAAGATAATGTGTTGGGGTCAGATGAATTAGGTTTGGATTTCCTTGGCATTTACTAGCGTGACCATATTCCCCTCTTCAGAATGCTCTTCCCCCTACTCTTAGTCAGAGAAGCAGTTATCATTTGAATTGTAAGGAGTCTTATAACCTAGAAGGAGAGACAAAACACATACACAAATAACTACAAATGTAAGGTTTTCATGATGCTATAGGCAAAACACAAAGGCCTAGAGGAAATCATATAAAAGAAGATTACTTTCTGTGTGAATAAAAGATTGGATTAAGAAGAGCTTTATTGGTAAGATAGCATTTTATCTGGAATAAGATTGATTATGAAGAATGAGACAGTTGCTGACAGATGAATATGAATGGGAAGACATTCCAAGTTGATTAGGAGATTTGGCAAAGTCTGGAAAGAAAGAATAGATGTTCTTTGATAACACGAAGTTCTACAACATAGCCATATAGGCATTGCTACTCAAAGTGGACTGTGGACCAGAAGCATCATAGTAATCTGGAAGCTTGTTAGAAATGCAGAGAACTCCAGCCTTAGTACAGTTTCACCAAATCAGAATTTGCATTTTAACAGGATTCTATGTGATTCAGACATTACAGTGAAGTTTAAGAAGCACTAATTTAGGCTGCATATAGAGTGAGTGTTCTCAAATATAAGATTTAAAAATAAATAAAATACTAAGTCTGAAAGGTCCTTAGAAATTGTCTAGCTTGACATTTGGTTGAGGAAACTAGTTAGAAAGTGGTTGATCCTAATGGACTTGAACTTCTTTTTCCTGACATCAATGTAGAACTTCTTTCATTGCACCACACTGACAGCCTTCAATACTGGACTCAGGGTTTTAACATGGTGTATCAGGAAGTGAAGCACAGTTGAAGGTCTCTGATTAGGTTTGTTGGAGAAAAGTAACCAGAATTTAGGGAGATAAATATAGTGGAAAAGTATAGAATAAACTGAAGGAGAAAAAACCAAACTAAGAAGATAGTTAAACAGCCTTATGGAGAGTGAAAGGAGAAAAATGAGAACCACTTGGAAGTTAATGTTTTTCACCTACTTCTTTTGAATTAAATCTGATAGATATATTTGACTCTTCCTACCTGAACCCTTGCTCCAACCCATCATGTAAAACAACACCTCAGTATTTCCCCAAAACAAAACAAAACAAAACTGCTTTTCCCTCAAGAATGTTTATTTAATGGCTTCCTAAGGCCGATAACTATCAACCTCCCTATCAAGTTTTATATTCTACTAACCACCGCTTCCATGACATCAACTTTACTTGGAATATCTGCATTTGTTCACTAATTAGTTAATTCAAACCATCCAGTCATTCATTCATATACTCAATAATCCATTCACATCATATATATTTAATTAATCCCAATGTGTGCTAGTCTTTCTGCTGTGATGGTCCATATGATAGACTCATCTTCATAGAATTTAAAGGTTAGCACTTATGGAAGTTCTGCTGTATATCAGGAATACAGCTAGATGTGCAAGATAAAAATAGTATTTGATCTTACTTCACTTTTCACTTTCATGCATTGGAGAAGGAAATGGCAACCCACTCCAGTGTTCTTGCCTGGAGAATCCCAGGGACGGGGAAGCCTGGTGGGCTGCTGTCTATGGGGTCACACAGAGTAGGACACGACTGAAGTGACTTAGCAGTAGCAGTTAGCAAGGTTCTTGTAAGGTGTGTTCAACCAGAAATAGTGGGCTCAAGTGACTTTCTGACACTGCATATTGTGGTCTGTTATTTGCGAATTTTGCTAGCCTGCTGCTATTTACATATAGAGGCTTATTATGTTGATAAGGATATCTTTCTCTGCATTCATATGAACATGTCTTATTCAAATAAGGAAAATGATAAGATATATTCAAAACTAACACTCAGATCCATTTGGGTTTGGTCTGTTGGGTGATAGAAATGCGAGATAACTTTGATAATCAAGCCAAAAAAGTCATCATATATTCCATTGGGAAGAACTGGGAAGACTGACAGACTTTTACATTGTTATTATTATCTTTTGTACAAGAAAATTTATGTAAGAAATAGATCCTACTTCAGAAAGACTTCATTCATGTTGTCTATCTGTGGTGAGAATCTTTAAGCTATGGGTGTGGAGGAACTGTCATTAACATTGTGCCCTGGAGTAGAGCCCAGGCCACTGCTCAACAGTTTGCAGGTCTCTGTTCAAAATGACCAGTTTCCTCATATTGACCAAAATATCAACGATGCTTTCTAACATTTCTCAGTTGTCCAGTATGCCCTTGTTTTATCTCACCCTCACAGGAACTGGGAAAATTCTTGCTCATAAGAGGGAAAATCTGGTGAAATGGTTTCTGGTAATTTTTTCAAGGGAAAAAAAAAAAAAAAAAGATCTGTTCTCTGACTAGCCAGTCTGTTTAGTTAAATTATTAGAAGTCCTCTGAAGATTTATGCTGGTTGGAAGAACCAGAGGCTGAAGTTGTAGGGCAAAGCATTCATTTCTCTCTTAATTCTTGTTGGAATTGAGGAATTTTGTTAAAACTTGTGAAATTTGAGTGACTTAGTGCAATTTGAAAGCCCTTTGGGGGGATTTCAGAGGGGAAACGAGTACCTCCTGTGCTGCATTTAATATCAGTCCTTGCTATTGGGAGAAAAAAAAATGCTATTTTGGGATGTTTTAATTTGCACGCAGCTGGTTATCTAGGCTGAATATCATTTCTTTTTTTTTCCGAGTTCAAGATGTTCCATATTATGGCTGACCTTTTGGGACAGAGAATAATGAAGAACCAGCAGATATGACTACACCCAGTTGTGCAGAGTGTAAGAGAAAAATCACTGTAGGGCGTGCCTCTTACTTTAAGAGGCAGAGAAAAATGACTGTAGGGCGTGACCCTGAGGACTGCATGTGTGTGATAAGAAATGCCCTGCATGTGGAATCCCTCTGAAGAACAGTAGAACAGAAAGAAGTTACTTAGTGCGATCAAGGTGATGCGTGGAAGGGGAGGGAGAGACCTATTTTTAGAACTGTTTTCTTATTTTCTTTCATTTTTAACACCTTACATTTACTGAAAGACATTTTCAGTCCATGACTTCATTCAGTTTCCAAAGAGACTTAATTTCCTCTTTAAATTCTTTCCCTAAGTGAAGGCTGAATTCTGTCCCCATAGTAAGCTATTCTTTTATTTTTCTTTTGAATGTTGAAGTTTTGAATCATACAGCTAAATGGATAATTTTTGTGTGAAGGATGTTTCACATCAGAGTTCTCAGAGAACATGTTCCCAAAATATATGGTAAGTTTTAAGGGGAAGGACAAAATAAAGAGAGGTATTTCCATTTTCTTTTTTCAAATGGAAGATAAAGGAGACACAGTACTTTACAGATTCTTCTCTGAATTGTCTTTGTTCTAAAAGGAATCAGTATTACTTTCTCTTAATTTTATTAAATATTGGGTTGGCCAAAAAGTTCATTCAAGTTTTTCTATATGCTTTTATGGAAAAATTCAAATGAACTTTTTAGCCAACACAAAAGAAATCCCTGAAAGTCATGTTTTTCCTTCCTTTATTTTGGACAAGAGCAGCCACACAAAGATGGGAATTTAGATGCTAACTGGTTGTATAACCTATGACAGAATCTAAAATGGATAAGTAAAATTTTCTGTGACAAGAAACAGTGACATCAAACCTTTTTGAACAGGGAGGCTCAAAGGAGGCAGTTTATGGAAGGGACTGGAACCTTTGGTACAGCATAGGTTCACTCCTAACGTATCCACAAATTCAATGGCTTCTAAAAGGCTATCTGTGGACACATAATAGTAGGAAGGTGTCTAATGGATCACAGTGAAGTTGGAAGAAAAAAAAATTAAGTGGCCTTTCATAAAACATGTATTCCAGCTTTAGAACTTTCCTTTAGTCTGATATTTTATAGGTTAAATTGCCCTTTAGTTTTTAGAAAGCGACTTTAATAATTAATATAGAGCTTGTGTTTGTTTGTGTGTATGTGTGTAATATCCTTAGTTGGCCCAAAGGATGCACACACAATTTATTTTTAAAATATTAGTAGTTCATGAAACCCCAAATTCTATCTAGGACAGTATGCCCTATTTTAACTAATGATAAAGTCTGGTAAAAAATGAGGAACTTTAAAAAAAAATTTATATTCTTTTTTTTTACTCTGAAGAGTAGGATCCAGTGATTTAAAAGGGCATTTATATGTATTTCTTTACTGCACTGTCTCAAGAAATAAAAATGTTCTGAGTTGATGAAGGTGAATACATTAATTTTGCTCTGCAGGTAGAATAAGACAGTTTGTTTCCTAAATTGATCACTGACAGCTCCCCTGATCTGCATCAGTCTCCTAACCTCTCAAGTTCTAGATGAAGAAGAACTTCTTTATTGAGCTGTTTACCAACAACTAAAAGTTAAGAATGCAAAAAAAACAAAAACAAAAACAAAAACAAAACCCAGACGTGTCACATTGCTCTGTCTCATAAGCAGTGATTGAAATCCAGCAATGTGTCAGATGCTCTGTTTGGGTGCATACTACAGTGCCTGGCAGGTGCAATAGAAGAGAATGTGTTGGGGTCAGATGAATTAGGTTTGGATTTCCTTGGCATTTACTAGCGTGACCATATTCCCCTCTTCAGAATGCTCTTCCCCCTACTCTTAGTCAGAGAAGCAGTTATCATTTGAATTGTAAGGAGTCTTATAACCTAGAAGGAGAGACAAAACACATACACAAATAACTACAAATGTAAGGTTTTCATGATGCTATAGGCAAAACACAAAGGCCTAGAGGAAATCATATAAAAGAAGATTACTTTCTGTGTGAATAAAAGATTGGATTAAGAAGAGCTTTATTGGTAAGATAGCATTTTATCTGGAATAAGATTGATTATGAAGAATGAGACAGTTGCTGACAGATGAATATGAATGGGAAGACATTCCAAGTTGATTAGGAGATTTGGCAAAGTCTGGAAAGAAAGAATAGATGTTCTTTGATAACATGAAGTTCTACAACATAGCCATATAGGCATTGCTACTCAAAGTGGACTGTGGACCAGAAGCATCATAGTAATCTGGAAGCTTGTTAGAAATGCAGAGAACTCCAGCCTTAGTACAGTTTCACCAAATCAGAATTCGCATTTTAACAGGATTCTATGTGATTCAGACATTACAGTGAAGTTTAAGAAGCACTAATTTAGGCTGCATATAGAGTGAGTGTTCTCAAATATAAGATTTAAAAATAAATAAAATACTAAGTCTGAAAGGTCCTTAGAAATTGTCTAGCTTGACATTTGGTTGAGGAAACTAGTTAGAAAGTGGTTGATCCTAATGGACTTGAACTTCTTTTTCCTGACATCAATGTAGAACTTCTTTCATTGCACCACACTGACAGCCTTCAATACTGGACTCAGGGTTTTAACATGGTGTATCAGGAAGTGAAGCACAGTTGAAGGTCTCTGATTAGGTTTGTTGGAGAAAAGTAACCAGAATTTAGGGAGAGAAATATAGTGGAAAAGTATAGAATAAACTGAAGGAGAGAAAACCAAACTAAGAAGATAGTTAAACAGCCTTAAGGAGAGTGAAAGGAGAAAAATGAGAACCACTTGGAAGTTAATGTTTTTCACCTACTTCTTTTGAATTAAATCTGATAGATATATTTGACTCTTCCTACCTGAACCCTTGCTCCAACCCATCATGTAAAACAACACCTCAGTATTTCCCCAAAACAAAACTGCTTTTCCCTCAAGAATGTTTATTTAATGGCTTCCTAAGGCCGATAACTATCAACCTCCCTATCAAGTTTTATATTCTACTAACCACCGCTTCCATGACATCAACTTTACTTGGAATATCTGCATTTGTTCACTAATTAGTTAATTCAAACCATCCAGTCATTCATTCATATACTCAATAATCCATTCACATCATATATATTTAATTAATCCCAATGTGTGCTAGTCTTTCTGCTGTGATGGTCCATATGATAGACTCATCTTCATAGAATTTAAAGGTTAGCACTTATGGAAGTTCTGCTGTATATCAGGAATACAGCTAGATGTGCAAGATAAAAATAGTATTTGATCTTACTTCACTTTTCACTTTCATGCATTGGAGAAGGAAATGGCAACCCACTCCAGTGTTCTTGCCTGGAGAATCCCAGGGACGGGGAAGCCTGGTGGGCTGCTGTCTATGGGGTCACACAGAGTAGGACACGACTGAAGTGACTTAGCAGTAGCAGTTAGCAAGGTTCTTGTAAGGTGTGTTCAACCAGAAATAGTGGGCTCAAGTGACTTTCTGACACTGCATATTGTGGTCTGTTATTTGCGAATTTTGCTAGCCTGCTGCTATTTACATATAGAGGCTTATTATGTTGATAAGGATATCTTTCTCTGCATTCATATGAACATGTCTTATTCAAATAAGGAAAATGATAAGATATATTCAAAACTAACACTCAGATCCATTTGGGTTTGGTCTGTTGGGTGATAGAAATGCGAGATAACTTTGATAATCAAGCCAAAAAAGTCATCATATATTCCATTGGGAAGAACTGGGAAGACTGACAGACTTTTACATTGTTATTATTATCTTTTGTACAAGAAAATTTATGTAAGAAATAGATCCNCGGACACGACTGAAGTGACTTAGCAGTAGCAGTTAGCAAGGTTCTTGTAAGGTGTGTTCAACCAGAAATAGTGGGCTCAAGTGACTTTCTGACACTGCATATTGTGGTCTGTTATTTGCGAATTTTGCTAGCCTGCTGCTATTTACATATAGAGGCTTATTATGTTGATAAGGATATCTTTCTCTGCATTCATATGAACATGTCTTATTCAAATAAGGAAAATGATAAGATATATTCAAAACTAACACTCAGATCCATTTGGGTTTGGTCTGTTGGGTGATAGAAATGCGAGATAACTTTGATAATCAAGCCAAAAAAGTCATCATATATTCCATTGGGAAGAACTGGGAAGACTGACAGACTTTTACATTGTTATTATTATCTTTTGTACAAGAAAATTTATGTAAGAAATAGATCCTACTTCAGAAAGACTTCATTCATGTTGTCTATCTGTGGTGAGAATCTTTAAGCTATGGGTGTGGAGGAACTGTCATTAACATTGTGCCCTGGAGTAGAGCCCAGGCCACTGCTCAACAGTTTGCAGGTCTCTGTTCAAAATGACCAGTTTCCTCATATTGACCAAAATATCAACGATGCTTTCTAACATTTCTCAGTTGTCCAGTATGCCCTTGTTTTATCTCACCCTCACAGGAACTGGGAAAATTCTTGCTCATAAGAGGGAAAATCTGGTGAAATGGTTTCTGGTAATTTTTTCAAGGGAAAAAAAAAAAAAAAAAAAGATCTGTTCTCTGACTAGCCAGTCTGTTTAGTTAAATTATTAGAAGTCCTCTGAAGATTTATGCTGGTTGGAAGAACCAGAGGCTGAAGTTGTAGAGCAAAGCATTCATTTCTCTCTTAATTCTTGTTGGAATTAAGGAATTTTGTTAAAACTTGTGAAATTTGAGTGACTTAGTGCAATTTGAAAGCCCTTTGGGGGGATTTCAGAGGGGAAACGAGTACCTCCTGTGCTGCATTTAATATCAGTCCTTGCTGTTGGGAGAAAAAAATATGCTATTTTGGGATGTTTTAATTTGCACGCAGCTGGTTATCTAGGCTGAATATCATTTCTTTTTTTTTCCGAGTTCAAGATGTTCCATATTATGGCTGACCTTTTGGGACAGAGAATAATGAAGAACCAGCAGATATGACTACACCCAGTTCTGCAGAGTGTAAGAGAAAAATCACTGTAGGGCGTGCCTCTTACTTTAAGAGGCAGAGAAAAATGACTGTAGGGCGTGACCCTGAGGACTGCATGTGTGTGATAAGAAATGCCCTGCATGTGGAATCCCTCTGAAGAACAGTAGAACAGAAAGAAGTTACTTAGTGCGATCAAGGTGATGCGTGGAAGGGGAGGGAGAGACCTATTTTTAGAACTGTTTTCTTATTTTCTTTCATTTTTAACACCTTACATTTACTGAAAGACATTTTCAGTCCATGACTTCATTCAGTTTCCAAAGAGACTTAATTTCCTCTTTAAATTCTTTCCCTAAGTNCAAAAAAAAAAAGAAAAAAAATAAATACTGCTTGTAAAAATTAAAAAAAAAAAAAAAGGAAGTCAAGAGATACCTGGAGTAACAGGCAAGTTTGGCCTTGGCGTACAAATTGAAGCAGGGCTAAGGTTAACAGAATTTTATCAAGAGAACACACTGATCATAGTAAACATCTTGTTTCAGCAACACAAGAGACGACTCTATATATGGACATGACCAAATGGTCAATACTGACATCAGATTGATTATGATCTTTGCAGCCAAAGATGAAGAAGTTCTATACAGTGTGTAAAAACAAGACCTAGGAGCTGACTGTGGCTCAAATCATGAACTCTTTTCTGTAAAATTCAGGCTTAAATTGTAGAAAGTAGGGAAAACCACTAGGTCATTCAGGTGCAACCTAAATCAAATCCCTTATGATTATACAGTGGAGGTGATGAACAATTTCAAGGAATTAGATCTGGTAGACATAGTGCCTTAATAACTATGGATGGAGTTATTGTACAGCAGGCAGTGACCAAAACCATCCCCAAGAAAAATTAATGCAAGAAGGCAAAGTGTTTATCTGAGGTGGCTTTACAAATAAGTGAGTAAAGAAGAGAAGTGAAAGGCAAGGGAGAAAGGGAAAGATATACTCAATCAAATGTAGAATTCCAGAGAATAACAAGGAGAGATAAGAAGGCCTTCTTAAATGAAGAATGCAAAGAAATAAAGGAAAACAATAGAATGAGAAAGACTGGAAATCTCTTTAAGAAAATTAGAGAGAGGGAATATTTCATGCAAAGATAGACATGATAAGACACAGAAATGGTAAGGCTCTAACAGAAGCAAGAGATTAAGAAGAGGTGGCAGGAATAGGCAGAAGAACTATACAAGAAAGGTCTTAATGACCCAGATAGCCACAATGGTGTGGACACTCACCTAGAGCCAGGCATCCTGGATGGTGAAGTCAAATGGATCTTAGGAAGCATTATTATGAACTAGTGACAGAATTTCACCTGTGTCATATAAAATTCAAAAAGAGGATACTGTTACAGTGCTGTACTCAATATGACAGCAAATTTGGAAAATGCAGTGGTGGCCACAGAACTGAAAAAGGTCGGTTTTCATTTCCACCCCGCAAAAAGGCAATGCCCCAAAATGTTCAAACTATAGTACAAATGTGTTCATTTCAGATGCTAGAAGGAGAAAGGAACGGCAACCCACTCCAGGATTCTCGCCTGGAGAATTCCATGAATAAAGGAGTCTTAAGGGCTATAGTCCATAAGGCTGCAAAGAGTTAGACACGACTGAGCAACTAACTCACACACACACACACACACATGCTAGCAAAGTTATGCTCAAATACCTTTAAGCTAGGCTTCAGTAGTATGTGAACGGAGAACTTTGAGATGTACATGCTGGATTTTGAAGAGGTAGCGGAACCGGAGACCAGATTGCCAATATTCACTGGATCATGGATAAAGCAAGGGGATTCCAGGAAAATATCTACTTTTGCTTCACTGCCACACTAAAGCCCTTGATTGTGCGGACTGCAACAAACTGTGGAAAATTCTTCAAGGAATGGGAATACCAGCCTACCTTACCTGTATCCTAAGAAATCTGTACAGAGGTCAAGAAGCAGCAGTTAGAACCAGATATGGAACAACAGATTGGTTCAAAATTGGGAAAAGAATACAACAAGACTAAATATTGTCATCCTGCTTATTCAAATTATTTGCAGAGTACACCATGTGAAATGCTGGGCTGGATGAATAGAAGCTGGAATCAAGATTGCCAGGAGAAATATCAACAACTTCAGATATGAAGATGATACCACTTTAATGGCAGAAATCTAAGAGGAACTAAAGAGCCTCTTGATGAGTGTGAAAGAGAAGAGTGAAAACTTGTCCTGAAACTCAAGATTAAAAAAATTAAGATCATGGTGATGGCAACCATTTACATCACTTCAGGCAATGGCACCCTACTCCAGTACTCTTGCCTGGAAAATCCCATGGACGGAGGAGCCTGGTAGGCTGCAGTCCATGGGGTCGCTGAGGGTTAGACACGACTGAGTGACTTCACTTTCACGTTTTTGCATTGGAGAAGGAAATGGCAACCCACTCCAGTGTTCTTGCCTGGAGAATCCCAGGGACAGGGGTGCTTGGTGGGCTGCCGTCTATGCGGTCACACAGAGTTGGACACGACTGAAGTGACTTAGCAGCAGCAGCATGGCACATAGAGTAGGAAAAAGTGGAAGCAGTGACATATTTTTTTCTTGGGCTACAAAATCACTGTGGGTATTGACTGCAGTCATGAAATTAAAAGACACTTGCACCTTAAAAGGAAAACTATGACAAACTTAGTTTATTACAAAGCAGAGACATCACTTTGTTGACAAACATCCATATAGTCAAAGCTATGGTTTTTCCAGAAGTCATGTGATGTGAGAGTTGGACTATATTGTAAAGTAATTAGCTCCCAATTAAAATAAATAAATTTATATTAAAAAAATAAGGCTGAGACCAAAGAACTGATGCTTTTCAATTGTGGTGTTGGAGAAGACTTTTGAGAATCCCTCGAACTGTAAGAACATGAAACCATTTCATCCTAAAGGAAATCAGTTCTGAATGTTCATTGGAAGGACTGATGCTGAAGCTGAAACTCCAATACTTTGGCCGCCTGATGCAAAAAACTGACCCACTGGAAAACAGCCTAATGGTGGGGAAGATTGAAGGCAAAAGGAGATGGGGTGGCAGATGAGGAGATGATTAGATATCATCACGAACTCAATGGACATGAATTTTAGCAAACTCTAGGAGATAGTGAAGATCAGAGGAGAGTTGTGTGCTACAGTCAGAGGGATCACAAAGAGTCAGATATGACTTCATTACAGAATAACAGTAACAATTCCTGTTTTCACCTGTGTTTTGGAAGTAGTTGAACTGTACAAGCAGCACTAGAGTTTAGTTAGTTCAGGTTTTAAAATTATGGAATTAAGAAATCCCAATCAAAGGATAAATTCTAATGATTTTGAGATTTTTATGCTATAAAAGTACCAGCATATTTGAGTATTATCAAAGTGGTGCCAAATGCTGACAACTTCTATTCTTTTCACAAGTAGTAATAACAGCAACAATAACTGTATTATAGTCTGTTTTAAAAAAGACTCTGGAGAGATCTTAGAATCATAAACTCAATGCTCACAGCAGCTCCAGAAGAGGGAAGATTAGGGATTGTTCAGCTTTACAAAGGTGAAAATCTAGTTTGAGAGAGCTGAAGAAACTTTCCCCAGCTTACAACAGGGCCAAAGCTCAGGGCTGGGTCCTAAGTGTGTGTTCCTCTGCCTTTTGCCACAATTGGGTAACTCCAACAATTCAACAAAAATAAACATGGAGGAAGCTACAGAAATCATTTTTAACCTTTGTTTTACTTTGCTCCTAAATTTCTTTTTCATTTTTGTCAAATTATTCCCATTACTTTTATCATGGAAGTTAAAAGAAATTTTAAATCTTCTTAACAATGAGGTAGATCATACATGTTTACAGCTATTTGTTTCATTTTAAAATGTTCATCCAAAAGCAGTGCTTAAGAGTCCCTCCCAAAAACAAACAAACAAAAAAAAAAAAACAGGCAAGGGGCTTTGCAATGGTGCAGCTATGGTTGTGATTGCTCCTAAACCTTGGATCAATTACTTAACTTTTCTGAACCTCGGTTGTCTTATTTGAGAAATTTAAATGAATTGTGTGAAAAATGCCTGGCATAGCAGCCTGCCCATAACAGGTGTTTAGTTAAGTTAGTGTCTTCCCCCCGACCCTCCCTCCTTCTCCTTCTCACCATCTTCATCATCAACAGTAGTATTAGAATGCAGCTGCCTCAGAAATGTAAATTGGAATATTGAGGGGAAAAGTGCAGAGTGGAGAAAACAACCACATATCCTAGAGAAACTGAACACGGAAGATAACATAAATCAAGAAAAGTGAGAAGTCCAACTCCAAAATCAAAAGTTAATTTATTAACTTGGTCTTCAGACCACCTGAACCCATGGCAGAAAATTCACAGATAGGAATCCTGATAAAATTGCCTTCACACAGAAATATTTTCTTTCCCTCTATCTCATCCTTAATTTAAATCTCATTTCACACCACTCACCTCATTTCCAGCTCTCAGATACAACTTTTTACTTTACCTCTGGTTCTTTCAGATTTCTCCGTATACTGTTCTCATTCTTCTTGCTCTAAGAAAAAAAATGAGCATTAGTATGTTTTAGCTATTATATTACTGAGACAATGATTACAATCTAATTAGAATCTTTTTCAAAATATTTATTAAAAAAAGAACCTACAGAAAAGTCACAAAAGTGGTAAAATGAATCCCTTAGATTCACTAGTTTTAAAATTTTCATCACATACAACTTAACTATCTCCAAGTCCATTATTCCTGTTAAAATTATTTAGTGAACACTAATCATATATAAACTTTAATTATATTTTTATTCATTAAAGTTAATGATAGTGCCAGCAATAGATTTGGTAAAGAAGTGAAACACTCCATCTTACCTCTGCCATCTCCCAGGAGTTCCAGGTACTCAGAGAGAATGGACTGGAAAATCTTATTGAGGTAAATATTTCATACTAAAGTATGAATGAAGTCTAACCACTTGAGGGAGCATTTGCACTTAATAAAATGAAGTTGTTAATCTACTTAAATCTGTAGTTGGGGTTATAGAGTGAGTATGTTTCATGATATATTTGAGTAGCAAACTTCTGCTGATCCTTGCCAGTCCAAAATTGTGTCCTCTGGTCTTTCCCCACCATGGGGTATGCATTTTAACTACACACTAATGTTTCCTGTATCCCTAACATATTCTTGAAAGTGGCTCTGCGGTCTGCATGTGGCAAATAAAAAATGGTTCACGGACTTGAAAATCAGAACTGACCCAGGAAATCCATTTTGTGTGTGGGTCTTATATCTAAATGTGTAAGTGACATAGTCATTTCTTTGGAATAAATTATGGTTTGGAGAGATAGGCAAATATTTGCAACCACAAATCACTAATCTAGATTCAGGATGGGCGCCATGTGTTTCTTAAGGCAAGCCATGCTTATGTTGCCATTCCCCATAAGCATTTTGGTTAAATGTGAATCAGAGTTTGGGCTTCCTCTTAGACATGCTGACCCAGGGGCTCCCAGCACAGCTGGAGGCTTCTGAAGAGGTTGCTCTAAAGAGTGATCCTACATATCTGATAAACCACAGGATGTCAACAAGACACACCCATTGGCCCACATTTGGCAGTCTCTAAAAAAAGAATGTAGCAATGAGCTTGGAGCGAGCCAAACCAACCCTGACCATAGTACTGGGCTCTTCCAAATGGGTGCGGCCAAGTGGATCACATTGAAAAAGAACAGGCCTTAGGATAAATCTGTATTAAATAAAAGCAAAGCAGGCTTAACTGTCACAAAGAATGGAAAGGAGCTATGGACTCTTTCAACCTCACCAAAGTTTGAGAATGTTGACTGCACAATATTGTTCCAACCTCAAGCTTTTTCCTTAAATTGAGAATCTTAAGAATGAGGGGAGGAGGTTTAAACTCATGTTGGGTATACCACACCTCAAAATCAAGGATAGGGTGAAGTTCTTAAGTTGGAGTTTAAGAGATGAGAAAGGCCCAAATAACTTTTAATTTAGATTCAGAAAAAATAAAACATCATTTTCCATAGCTGTTGCTCATTTTAATACACAAAAGAATAAAAGTGTAATCTTTTTTTCATCAGATGGTACACTATTAGTTCAACTCCTCCTTGCACACATACACACCATGCACACACAAACAACCCATGGATGAACTCTAAGAAGAATGTGTAAGGCCGTATGACATTTATACAGGTAAATATGACATTGATTAGCATCACACATGCAAGGTAAAAGAAAATTAAATATTATAATCAAAAAAACAGTCCTTCCACTGAAAGATTGTGTAATTAGACTATGAAGTGTGAAAGAAAAGATTGTGTATTCACAGCTTTGACAAGTTCTCTGAAACATTAAAGATTTGTTTGGTTTATAATTTGAGTTCTAGGAGAAATTTATCATGTTCTGTAAGTTAAAATTTGACCAAATCTGGTGAATATGTCTGGGAAATCCAAGCCGTCTCCTCCATCTCTGTCAGTGATCTTATCATGCACTTCATAAAATACCTAAATAAAAAAGCAGTCTATGATCCTTTCCTACCAGCATCTCTCTCATTCAAATAGGTTTTAAAAAAAAAATATTTTTCTTCCAGATGTCTCAGTGGCCAGTCTACTTCCCATTTCAATCACCAAACAATTCAGACACATAGCCTCAATCCACTTCTATAATGTTCTGCTGGGTGGTTCTCAGTTTCCAAACTCCAAATCATTTACTGAGTTCTCAGATGATAACCATGGTGCTTATCAGTTCTGAACATGGCAATGCCCTACAGTGATGTTCATATGTAGAAGTTTCATGTGTTGTGGAAAGAGGGTGTTTGCTATGACCAGTGAGTTCACTTGGCAAAACTCTATAGACTTTGCCCTGCTACATTTTTGTACTCCAAGGCTAAACTTGCCTGTTGCTCCAGATATCTCTTGACTACCTACTTTTGCATTCCAATACCCTATGATGAAAATGACATCTTTTATGGTGTTAATTCTAGAAGATCTTGTAGTTTTCATGGAACCAGTCAACTTTAGCTTCATCAGCATCAGTGGTTGGGACACAGACTTGGACACAGACACATGCCAAATGGTTTTCCTTGGAAACAAACCAAGATCATTCTGTCAATTTTGATGGTGCACCTAAGTACTGCATTTCAGACTTTTGTTGACTATGAGGGCTACTCCATTTCTTCCATGGGATCCTTGCCCACAGTAGTAGATATAATGGTCACCTGAGTTAAATTCACCCATTCCTGTCCATTTTAGTTCAATGATTCCTAAAATATAGATGTTTAATCTTGCCATCTCCTGTTTGACCACGTCCAATTTACCTTGATTCATAGACCTAATATTCCAGGTTGCTTTGGAATTCTTTATAGCATCAAACTTTACTTTCACCACCAGAAACATCCATAAATGAGTGACATTTTAACTTTGACTCAGCTTCTTCATTCTTTCTGAAGGTATCTCTCCACTCTTCCCTAGTAGCATATTAGACACCTACATACCTGGGAGCCTCATCTTCCAGTATCATGTCTTTTTAACTTTTCATACTGTTCATGGGGTTATCAAGGGTAGAATACTGGAATGGTTTGCCATTCTCTTCTCCAGTGGACCAGGTTTTGTCAGATGGTCAATACTGAATTCAGATTGATTATATTTTTTGCAGCCAAAGATGGAGAAGTTCTATACAGTCAGCAAAAACAAGATCTAGAGCTGACTTTGACTCAGGTCATGAGCTCCTTATTGCAAAATTCAGGCTTAAATTGAAGAAAGTAGGGAAAAACCATTAGACAGTTCCTGTATGACCTAACAAATCCCTTATAATTATGCAGTGGAGGAGACAAACAGATTGAAGGAATTAGATCTGGTAGGCAGAGTGCCTGAAGAACTATGGATGGAAGTGCACAGCATTGTACAGGAGGCAGAGACCAAAACCATTCCTAAGAAAAAGGCATACAAGAAGGCAAAGTGGTTTTCTGAGGAGGCCTTACAATAGCTGAGCTATTTAAAATCCTAAAAGATGATGCTGTTATAGTGCTTCAATAAATATGTGAGCAAATTTGGAAAACTCAGAAATGGCAAGAGGACTAGAAAAAGGTCAGTTTTCATTCTTATCTCAAAGAAGGGCAGCACCAAAGAATGTTCAAACTACCATACAATTGAACTCATTTCACATGCTAGCAAGGTAATACTCAAAATCCTTTAAGCCAGGATTCAGCAGTATGTGAATGCAGAACTTTGAGATGTACAAGCTGTATTTGGAAAAGGCAGAGGAAACAAAGATCAAATTGCCAATGTTAGAATCATAGAAAACCAAGAGAGTTCTAGAAAAAAATGAAACATCTGCTTCATTGACTATGCTAAAGGCTTTGATTGTGTAGCTAGAAGCGAACTGTGGAAAATTCTTGAAGTAATGGGAATATCAGACCAATTTATCTGTTTTCTGAGAAACCAGTATGCAGACCAAGATGCTACAGTTAGAACTCCACATGGAGCAGTGAACTGATTCAAAATTGGAAAGAAGTACATCAAGGTTGTATATCGTCATCTTGCTTATTTAACTTATATGCAGAATATTTCATATGAAATGCCAAGCTGGATGACTCACAAGCTGGAATCAAGATTTCAGGGAGAGATATCAACAATCTCAGATATTCATATGGCACCACTCTAATGGCAGAAAGTCAAGAAGAACTAAAAAGTTTCTTGATGAGGGTAAAAGAGGATAGTGAAAAAAGTGGCTGAACACTTAACATTCAAAAAACTAAGATCATGGTATCCAGTCCCATTACTTCATGGCAAATAGATGGAGAAAAAGTGGAAGCAGTGACAAATTTTATTTTCTTGGGCTTCAAAATCACTGTGGACGGTAACTGCAATCATGAAATTAAAAGATACTTACTTCTTGGAAAGAAAATTATGACAACCCTGCTGCTGCTGCTGCTGTGCTGAAGCTGAAGGTCTAGTACTTTGGCCACTTGATGGGAAGAGCTGATTCATCGGAAAAGACCCTGATTCTGGGAAAGATTGAGGGCAGGAGGCAAGGGGGGCAACAGAGGATGGAATGATTGGATGGCATCACCAAATCAATAAGTCGCTTCAGTCGTGTCCAACTCTGTGCAACCCCATAGACGGCAGCCCACCAGGCTCCCCCATCCCTGGGAATCTCTAGGCAAGAATACTGGAGTGGGTTGCCATTTCCTTCTCCAATGCATGAAAGTGAAAAGTCAAAGTGAAGTCACTCAGTCGTGTCCGACTCTTCGCAGCCCTACGGACTGCAGCCTACCAGGGTCCTCCGTCCGTGGGATTTTCCATGCAAGGGTACTGGAGTGGGGTGCCAGCCTAGACAGCGTATTAAAAAGCAGAGACATCATTTTGCTGGCAAAGGTCCATATAGTCAAAGCTATGATATTTCCATAGTATGTAGAAATGTGTGACTTGGACCACAAAGAAGGCTGAATGCCAAAGGACTAATGCTTTTGAACTGTGGTGGTGGAGAAGACTCTTGAGATTCTCCTGGACAGGAAGAACATAAAATCAGTCAATCCTAAAGGAAATCAACCCTTAATATTCGTTAGAAGGACTGGTGCTGAAGCTGAAGGTCTAGTACTTTGGCCACTTGATGGGAAGAGCTGATTCATTGGAAAAGACCCTGATTCTGGGAAAGATTGAGGGCAGGAGGCAAGGGGGGCAACAGAGGATGGAATGATTGGATGGCATCACCAAATCAATAAGTTGCTTCAGTCGTGTCCAACTCTGTGCAACCCCATAGACGGCAGCCCACCAGGCTCCCCCATCCCTGGGAATCTCTAGGCAAGAATACTGGAGTGGGTTGCCATTTCCTTCTCCAATGCATGAAAGTGAAAAGTCAAAGTGAAGTCACTCAGTCGTGTCCGACTCTTCGCAGCCCTACGGACTGCAGCCTACCAGGGTCCTCCGTCCGTGGGATTTTCCATGCAAGGGTACTGGAGTGGGGTGCCAGCCTAGACAGCGTATTAAAAAGCAGAGACATCATTTTGCTGGCAAAGGTCCATATAGTCAAAGCTATGATATTTCCATAGTATGTAGAAATGTGTGACTTGGACCACAAAGAAGGCTGAATGCCAAAGGACTAATGCTTTTGAACTGTGGTGGTGGAGAAGACTCTTGAGATTCTCCTGGACAGGAAGAACATAAAATCAGTCAATCCTAAAGGAAATCAACCCTTAATATTCATTAGAAGGACTGGTGCTGAAGCTGAAGGTCTAGTACTTTGGCCATTTGATGGGAAGAGCTGATTCATTGGAAAAGACCCTGATTCTGGGAAAGATTGAGGGCACGAGGCAAGGGGGGCAACAGAGGATGGAATGATTGGATGGCATCACCAAATCAATGGACATGGATTTGAACAAACTCTGGGAGATAGTGGGTAAAGAATCTGGCTGCAGTATGGGAGACCTACGTTCAGTTCCTGGGTGGGCAAGATTCCCTGGAGAAGGGAATGGCTACCCTCTCCAGTATTCTTGCCTGGAGAATCCCATGATAGAGGAGCCTGTTGGGATATAATCCATGGGGTCACAAAGAGTCAGGCATGACTCAGCAACTAACACTTTCACTTTTTTGGGAGATGGTGAAGGATATAGAAGCCTGGTGTGCTGCAGGTCGTGGGATCACAAAGAGTTGGACATGACTTAACAACTGAACAGCAGAAACAATCACCATCAATGATAAGATTTATATAATTCAGTATAATATTAAAAGGAAATAACCTTGCCAATTGAATTATGATAGACCATAGACTTTTATATTATTATAGTTATTAATGATGATTCTTTTATTTAAGAAATATTTAGATATGAATACTCTTAAGATTTAAGAAAATCAATGTTATATATTTTTGTTAGTCGAAGTTTTTACAAATATATTTATCACTTTTTTATTGAGAAGTAACTAAACAAAGTCTTAGTATTACTTCTGTTTTAAGAAGTAGACAACCACATGGCCTCCTTAAACTGAATGTATTAGGATTTAACAGTTTTATTTCCTCAAATTCTGATTTGAAGGAAAAACTGGTGATGGACTTTAGCCCCCTTTATCTTTATCATAGTTCTGATGCCTTCTACTATCTG
>SJYX01009688.1:142477-173716 GCA_006410675.1 Oreotragus oreotragus | reverse complement strand
GAGATCATTCTGTCGTTTTTGAGATTGCATCCAAGTACTGCATTTCGGACTCTTTTGTTGACCATGTTGGCTACTCCATTTCTTCTGAGGGATTCCTGCCCACAGTAGTAGATATAATGGTCATCTGAGTTAAATTCACCCATTCCAGTCCATTTTAGTTCGCTGATTCCTAGAATGTCGACATTCACTCTTGCCATCTCTTGTTTGACCACTTCCAATTTGCCTTGATTCAGGGACCTGACATTCCAGGTTCTTATGCAATATTGCTCTTTACAGCATCAGATCTTGCTTCTATCGCCAGTCACATGCACAGCTGGGTATTGTTTTTGCTTTGGCCCCATCCCTTCATTCTTTCTGGAGTTATTTCTCCACTGATCTCCAGTAGCATATTGGGCACCTTATGACCTAGAGAGTTCCTCTTTTGGTATCCTATCAGTTTGCCTTTTCATACTGTTCATGGGGTTCTCAAGGCAAGAATACTGAAGTGGCTTGCCATTCCCTTCTCCAGTGGACCACATTCTGTCAGACCTCTCCACCATGATCCACCCATCTTGGGTTGCCCCGCAGGAATGGCTTGGTTTCATTGAGTTAGACAAGACTGTGGTCCTAGTGTGATTAGATTGACTAGTTTTCTGTGAGTATGGTTTCAGTGTGTCTGCCCTCTGATGCCCTCTTGCAATACCTACCATCTTACTTGGGTTTGTCTTACCTTGGGTGTGGGGTATCTCTTCATGGCTGCTCCAGCAAAGCACAACCGCTGCTCCTTGGATGAGGGGTATCTCCTTACCACCGCCGTTCCTGACCTTCAACGTGAGATAGCTCCTCTAGGCCCTCCTGTGTCTGCGCAGCCACTGCTCCTAGGGTTGCTCCTCCCAGCCTGGTTGCTCCAGGGCCGCTGGCCCTGGCCTGGGGCGTGGGTGGCTTCTCCCAGCTGCCACTCCTGGCCTTGGGCTTGGGGTGGCTCTTCAGGGTCACCGCCCCTGGCCTCGGGCGCGAGGTGGCTCCTCCCAGCTGCTGCCCTCAGAATCGGGGTGTGTCCTCCCGGCCACCACCCCTGACCTCAGACACAGGGTAGCTCCTCCCGGCCGCCACTGACCTCGGATGCAGGGTAGCTCCTCGGCCTTTCCTGCATGGTAGCTCCTCTCGGCCTTTCCTGCGCCGTCTCAGCCTGGCACTCTAGGCCGCTGCGCCTGACCTCAGACGTGGGGTAGCTCCTCTTGCAGCCGCCTGCACTTAGTGTGCCGGCCAGCTTGGTTCCTAAAAAAAATAGAATTAACTGCATGACCCAGGAATTCCAGTTCTGGGCAAATACTCCAAAGAATTAAAAGCAAGTACTGGAAGAGATATTTGTACATACATGTTCACAGCAGCATTATTTGTAACTGCCAAAAGTTGGGAACAACCTGAGTGTCTGTTGATGGATGAATGGATAAACAAAATATGGTGTATTCATAGAGTGGAATATTATTTAGCCTTTAAAAGGAAGGAACTTTTGATACATACTACAACACAGATGAGCTTGAGGACATGCTAAGTCTGATAAGTGAGTCACAAAAAGAAAAAATATGGGCGATTCTACTTATTTTTAAGGTACCCACTTATATGAAAACAAAAACAGAACATAAACTCCTTTCAAGGTGCTGATTAATCTGATTAGGATAGCAAGACAAATCTGTACAAGAGAGCATGTAGTAAGTGCCACTTTCATACCACAGGAGTTCATTGAAGTGAGAGATCATAGTGGCCTGGAGGTGGTTGGGTAGAGTCTTGTTTAGAAAGTGACAGAGTAGTCAGATTCATAGAGACAGAAAGTAGAACTGTGATTGCCAGGAGCTGGGGGAAGGGAGAATGGGAGGTTATTATTTAGATGGGGATTTAATTAAATGTAATTTATTCAGTTTTACTCAAAAAAGGTCTGGATACTGGTTGCACAACAACATGAATATACTTAATGCCACTGAAATGTAAAAATGGTTAGGATAGTAAAATGTATGTTATTGGTATTTTACCACAATTTAAGGGGTGAATTTTATGGTATGTGGATTATATATCAATTTTAAAATGAATTGTATGAGAAAAAGAAGAAAACACAGAAATGAAACCAGTCGAGGAAGCCCAAAAGGATGTAAAGAAGTCCATTTCAGGCCTACTCCTAACTGAACGGTCTTTTTTGTTGTGTTGTTGGTCCTTAAACAACACAGGTTCAAACTGTGTGAGTCTACTTATACCGTCAGTTAGTTTGTTTCAGTAAATACATACTATAGTACTACATACCCTGTAAAGGCTTCCCAGGTGGCACTAGTGGTAAGGAACCCTCCTACCAAGGCAGGAGACTCAAGCGATGTGGGTTCGATCGCTGGGTCTGGAAGATCCCCTGGAAAAGGGAATGGCAACACACTCCAGTATTCTTGCCTACGAAATCCCATGGACAGAGGAACCTGGCGGGCTACAGTCCATGGGGTCACAAAAAAGCTGGACATAACTGAGGCATGCACACTGTATAGTACCACATAACCCATAGCTGGTTGAATGCAGATACGGAACTGCAGATGCTGGTGGCCAGATGTGACATTATACATAGATTTTTGACCTTAGCCCCTACATTGTTCAAAGTTCAGCTGCATCTCGATTTTGTATTCCGCTTTCTTCAATTCATCAATGAATCCGGCCTCTACTCTTCCCTTCATTCTTTCCCAAAGTAGATTTGAAATAGCCTGATCATCCTTGGTATTTATTTTAATATCCTGACCCTACCAAGGGTTCACATCTATTTCTTAGGATTTAGATATTATCATAATAAATAAACTGTGACCTGCTGTGAAAAACAGTGTTCTCGAGTTTGGTTGTCAAAAACAAAGCATAAACTCCTCTCAAGGTGCTTATAATCTGATTAGGATGGCAAGGCAAATGTATACAAGAGAGCATACACTAAGTGCCACTTGACTACCACAGGAATTCAAAAATGAGAGATCATAGTGGGCTGAAGGTGGTTGGGTAGAGTCTTTTTTAAATAATGACATTTAAACTGGAGTGAAAGAAACATTGTATATCATCTTTGGCAAATTGGTTTCCATCTCACTGTGAGATTTCATGTGAAATGTAGCATTCCATGCAGCAGTTACTGTTTGATTAACCTGCACAGATCCTTCTTTCTCATATCATTTCCCTTGCTTGCAGTGTGCTGGTATAGTAAAAAGGCATCAAGGACAGGGCACCCTGGAGTGCTGCAGTCCACTGGGTCGCAAAGAGTCAGACACGACTTAGCAACTCAACAACAAAATATTTGCCTTATTTGTCTAGTAGTCAAAGAATTAGGGAGGCAGAATAACCTTACATTATAATTTGGCCACCAAACCATATAGCAGTCTCTCCGGGTTTACCCCGTTAAGCCTGTAAAGGGGCAACAAAGAGACAGGTAAGTAGTTACCATCAAGCATTTCTGGAGTGAGCTGGGTTTGACCTGTACCTAAGCGATGATTTTGATTATTTCTACTTTCTATGCTGAGTCTCAAAGATCCTTAATTTTAAAAAAATACTGATTTTTTTTCCTTTTTTAAAAAGTCTACATATTAAATGTTAACCTCCTCATGACATGCAGTGATTAATTCTGAATTTTCATTAGGCACTGCTCATTGTTGAAGCCCTGAAGCAGTTGGTTACTATTGCAGCTAATTCTTATTTAAATAAACAAACAGGAGTCCTTCAAAAAGATTAGCCGGAACAGTTTTAAAAATTCACAGCAGCGCTGATGTGCATCGGCTCTGGTTTGGCAGACTGTGACCCGGGGCTGGGCAGTGTTTTATTACCCTCAGCTACATAAGGACGCATCCTTATAGCACCACTTTTGTAGCAGATATTTTTATAACTCTACAAAATGATTAGACTGACATAGAGCAATTCTCTAAATTCATAGGTATTAAAATATTCTGGCAGCTGTCTCCTTTTTGCCTTTAAGTTGAGACATCATGATGAGATAAGACTGCACCAGGACTGATGGGTACATGAATTAAGTTAGGCATGGGATTCTTACATTATTGACAAGTCTTTGTCACGATAAATAGGGGAAATCTTGGAGGAGGGATTCTCATTATAGTAATTCCAGTAATATTGTTAGGTTTTTTGGTTGTTCTTCTTCTTTTATTTTCTGAAACCTCTTTACTTCCAAATGCATTCCGTATAATCTGATAGGAAGGAAAAATGTCTAAATTCTAACTAAGACAACTTAGCTTGTGCTCAGAAACATACAGTATCTTTATCTGGGAGTCTGAGGTTATTGATCAGAATTCAGAGAACCTGGATGGAAGAAATCTGATAAATTGGTATTGAGGTACAGTTACATAGGAGACAGACTCTTTTGTTCTCAAAATAGTCTTCTAGGGATCCTGAACTATAGGTTATAGTCTTCCATGGGAAACTGAGAGTCTGGGAAGGTCTCAGATTATGAGTTCAGAAACTCTGAGCTCCCTTCCCCAAAGTACTCTCTACGTGCTTCCAAGTGTCTCAGATTCTTCTAAATGGGAACAGTTTACAGTTGAAAGATTGGCTGAGAAATGTATGAGACTTTAAATCGCATGTGATTTTCGGTACAACATTCTGGAAAGCTGTTAGATAGTGTCTACTAAGGCTGATTATACTTAATAACCTATAACTTAATAATTCCAGTGCTAGATATATATCCGAGAAATTGTATAACAAAAGATGCATATGAAAATACTCGAATGAGTCATATTAGACCCAAACTAGAACAGTCCAAAAATTCTGTGATGATAGAATCAGTAGATAAATTAGGGCATATTTTCTAGGATACTATGTGCTGTGTGTGCTTAGTCGCTCAGTTGTGTCTGACTCTTTGTGACACAATGGACTGTAGCCCACCAGGCTCCTCTGTCCATGGGGATTCTCCAGGCAAGAATACTGGAGTGGGTTGCCATGCTCTCCTCCGGGGGATCTTTCCAACCCAGGGATAGAACCCAGGTCTCCCACATTGCAGGCTGATTCTTTACTATCTGAGCCACCGGGGAGGCCCAGGAATACTGGAGTGGGTAGCCTATCCCTTCTCCTGGGGATCTTCCTGACCCAGGAATCGAACTGGAATCTCTTGCATTTCAGGCAGATTCTTTACCAGTCAAGCTACTCCAGAAACCCTATAGGATACTACACAGCTTTGAAAATGAACAAACTATCGCTGTATGAAGCAACATGAATGAGTCTCAGAAAGTTCAGTTCAGTTCAGTCACTCAGTCGTGTCTGACTCTTTGCGACCCCATGGACCACAGCATGCCAGGCCTCCCTGTCCATCATCAACTCCCGGAGTCTACTCAAACTCATGTCCATTGAGTTGGTGATGCCATCCAACCATCTCATCCTCTGTCGTCCCCTTCTCCTTCTGCCTTCAATCTTTTCCAGCATCAGGGTCTTTTCAAATGAGTCAACCATTTGCATCAGGTGGCCAAAGTATTGGAGTTTCAGCTTCAGCATCAGTCCTTCCAATGAACACTCAAGACTGATCTCCTCTAGGATGGACTGATTGGATCTCCTTGCATCCAAGGGACTCTCAAGAGTCTCCTCCAACACCACAGTTCAAAAGCATCAGCTTTCTTTGTTGTCCACCTCTCACATGCATACATGACTACCGGAAAAACCATAGCCTTGATTAGACGGACCTTTGTTGGCAAAGTAATGTCTCTGCTGTTTAATACACTGTCTAGGTTGGTGGTCATAACTTCCCTTCCAAGGAGTAGGCGTCTTTTAATTTCNCTTCAGCATCAGTCCTTCCAATGAACACTCAAGACTGATCTCCTCTAGGATGGACTGATTGGATCTCCTTGCATCCAAGGGACTCTCAAGAGTCTCCTCCAACACCACAGTTCAAAAGCATCAGCTTTCTTTGTTGTCCACCTCTCACATGCATACATGACTACCGGAAAAACCATAGCCTTGATTAGACGGACCTTTGTTGGCAAAGTAATGTCTCTGCTGTTTAATACACTGTCTAGGTTGGTGGTCATAACTTCCCTTCCAAGGAGTAGGCGTCTTTTAATTTCATGGCTGCAGTTAACATCTGCAGTGATTTTGTAGCCCCAAAAAGTAAAATCAGCCACTGTTTCCACTGTTTCCCCATCTATTTGCCATGAAGTGATGGGACGGGATGCCATGATCTTAGTTTTCTGAATGTTGAGCTTTAAGCCAACTTTTTCACTCTCTCGAGGCTCTTTAAACTTCTTCACTTTCTGCCATAAGAGTGGTGTCATCTGCATATCTGAGGTTATTGATATTTCTCCTGGCAATCTTGATTCCAGCTTGTGCTTCATCCAGTCCAGCATTTCGCATGGCTGCATATAAGTTAAATAAGCAGGATGACAATATACAGCCTTGACGTACTCCTTTCCCTATTTGGAACCAGTCTGTTGTTCCATGTCCAATTCTAACTGTTGCTTCCTGCCTGACCTGCATACAGATTTCTCAAGAAGCAGGTCAGGTGGTCTGGTATGCTCATCTCTTTCAGAATTTTCCACAGTTTGTGATCCACACAATCAAAGGCTTTGGCATAGTCAATAAAGCAGATGTTTTTCTGAAACTCTCTTGCTTTTTCGATGATCTAGTGGTTGCTGGCAGTTTGATCTCTGGTTCCGCTACCTTTTCTAAAACCAGCTTGAACATCTGGAAGTTCACGGTTCATGTATTGCTGAAGTCTTGCCTGGAGAATTTTGAGCATTACTTTACTAGCATGTGAGATGAGTGCAATTGTGCAGTAGTTTGAGCATTCTTTGGCATCAGAAACTTAACCTTGAGTAAATAAAACTTGACACAAAACAATATATATTATACTATATCATTTATATAAAGTTCAAAAACAAGCAAAGATAATTAATGGTGATATAAATAAAAATAATGGTTGCATTTGGGTTATAGTGGTGGCTGGAATAGGCATGAGGAGAATCTTCTGGGCTGCTGGCACTGGTTCTCTATATATTCATATGTATGTGGTTCCTACACAGATGTGTTCATTTTGTGAAATTCCTCATATGTATTCTTAAGATTTGTTCTTTTTTCTATGTATATATTATACTTAAATTTTCTTAATTTAAAATTAGTGAGTAAGATAAAAATTGAAACTAATTCACTCAAGTCTTATTGCCAGTCTATCCTTAAATGGAAATGATAGCTCTCACATCCATATGGTTTCATATGGGAAGCTCATGAAAGAGTATCAAGCATTAGTAGTTTTCCAGTCAGGCAGGAAAGAGGATGTTGAAGAGGAAGGGAACCAACCCCCCAGATTTCAAAGTATTGCTTAGAGCAGGCCTTATATATTGGATGAGAGTAATAGGAATTGTTTCCTGGGGCATCTTTGTCAGGGTAGCTGTGAATGTATACAACTTTTTATGCCTTAAAAGTTTACTTTAAACATAAACATCCTTAGTATTAAAATTTTTGGTCCCAGAGAGCCATTAAATTAGGTATCACTGTAATAGAGAATGGTGATGAATGTGGTTCAGTAGATGGCAGTGTTCCCTTTAAAGTTTTTAGTTAAAATGTGGGTACATAGGGGATAACTCTTGGAAACTTTTTTAGTAGGACTGATAAAGGGTCATGTGTTGGGACAAACATCAGAAAGAACGTTTTAATATTTTTTCTGTATGTGTTTCATGTATTACTATTTTGAATGAACCAACAACATTTAGAGTCCATAAATCCAGAAGACATATTTTCCCACCTAAAGCACTAGAATGATAGCTTGCAATAAGATGTTGCTTGATATACTAACTCTTTTTTGGGGTAATAATGGACAGAGTATTCAGGAAGGATTTGAGCCTGTCTTTATTCTCTCTTATATTTGGAAATGTGTATATGTCAGGAGTGAGATAACGTACTGCTTTGGACAGAGATGTCAGTGAAATTTATTGGTGAGGAAATTAGGTTGTACATGAGCATAAATTAAAAGAAAAATTAAAGGGATTGACCAATCTGTTTGTGTTGATAATTTAATACAAATAGAATGCTATTTGAGTAGTTCTTTTTTTATTTTGAAATTTCCTTAACATTGAAGTGCCTGAAGAAAGCGTCGGGGTTTAGGAAATCTTGTGACATTACAGGGGGTTTTGTTGTAAGGAATTTGACATGGGTTAGAGTGATATGCCAGAGAAGTCAGAGTTATCTGCCAGAGAACAAAACATGCCTGTGGTGTAGAATGGGAGACCATTTGGAGTCAGAAGTATTCAAGTCTTGGCTTTGCTTATATTATCTATTGACCTTGAGTGAATCACTTACCTGCCTAATTTTTCCTTTTTCTCATCCATGCCATCCATATAGGTAATAAATAGTTGCTTGTCTTCCATATAGGTTGTTAAGTAGGTCAAGTAGGAGCATTGACTTTTCAAGGGTGCTGTATTAATGGATTCAACAGATGGGTTGTTTTTAGATTCTTCAGTTAACTTTTTGTTTTCTCAGGTTTTCTGCCTAGAGTCATCAGGTACCTACTGAGAAACATTGATAATCATAGTTTTAAGGGTATATGAATACCTAATAATGATACTATGCTAAATGCTTTAAGTGCATAGTTTCCAGAGCCTGACAACTGGACTTGAGTAAGTTGGACCATGACCTCATTTTATAGTCCACAAATGTCTAGGATAGCCCAAGAGCTGTGACTCAAATTCTCTGACTCTGCGGTAGTTCTTACAGACATGCCTGCCATGATGCATTTTTTGCTTTTCTCCAAGTATGATACAAGTCCGAGCCATACATAGTATTTTTATGTATTGGGCAGTTGAAATAAAGACATTGGACCTTTAAAGAAATTTTTATTATATTTCACTTTAGAGTTATTAACAGAATCCTATTGCATACGATTATTTATTTGAGAGTGGGGAGAGCTAGTGCTTTTGACTTGACCTTGTGTTTCATCTCTAGCCAAAGCACATGCAGGTCATTTCTTGATGGTTCAAACTCAAGGAGAGGAACATCAACACAATCTGAAGAGTGTTAATATTGAATTGAGGGTATATTGATTTTCTTTACAAGTAGTTCTCCTAGTTATATTTTAGTTTAATATTACAACTGGTTTACCTTTTTCTTTTTTGTATATTTGTGGTGGGGGCAGGAGGGAGTTTCCCATTGTAATTATAATAGTTATTAACATCTTGAATGGAGATGACATTTTCTGGAGAATATGTTTAATAGCTAAATATATACTAAATATATTTTTGCTAGTCCTGTCAAGTAGAAACAAATAAATATATATGAAAATTTTTAATTTATTAATGTGTTTATATTTCAAAGATATTATTAATGAAAAATGACCTTTTAAAATTTTCTCTTATAAAAATATAAAAGTTACTTATGTTTTGGCCACAAAATCGTAAGAGTTTCCATTAGCCCATACCTAGTTTCCCCTATTATGGTTATTGTGGTACATTTGTTACAAGTAATAAACTTTCCTTTTTCACTTTTCCCCATATCTTAATTCAGATTTCCTTAGTTTTCCCCTAATGTTTTTCTGTTCCATAGTCTCCTCTAGGATGTCATAATTACATTTCATCATATCTCTTCATTGGTTCCTCTTGGCTATGACAGTTTCTCAGATTTTTTGTTGTTGATGACCTTGGCAGTTTTAAGGAATACTGGTCAGGTATATTATAGAATGTCTGTCAGTCAGAATTTGATATTGTTCTCATGATTATGGTTTGCCTTTCACTTCATAGAGCAGATTATGTGGGGAGGTTGCTCTTAATCATAGTGAACTGTGTGAAGAAAGCGGAGCAGGATTTGAAAATATTGGCTGTGGATAACCCATAGAAAGATAGCATTAACAGCCTTCTTCATTGGCATTGAAACACTGACTACATTTTTAAATTTTTTTAAATTATTTTTCAGAAGAAACAGTCCTATAATTCTAGCAGAAAACAAGAGTCTGGTTTATATGATCTGCTCATGTCCCATAAACAGTGGCTTTTCTAATTGCACCTATTGGGGGCAGTTAGCATGGGTTTTAATGCTACTCGTAAGAGCTTTATTTAATCTGTATTGGCCTTTTAATTAGTAATGGGCAATTTTGTATGAATTGCTAATTGATTAGAACTGTGGAAATTACACACAAAGCTGTTTTGTCACTGCAGCCTAGACCAGTACAAAATTAAAATAGGATCTGGTTTAGCTACTAATCTAAAAGGAATGCTCAAGAAGTATTATTTTAGTGGTTTTGGTTTGTATTCCAGTCTGGTGTTGGTTTTAACTATGAGAAGAAAGATTGTCTTTTAGCTCACTGAGGTCCTCAGTTCTACTCCATTAAGGGCCATTTTTCTGCCAATCAACAAGCAGCGTCCCAGGGATTGATTTTTGTTACGGTGGATTGTAATGGCTGCCTAGTGACAACATTTCCAACTCTTTTATGTAAACAGAAAGCAATCAAATAAGTACTAATCCAAGGATTACGTGGATCCAAATCCCATGGCCAAGAGAAGAGTCTCTGCGTGTACGTCCCTGGCTCTTTGCCTTCTGGTGGCCAGCAGCCGTGGTCCTGAAGGCACTGCTCGTGCTGCCGGTAAGACTGCAGTGTGCTAAGACCACAGCGCTCCTGCAGCTCCTGAATGGAATTCAAAAAGACACTTACATTTCCATAAATAAATTAGGAATTCAGTGGTTTCTTCGGGCTAATCAGGGCAGGCTGATAAACCTTGCTTGCTGTTTAATAAATGAATTGTGACTGATTACCTATTAATATGGACGCCTCAGGAATTCACCCAGGGGGAAGCAGAGCAGTGAAATAGAGAGGGGCATGGCCCCTTGGGAAATCAGGGCTTCATGTTTGCAGCTTAAATATCTCTGTGAAGTATCAATAAGGAGGTAATTGAATTTTGAACACAAACATGAGTGCCGGATGGATGAAAGGGGGAGGGGGATCTGAGCATCTCTTTTCTGCCCCTTCATTCTCCCCTCCCCTTTTCCTTAGAGACCACTCTAGTGAAGATAGATGCTAAATCCATTAAATAAAGATTAGACTCTGTCGTAGTAGAAAATGGCAGCTTAGCTAGATCCCCGGGCAAATTGGGGCCTTTTGCAATACAGAAAATTAAAATATACATTTTTAACAAGGGTGCCCTCTTGCTAGCAATAATGCCAGGCTAGCTTGAGGCGCTGGTGCCTCCTTCAGATTGGCTTTTGTTTGGGCAGATCACTTTCTCTTGTATTAATGCCAGTCTTTTCTGTATTCCTGGAGCAGAAGGGGCTGGGTTTATTTATTTATTTTTAAAGCTTCAGTTGAGGCTTTTCCTCTAGCATCCTGCTTGCCTGTAATCAGAGGAGTGGGAAGGAGATTAGTGTTCCGTGAATTGATGGTAGATAAATGTTCCCTCCCCTTAACTGGTGGGTCCAGAAGAGCCCAGTCGCTTGTATCTCAGGGATGATTGGAGACTGTACAGACAAGCAAAAAAAAAAGGCTTACAGACTGAAATAAACATTGATGTTTTAGATGCGGTTTTACTTGGCTTTATTTCCTCCTCCAGATAAGGTTATTGATTTGCTTTGTCCTCCTATTTTAAGCCAGATAAAGTCATATTAATGTGGAAAAAGAAGAATTGGCATTATTTGGTTACAGATTGTAATACTTACCCCATTTTGAGCAATAACAAAAAACAAACATCAAGCCTTAAATACTGCTGTTTCTTTATGTGAATACCCAGGATTGCCTTTCTGGACTAACCCTTATTTATGTGTCAGTCTACAGTTCTGATAACCCTTTCCTAAGGCTTCAGTCAATCAGTCAACAACTATTAATTGAGCATCTATTAGGTGTGTGACCCTGTTAGTTGCCACGGTCAGTGGTGAAAAAGTATCCTCTACTATTGCAGATACTTCTTGAAAAACAAAGCCAGTTGGGTCATACTTCAACTTATTCTTTGTTCTTTGACTCCTTGGGTCTTATAAGATAAAATTCACATTCCTCGAGCCTTCACAGAAAGACTCTGCTAACATCAACCTGGTTTTTCCAATTTTATCTGGAAAACTACATATCCTTTAAGGCCATTTCAAATCCTACCCTCTCCTTATAATGTCTCTCTGTTCCCTCAAGCAGAGTTAATTTTTGTTATCACTCAGTGTGAGTTCCATAACTCAGGATTTCCTATGGAAGAAAAAAATGTATAACTTCTTAGTCTCAGTAATTAAAGATTTTGTGTATCATTTGCCATGTGGTTTTGCAGAGGTGCCCAATTCCTTGTTTCAATTTCAGAGGTATCTTAATGATCAAATTTTCAATGATTTGTTCTTGAGACACTTCACCTTATAATTTAACTTAGTTTAGCAGCAGTTTGTAATGGTAAAGAGGAAGGAAAATGTCTGTTTGCTCTTCTTATCATTGTTGTTGTTGTTTAGTTGCTAATTCATGTCTGACTCTTTTGCAACCCTGTGGACTAGCCCACCAGGCTCTTCTGCCCAGGGGATTTCCTAGGCAAGAATACTGGAGTGAGTTGCCATCTCCTTCTCCAGGGGATCTTCCCGACTCAGGGATCAAACTTGCATCGTCTGTATTGGCAGGCGGATTCTTTACCACTGAGCCACCAGGGAAGCCCGTTCTTACCATTACTGAGCTTCAGTACTGGCATGACTGATGCTGAAGCTGAAGCTCCAATACTTTGGCCACCTGCTGCTGGGAAAGATTGAGGGCAGGAGGAGAAGGGAGCTACAGAGGATGAGATGGTTGGATGACATCACCATCTCAATGGACATGAGTTTGAGCAAGCTCTGGGAGATGGTGAAGGACAGGGAAGCCTGGCGTGCTGCAGTCCATTGGGTCACAAAGAGTCAGACGTGACTTAGCTGCTTAACAACACCACCATCTCTAGAGAACAGAAATCAAACTTATTTAACCTGATTGCTATAGTTTACAAATGGCCCTTAATGATTTTGAATGCTATTCCTCAAAGCCAAATAGCACAAAGTTTCAGAATTTTTTAGTTCTTCACACATTGGAAGCTACATTGATACTGTACCCAGATGATTACAGTTTTCCTTCCATTTCTCTCTCACTTTTGCTTCCTGCCAGTTTGCTTGGCCCTAGAGTTCCTTCCAACCTTACTGACAACACAGGCTTGTTGGGCCATAGAAGTGAGCATTTAAAGACTCTTCATTCCTGGTGGTTCAGTTCAGTTCAGTTGATCAGTCATGTCCGACTCCCTCCGACCCCATGAATCGCAGCACGCCAGGCCTCCCTGTTCATCACCATCTCCCAGAGTTCACCCAGACTCACGTCCATCGAGTCCGCAATGCCATCGAACCGTCTCATGCTCGGTTGCCCCTTCTCCTCCTGCCCCCAATCCCTCCCAGCATCAGAGTCTTTTCCAAAGAGTCAGCTCTTCTCATGAGGTGGCCAAAGTACTGGAATTTCAGCTTTAGCATCATTCCTTCCAAAGAAATCCCAGGGTTGATCTCCTTCAGAATGGACTGGTTGGATCTCTTTGCAGTCCAAGGGACTCTCAAGTTTTCTCCAACACCACAGTTCAAAAGCATCAATTCTTCGGCATTCAGCCTTCACAGTCCAACTCTCACATCCATACATGACCACAGGAAAAACCATAGCCTTGACTAGACGGACCTTAGTCGGCAAAGTAATGTCTCTGCTTTTGAATATACTATCTAGGTTGGTCATAACTTTTCTTCCAAGGAGTAAGCGTCTTTTAATTTCATGGCTGCAGTCACCATCTGCAGTGATTTTGGAGCCCCAAAAAATAAAGTCTGACACTGTTTCCACTGTTTCCCCATCTATTTCCCATGAAGTGATGGGACCGGATGCCATGATCTTCGTTTTCTGAATGTTGAGCTTTAAGCCAACTTTTTCACTCTCCTCTTTCACTTTCATCAAGAGACTTTTTAGTTCCTCTTCACTTTCTGCCATAAGGGTGGTGTCATCTGCATATCTGAGGTTATTGATATTTCTCCCAGTGATCTTGATTCCAGCTTGTGTTTCTTCCAGTCCAGCATTTCTCATGATGTACTCTGCATATAAGTTAAATAATCATGAAGGTAGTTACACAAATACCACTATTACACATGTGATAAGATTACATAGAATTTACAAAGAAGGTGAGAACAAGATCTCATTCTAAATAAGCAGTGACAGGAGATGTGAAGTGTTTAAAACATATCTGAAAATTATTTGATATCCCACCCATCCAAAAGATGTAACCTGATTTTCTTCCCCTCGAATTACAGGCCAAGATAGTAATTTACTTCTAAACAAACAAAATACAGTGTAAGTGGTGCTGCTTAATTACAGCCGTGTGTAGTATGTGTGTGTATACAACTTATGAAAGTGAAAGTGTTAGTCGCTCTGTCACGTCCAGCTCTTGGCGACCTCAAGCTCTTCTCTACATGGGATTTCCTAGGCAAGAATACTGAAGTAGGCTGCCACGCCCTCATCCAGGGGATCTTCCCAACCCAGGGATCAAACCCACATCTCTTACGTCTTCTGCATTGGCAAGCAGGTTTCTTACCACCAGCACCACCTGGGAAGCCCTCCACGTACCCCACAGGGTGGCCAGGAAGAAAAGGGGTCACTGTCAGGTCCTAGCCACATTGCCCCTGTGAAAGCACTTTGCAGTACTCTGTTTGCACTCTTCCTTAAGACTATCAGATAAAGACAAAGACAGAAACAAACAAACAAACAAAAAGACTATCAGGACACTGACACTTTCTTTTATTTTAAAAGTTTCACCTGTTCAAGTCAGGCCCACCCAGGTTAATTCAGTAAAAGTGAACTGATTACAAACCTGATCATGAGAGTGAAACCCCAGTATTTTCACACATTCCACTTATTCAAGGAGTGATTTTTCCAGTGGTCATGTATGGATGTGAGAGTTGGACTCTGAAGAAAACTGAGCGCTGAAGAATTGATGCTTCTGAACTGTGGTGTTGGAGAAGACTCTTGAGAGTCCCTTGGACTGCAAGGAGATCCAACCAGTCCATTCTAAAGGAGATCAGCCCTGGGATTTCTTTGGAAGGAATGATGTAGAAGCTAAACTCCAGTACTTTAACCACCTCATGCAAAGAGTTGACTCATTAGAAAAGACTCTGATGCTGGGAGGGATTGGGGGCAGGAGGAGAAGGGGACGACAGAGGATGAGATGGCTGGATGGCATCACCAACTCGATGGACATTGGTTTTGGTGAACTCCGGGAGTTGGTGATGGACAGGGAGGCCTGGCATGCTACAATTCATGGGGTCACATAGAGTCAGACATGACTGAGCGACTGAACTGAACTGAACTGAAGTATATCTATGGGGGGCCAGGGATTTTAGGAACCATCTTAGAATCCTCCCTACCGAAGTTCATCTGTCTGTAAATAAATTAATAAATAAATAAATTATTGTAAACATTAATGTGTGACTAAGACTGATAAAATGTTTTTTATGCCTAATACATTCATTTATTTGTATATTTAGAAATTGATTCTGTAGGACTTAACAACTTTTTAAGACAGAGTATAATTAGATTAATATCCTTGAAAATGAAAAGATGAAAGGCAAATAGCAGAAGAAAGATGATAGAAAGTTCTGTGTGAACATAAAACCCATGTCTGTATTTCTTAGCTTCTAAAGAAGAGGTGGAAATAAGGTGAGAGTGAAGTCCAGGAGATGGTGATGAGCAGGGAGGCCTGGCATGCTGCGATTCATGGGGTCGCAAAGAGTCGGACATGACTGAGCGACTGAACTGAACTGAACTGAACTGTTCAAGTACATCTCACTTGCTAGAAGGAGACATGAATACCATAAGAAAGACAACTCTTGTCTTGAGATCTGAAGGATTTTTTCCTATCATTTTTCACAAAAGGAAATCTGAGTAACAGTGGTCTCAATGACAGTTTCCATTTTACAAAATTCAGACCTTTTTCAAATACACCTTTCAATTCTTTATGAAAGCCTAGAGCAAGGAGAAGAGCAGTCCCACAAATGTAAATATATTCCAGGTATTGCAAGCATTTATGTGAGTTAACCCATTGAACCTCCACAATAACCATATAAGGTAAGTATTATTATGATCATCCTTATTAATAGAAGAAGAACTTGAGAGATTAGGTAATTTCCCCTTGTTTGATTGGATGAAGAGACACATTTTGGAAAATAATGAGGGGCTAATATTTCATCAGGGTCTTGTGAGTGTGTGCTAAGTCGCTTCAGTTGTGTCTGACTCTTTGTGACCCTGTGGACTATAGCATGCCAGACTTCCCTGTTCATGGGATTTTCCAGGTAAGAATATTGGAGTGGGTTGCCATGCCCTCCTCCAGGGAATCTTCCTGACCCAGGGATTGAACCCACATCTCTTATGTCTCTTGCATTGGCAGGAGGGTTCTTTATCATTAATCCCACCTGGGAAGCCCTCATCNTGTCTGACTCTTTGTGACCCTGTGGACTATAGCATGCCAGACTTCCCTGTTCATGGGATTTTCCAGGTAAGAATATTGGAGTGGGTTGCCATGCCCTCCTCCAGGGAATCTTCCTGACCCAGGGATTGAACCCACATCTCTTATGTCTCTTGCATTGGCAGGAGGGTTCTTTATCATTAATCCCACCTGGGAAGCCCTCATCAGGTCTCTTAGAGATTGCCAAATATTGCCTGCTTCTATCCAGCTTTCAACAGAGATGAATGTTGGTTCTTGATCGAGACCAATAGCACTTCTTGAGGTGGCACAGTGGTAAGGAATCTGCCTGCCAATGCAGGAGACATAAATTCAATCCTGGATTGGAAAGATTCCCTGGAGGAGAAAATGGCAACCTACTCCAGTATTCTTGCCTGGAAAGTTCTATGGACAGAGGAGCCTGATGGGCTACAGTTAATGGGGTTGCAAAGAGTCAAACACAATTGCACAAATAAGTACAGCACTTCTTGAAGAGCTGCTGATTGAATAGAAGAAATCCATGTGCTCTGTCATCTAAAGGTAGGATGTAGGGTACTTAAATAGGCAAAGATCATATTTGTGGACTATAGCATGCCAGACTTCCCTGTTCATGGGATTTTCCAGGTAAGAATATTGGAGTGGGTTGCCCTGCCCTCCTCCAGGGAATCGTCCTGACCCAGGGATTGAACCCACATCTCTTATGTCTCTTGCATTGGCAGGAGGGTTCTTTATCACTAATCCCACCTGGGAAGCCCTCATCGAGTCTCTTAGAGATTGCCAAATATTGCCTGCTTCTATCCAGCTTTCAACAGAGATGAATGTTGATTCTTGATCGAGACCAATAGCACTTCTTGAGGTGGCACAGTGGTAAGGAATCTGCCTGACAATGCAGGAGACATAAGTTCAATCCTGGATTGGAAAGATTCCCTGGAGCAGGAAATGGCAACCTACTCCAGTATTCTTGCCTGGAAAGTTCTATGGACAGAGGAGCCTGATGTGCTACAGTTCATGGGGTTGCAAAGAGTCAAACACAATTGCACAAATAAGCACAGCACTTCTTGAAGAGCTGCTGATTAAACAGAAGAAATCCATGTGCTCTGTCATCTAAAGGTAGGATGTAGGGTACTTAAATAGGCAAAGATCATATTTGATGCTTTCTAAGGCCCACTTGACTTCACATTCCAAGATGTCTGGCTCTAGATTAGTGATCACATCTAGTGATTATCTGGGTCGTGAAGATCTTTTTTATACAGTTCTTCCTTGTATTCTATTTTAGGTTTTAAGACTTATTTAATATTAACAGATTAATGCAAATTAAGTGTATTTTCTCTTTGTACTAATACTTTTCAGTGTAGATTATATATTTTCATTTAATTATAAGAAATACTTATTTTTCCTTTTTTTTGGTCACGCTGTATGGCTTGCAGGATTTTAATTCCCTGACCAGGGATTGATCCCATGCCCTTAACAGTGAAAGCATGAAGCCCTAACCACTGGACTTCTAGGGAAGTCCCTGTAAGAATGATTTAATGCTAGGAATTCTGAGATAAAACAGTCTCACCCAAATTATGCCTAAAATTTTCAAGGAAAATAAAGAACATTATTGACTTTATGCCTTTAAGAGAAGACTATCTTGGTAACTCCCTTTCCTAAAGCTTTCTGATGATCTTAGCATAATCTTCATTTAATAAATTATTTCTTTCCTCTTTTATGTATACAATCAACCCTCCATATCCCTGGGTTGCATATGTGCAGATTCAGTCAACCCCAGATTGAAAATATTTTAAAAAAATTTTTTTCCAGGAGTTACAAAAAGTAAAACTTGAATTTGCTGCAACTGTTTATATAGTGTTTATATTGTATTCACATCTATTTACATAGCATTCATACTGTATTAGATACTTATATCTAGAGGTGACTTAAGGTATATAAGAGAATGTGCATAGGTTTTATGCAGATACTAAACCATTTTATATAAAAACTTGAGCATCCGTGGATTTTGGTGTCCTAAGGGGGTCCTGGAACCAATTCCTCAATGATAGCCCATGATGACCATACATAGCACAGTACCCTTAGAATTACCTGCAGTATAATGTTGCTACTTAGGCAGTTACTGATTTAAGCTTCTATATGTGTGTAGGTAATGCTCAAGCGTCTCTCTTGTTCAGGAAGATACTTTAGCTGTGGATTTTAACCTAAGAGTTCACGAATCTCCTGAAATTATAAACAAAATTGGATGTGTGTACATATACATGTATATTTTTCCGCAGAAAGTATCCATGACTTTCACTAGGTTTTTTTAAAGGTCTCTATTATGGGTTGAATTGTGTTCCACTAAAAAGGGTGCATCAGAGTCCCAAAACCTCTAGTATCTCAGTTCAGTTCAGTTCAGTCATTCAGTCATGTCCAACTCTTTGTGACCCCAGGGAATGCAGCACTCCAGGCTTCCCTGTCCATCACCAACTCCCAGAGTCTGCTCAAACTCATATCCACTGAGTCAGTGATACCATCCAGCCATCTCATCCTCTGTTCAGTATCTCCAAATATGAACTTACTTGAACATAGGATCTTTACAGAGGTAATCAAGTTAAAATGAGATCCCTAGGGTAGGTCCTAATCCAGTTTGACTGGTGTCCTTATAAAGGGGGGAAATTTAAACAGAGACAGACATATATAGAGAGAAGATGATGTGAAGAAACACGGAGGTGACAGCCGTCTAAAAGCTAAGGAGAAAGGCCTGGAGCAGACCCTTTCCTCGCAGCCCTCTGAAGGAAGCTACCCTGCTGCCCCCTTGATCATGGACGTCCAGCCTTCAGAACTGTGAGACAGTAGTTAAGCCACTCTTTGTGTGGTAGTTGGTTACCACAGCCCCAGAAAACCAATATACTGTGAGTCAGGTTGCTTTTGTGTGCAAATTACAGAAAGCCCAATTACAGTGGTTTAAAGGATAAAGGTGTTCTGTGTAACAAGAACTCCAGAGATGCGTCATTTTTATGGTTGGTTAGTTCACTGACTCACCATTAGCATGAGACCACTGTTAGTTCCATCTTTCTGCTGTGCCATCTTTGATGTGTTGGATTCCTTCTAAGTTTGGTTTCCATCATATTTACTAGATGGCTACTACAGTTTTTGACATCATATACCAACAATAGGGGCTTCCTAGGTTGTACTAGTGATAAAGAACCTGTCTGCCAGTACAGGAGACATAGGAGACACTGTTTTGAATCCCTGGGTCTGCAAGATGAATCCCTGGGTCTGCAAGATCACCTAGAGGAGGGCATGGCAACCCACTCCAGAATTCTTGTCTAGAAAATCCCATGGACAGAGGAGCTACTGTCCATGGGGTCATGAAGAGCTGAACATGACTGAAGTGACTTAGCATGTACGTGCACACCAACAATAGTATCCTAAGGTAGAAAAGGGAATTATGTCCCTCTGGCCCCCAATCTTCTTATCACTGAGAAAAACCCCAGAAGCTCTGAAGGATATTTCCCCTCACATGCTGCTGAATGGCATTAGTCACATTCCTATGCCTAAACGAATTTCTGTCAGGAGAAATGAGGCTAGCACGATTGGTTTGGATGGACCAGTAATGGTTTACCCTTGGGGACTGGGAAGGAACCCAGTCTCCCCTAAGCATATGATCACCCTGTACCTGAATAAAACCAGGGTTTTAGTAACAAAAATGGGGGGAATGGTTATGAGTAGATAGCTATGTCAGCCAGCCTGTGACCCCAAAAAAGTTAAAAACCACTGGCTGGTTTTAAGACAGCTTCCTAAAGTGAGATACATAATCAGAGTTAAACTCAGTTCAAGTATCAGAGTACTGACCCATGTTTAAGAATTTCTAAGTTAATAGTAACTGAAAGGGCTGGTTTTTTTTTTTTTTCCCCTTAATCATTCAGTGTGATTATTTTGTACCTACTATATAGATGTGTTTTGCTGAGCACAGGGTTATAGAGAAGAACATTCTGGTCCTGAGGTAAGAGTTTATTAGAGAGCACTAGGGAAAGTTACTTATCTCAGACAGGATCAGAGAAAGTAATCCTAAGTAGTCTTTAAGGAGGCAGGGAGTAGGTGGGGGTGAGGGTGGTGATTGCTGCCCAGAATGGGTAAAGAGTAGTCTGGGCCTAAGCAGCAGTAAATGCAAAAGCCTGAGGTATGCCACATTTGGTGCACAGCTGAGTAAAACAGGAGATGAAGACAGAGACCACTGGGCTACCAGGGAAGTTGCTCTGTGTATTTGTAAATGTACAAATCCACACATAAAAGAAGTTCTGGTATTCTTAACTGCTGGATGATACTAGCTATGCAAAGGACTGTTTATAGATCCAAGCACTCTTCTCTCTCTGAGTTTATAACCTCTATAGAAGGAAAGGAATTAGGTCCCCCAAGGTGGCTGCTGTTGTTAGCCCAGATAAAAATCTTTGTTTCTTCATTGTTAACTTCATATAGCCCATATGCATATGGAGGTCTTGAGATCACTAGGCGAAATTCATTTTTTATATTAATTATTCATAGTAAAGAGGAAGAGTTTACCTTTTGTACATCTTTCTCACTTTTCTAAATCTTTTATACTTTAGACTGTACTGGTTTATACAAATTCCTTCTAGTCTACTAAGTATTAATTAACTTACTCTTTACTTTCCCAAGCACTAATGGAAATACTGGATTATAACCAATCTAATACTCTCCAGACATTCTACCAGACACTTTCCTCAATGTGATTTAAAGCAGTTTATAATCACTCCTTGCGGTCTTGAGGCCAGTTTTCAATTCACGAGACTCATATATCCTGGCTAGTTTTAATTAATTTTGCAAGGAAGATGCCAGGAGAAGCAGTATTAAATGCTTTCTTATAATCAGGTTCTTTCATCTGTTGGGTTCTTGTCAGCCACTAATCTTGTAATTTTATCACAGCAAAATCCAAAAGTTTTTCTGCAATAGTTTGTTCTTTACTCTTGCTCTTCAGCGCTTGGTACTCATGGTTTGGGGAACCTTATATTTATGGTTGTCTTGCTCAGAATTGATGTTGGGGAATGTCTCTAGATTTGTAACAGTAGGTGGCTCAGACGGTAAAGTGTCTTCCCGCAGTGCGGGAGACCTGGGTTTGATCCCTGGGTCAGGAAGATCCCATGGAGAAGGAAATGGCAACCCATTCAAGTACTCTAGCCTGGAAAATTCCATGAACTGAGGAGCCTGATAGGTTACAGTCCATGGGGTCACAGAGTCAGACACAGCTGAGCAGCTTCACTTCACTTCACTTTACTTGGCATCATATGCATTCTGTTTACTTGGTCTTTTGGGGTAATTGTATCAGCCAGAATCTAGTCAGGAGTAATTTGAATAGGGAAATTTTTAAATAAAGAATTATTAACTAGTTGAAAGGTAGTTCACTTAAAGGGGTAAAAGAAGACTGTAAGGTGAGCAAGAAAGCTCCTACTCTACCTCCATCGCCCTCTCACCCCAGGTGCAAGGATAGTGAACATAGAAGAACTTAGAGAGATGTCCTCCAGGCAGAGATTCAGCCCTCTGAGGAAAGGATCTTCTGCCTACTGCCAGAGGGTACCCTGCTGGTGAATACAGAAGCAGCTGCCCAGGAGGTGGTGAAGAATCTTAGCTTGGGGGCACTGAACTGAGGGCAGCCACTGGCAAGATGAATATTTCTGGGACACCCCCCGCCTCCATGCCAACCTGCTTGTACTGCACAGAAAACCCACACGTTACAATAAGGAAGTGGCTTCCCTGGTGGCGCTAATGGTAAAGAATCTGCCTGCCAGTGCACAAAATGCATGAGCTACGAGTTCGATCCCTGGGTTGGGAAGATACCTTGGAGTAGGAAGTGGCAATCTACTCCAGTATTCTTGCCTGGAAAATTCCATGGACAGAGAAGCCCAGCAGACTACAGTCCATGGGGCTGCAAAGGGCCGCACATGACTGAGTGACTGAGCATAATAAGAAAAGTTCCTTCTTACAGTCTCTCACCTCTGTTAGCAAGCTGAATGTCAAACCACCTGCCAGGAAGCATGTAGCCTGCTACAGAGTCCAGCACCAGTGTTACAAAGCAGGGCAAAGAAGAGAAGTTAGGAGCCTAGAGGCAATAAGTGAATAACTGGCATGGAGAGTGAAAGCTTTGTGGAAAGTTAAATCTTACAAAGTAAATGATTTCATTTTGCCTCATGAATAGTTTTTTTGTTGTTCAGTTCAGTTCAGTCGCTCAGCCGTGTCCTACTCCTGGTGACCTCATGAATCGCACTGATTCTTTGTGACCCTATGAGTCACAGCACGCTGGGCCTCCCTGTCCATCACCAACTCCCGGAGTTCACTCAAACTCACGTCCATTGAGTTGGTGATGCCATCCAGCCATCTCATCCTCTCTCGTCCCCTTCTCCTCCTGCCCGCAATCTCTCCCAACATCAGAGTCTTTTCCAATGAGTCAACTCTTTGCATGAGGTGGCCAGAGTACTGGAGTTTTCAGCTTTAGCGTCATCATTCCTTCCAAAGAACACCCAGGACTGATCTCCTTCAGAATGGACTAGTTGGATCTCCTTGCAGTCCAAGGGACTCTCAAGAGTCTTCTCTAACACCACAATTCATAGATATTAATTTCTCTCAAAGTAGAGTACACCTGTAATCTTTGCAGTTGGCTGGGTAGCGCTTACCACCTAGACAGTGCCATGTGAGCCAATGATTGACCGAGCTATAAATGTCCTGTTGGCTACCTTTTACAAAGGGGTTTAATGAATATTTATCAATAGGTTTTCACAAACTTCCCCACCCACAAAAGAATCTGATAGTAATTGGAAGACAAATCATGAATGTGACTAGAAAATGACTTAACCACTTTGAATTTTCCTAATTTCTTTTATGACTATCCTCTAATCATTTCATTTTTTTTGAGTTCTTATAATTCTCTCCCAGTTGTTTTTAGCCACATTGAGCCTTCCTGTTCTTGACTTCCTTTAGCAACCAATTATTACTGATGCTTGTTGTCCCAGCTGAATTGTAAGAACCTTGCTGTCTGGGACCTTGGTTTATGTTACTTTTGTATATTACAAACCAGTAGTGTCCAAAAGCCTGTTGAATAGACGGAATCTTCTATTTACAAATGAGAAACAGAAACATAGCCGTGAAATGGATACTTCCCCATTTCGTCTTCATTGCTACTTTTTCAGAAGCTATCTTTGCTCTTTAGAAGGACTGTAACTAACACTAGGAATGTAAAGACAGAACCAATGTAGGAGTGGGGAGCTTGACAAAACAGTTGGAATCATGGAGAAAACTGGAAGTACCTATAGTGGAAAATAAATTTGGAAAGAGTGCTTCTAGGGTAATGATGGTTTTAATGCACACATTTCTTGTCCTTTCCTTCCCAAACCCTCCCCAAAAAGATGTAATCCCATAAAGAGAATAGAGGTCAACAACAGCAAAATTTTGGGAGCTGGTAGGCATGTGAACCTAGGAGACCTAAAAAAACAATTCTGAAGTGAGAAAAGCCAGAAATGAAGCCAGTCTACACTACACAATATTCCAAGGGGCTAAAGATTGGTACCAGGTGGAAGAGAGGGATAGTTTAAATAGGGCGATTAATTAAAGTCTGTTTAAGAAGGAGTCCAATGCCTGTGTCACCTGCTTTATTCTACCTCACAGCAGATAAAAGCTTTATTTTCTAACGATGATAAAACAAAGTGGTTCCTCAACTAGAACCAACCAAGGATGGAGATTCTGTAGTGAACTATGCCAATGTAGGCTGAGGTTCCCCCCTCCCTCCACAGCCAGTCTTTCACCCTTCAGTCTGAAGGTTGGAAGAGACTGCTGGAAAATATGACCAGCCCAAGAAGAATAAAAGGACTGATATCAAAAGTTCTACAACTAAAAAGCCTGGTCACACTGCAGTGAAGCTCAGTTGACATGCCCAACTCCTACACTCAGACTTTTCAAGCAACTTTTTAGTTTTTTGTTCTTATATGTGAAAAAACAAAAGATTATCAACATTGGAGAAAAGCCCCTAACATTTTTTAAAAAGACCTAAGGCAGCAAATGGAAAAAATCAACTAAGAGAACCAGATAGGAAAAGGAGTATGTCAGGGCTGTATATTGTCACCCTGCTTATTTAACTTATATGCAGAGTACATCATGAGAAACGCTGGACTGGAAGAAACACAAGCTGGAATCAAGATTGCCAGGAGAAATATTAATAACCTCAGCTATGCAGATGACACCACCCTTATGGCAGAAAGTGAAGAGGAACTAAAAAGCCTCTTGATGAAAGTGAAAGAGGAGAGTGAAAAAGTTGGCTTAAAGTTCAGCATTCAGAAAAAGAAGATCATGGAATCGAGTCCCATCACTTCATGGGAAATAGATGAAGAAACAGTGGAAACAGTGTCAGACTATTTTTTGGGGCTCCAAAATCACTGCAGATGGTGACTGCAGCCATGAAATTAAAAGACGCTTACTCCTTGAAAGAAAAGTTATGACCAACCTAGATAGCATATTCAAAAGCAGAGACATTACTTTGCCAACTAAGGTCTGTCTAGTCAAGGCTATGGTTTTTCCTGTGGTCATGTATGGATGTGAGAGTTGGACTGTGAAGGCTGAATGCCGAAGAATTGATGCTTTTGAACTGTGGTGATGGACTGCAAGGAGATCCAACCAGTCCATTCTGAAGGAGATCAGCTCTGGGATTTCTTTGAAAGGAATGATGCTAAAGCTGAAACTCCAGTATTTTGGCCACCTCATGCAAAGAGTTGACTTATTGGAAAAGACTCTGATGCTGGGAGGGATTGGGGGCAGGAGGAGAAGGGGACGATAGAGGATGAGATGGCTGGATGGCATCACCGACTTGATGGACGTGAATCTGAGTGAACTCCCGGAGTTGATGATGGACAGGGAGGCCTGGCATGCTGCGATTCATAGGGTCAGAAAGAGTCGGACACGACTGAGCAACTGAACTGAACCGAATCTGTCTAAATAATATTCTCAGACAGATAAGGTATTGCAAATGTAGTAAGAACAGATGCTATTAAAAAGGACCATACAGAGAACAGGAAAGAGCTCATGGAAATTTAAAAATATAATAGAAATGAAAAACTCAAAAATTTTCAGAGTTAAAGTTAAGGAGATCTTCAAAAAATAGAGCAGGAATACATGAATGAAAGAGAAAAGATAACCAATCTATCAGAACCCAAAATCAGAATAATAAGAATTCTAGAAAGAGAGAAAAAGACGAAGGAAATCATTAATGAAATACTTAAAAATAATTTTCCCCAAATTGAAGGACAATACATTTCTGGTCTGAAAGGTTGTGACAGTACCACCAAAATAGATGAAAATAATCCAGGGGACATCATTTCATGATTTCAGAACTCTGAGGGAAAAGAGAAAATCCTAAAAGTTGCTAGAGAAGACAAAAAGCAGGTTGCATACAAAAGGTAGAAGTCATTGTCTTCAACATTAGAGACCATTGGAGCAATAGCTTCAAAATTCTGAGGGAAAATTATTTTCAACTTTGCATACCAAATCAAATGAAAAGAGTTTATGAAATAAAGACATTTTTCCATATGGAAGATCTCAAAAAATCGACCTCCCCAAAATTCTTACACACTATTGGAAGTCATGCACCATCCAAACAAGGGAATAAGCCAAGAAAGAAAGTGACACAGGACACAGAATACAGATGAGAGAGGAGGAATCGAGGGTGGTTGCTGTGCACCAGGCCTAGAGGTCTGGTCGTCTTGGAGACTTCTTCAGGAGGATGAAATTGATAAATTACGTGATACATCTCAGTATCTTAAGATTGCGACAACAGGCAATGATAGATAAATATACAGAAAACGAAGAAGCCTAAAAAACTCATGGAAAACAAACAATATGCAAGAAAGGAAAGGTAATCATAGTTGATTTTATGGCTTAGCTTTAAGTAGCTTTCATATAATCATAATAATGTAGAAAGTGAATGTTGATCTAAGTGAAGTACAATATATAACTTTCAGAAGGTAAGAGATAGATGCTTGTATTGTGAGGAGTTAAGGTGAAAGGATGGGAAAAGGAAGTCAATCATCGCTCTCTATATTGGGAGAATTCTATAGATAGTGCCCCAAATTGAAAAATCAAGAAATAGTAATACAAGCATATTATTTACTTATGTAAAACAAAGGTAATATAATCAGCTAAATAGTGTAGAAATGGTTCCCACTGAGGACTACAGTTTTTCATAACAAACCTTATAGAATTTTATTTAGTTTTTTGAGATATGTACATATATAACTTCAGTTTTAAAAAAATAGCTTAATCATTAAAAATAGATGAAATATGTCGTAGAAAGGACAGAGACTATGTTGTAACATTTAGAGAGAGAAAGCTAAGTAATGTTTAATAGGAAAATAAGTGGAAACCAAAACAGGAAATGTATATGAATAGGCCAAATATAAAGGATCTATACTTCTATTTGCTGATGAAAAGGAAGCTAATTACTTTGAATGAAAATATGATTGCTTACATATTTTCAGTTTTTGTGTTATAAAATCACATGCCCAAACTTACTGTAATCCAAAATAAGTAATTCACAGTTTTAGGGTAGGAAGCAATTATATTTCTACCCCATCATAAGAAATAGAACCCAAAACTCACACCCTTAGCAATAAATTGGTGACACAATTTAATTAGGAGTTTCACTCCTTTCCATCTTTCTCCCCTTGATATATGTGATACTTTTCTGAGTATTTAGTTGGATTACAGTCCAGTTGGGGAAAAAAAATAAATTTTTTGCTAATTTCCATTATTAGGGTCTTCATTTTAAATATTGACCTCTGGTAACTGGTAGGCTTTGGTGGGTGGAATTTTACTTTTTAACATGTCATTGAACTGTACATTTAACACTAGGTCTGGGTGATCTCTGGAGAGAATGGAATTGATGGATCCTTTTCCTGTCAGTCCCTGATGACCTGTCAGGAGAGCAGGTGTTGCTCGGATGGCTCATGTATTCAGGAGTCATAGTGCAAATCTGATCAAGGCGTATATTTCCAAAACCACTCAGGCTAGTGTCTCTCATGGGGAAGAAGCCAACATTGGCTTCCTATGCTTTTAAAAAAGAAAAAGAAAGAAAGAAAAACTAATTATCAACCTACAGCAAATGTCATTCAACTCAAATCCCTGAAGGATAAAGGCATAGGTGACAAATGTTCCTGGAGAGAGAGTTGAGCTGTCAGTTGTCTTCTTAATGGATCATCCATGTTTGGCTGTAGAATCACATGCTGTTTCTCCTTATTGTGTGTTTCATCTGAAGAATTACTGAATATCTGCAAGTACAAAAGAATTACACAATTTCTATAAACCTCTTGGATTTGAACAGAACCTTAGTGTCAAGAAAGATAAGGGGTTAGTTTTATTGCTCTTGAAGTATTCAAGGAACAGCTGTCATAGTCTTTCCTAAAACAACAACAAATAATACACCTATTTTTCCTTACTTTTGATTAGGTTCATTAAATCCCATTTAGTCTGCATTGTCTAAACAAGGGCATTTATCCACGTCCTGTTCCAGAGGACAGAGGAACAATGGGGAAAAGTTAGAGGTTTTTTAGCTTTGTTTTTGCCACAATATTAAAGGATGTACTTTCCAAGTGTCCAGAAATTAAAAGTAGCAAGTTTCCCATCATGGGGAACTCTCAGGCAGAGCTCTGCAACCAGCTCTAGACTATTACCAGATACTGTTTAGAATTAGGTGATCTCTATTCTTTTCAACAGTTAAGAATTAAGGATTCTGTTCACAGTTATCAATTGAGCTTTTGCTATGCTCTATGCTTTGGACATTGTTGGCTTCTAAGTGAGTGAAGTGAAATCACTCAGTCGTGTCTGACTCTTTGCGACCCCATGGACTGTAGCCTACCAGACTCCTCCCTCCGTGGGATTCTCCAGGCAAGAGTACTGGAGTGGGAGCCATTCTAGGGCCTCAAAAATAAAGTAGACATCTGTGAATAAGTCATCTCCCAGGGAATGACATGCATGTAATTAAATAATTGTAGTTCAGTGTAAAAGAAGTTTATGGTTCATGGCTGACATGAAGAAGGGAATAAACAACTCTACCTGTGTGTGGTTTCATAGAAGAGAGACACTTGAATCTGAGTCTTGCTGCTGCTACTGCTGCTAAGTCACTTCAGTCGTGTCCGACTCTGTGTGACCCCATAGACGGCAGCCCACCAGGCTCCCCCATCCCTGGGATTCTCCAGGCAAGAATACTGGAGTGGGTTGCCATTTCCTTCTCCAATGCATGAAAGAGAAAAGTGAAAGTGAAGTCGCTCAGTCTGTCCGACTGTTAGCGACCCCATGGACTGCAGCCCACCAGGCTACTCCGTCCATTGGATTTTCCAGGCAAGAGTACTGGGGTGGGGTGCCATTGCCTTCCCCCTGAGTCTTGAAGAGTGCTTAAAAATTTGCCAGATGGATATAAAGCAATATGGGAATACAGAAGAAACTGTGGGCCGGTCTAAGCAATATGAATAATGTACCTAGGCACAGAGGTATGAATTCAAATGGTACACATAAGGAAATGCCAGTGTGCCTGTGTACCTGGAGTGCTAAGAGACTAGCAGATGCTAGATGACATTGTCCATGACCAAGCTCCATGAGTAACAGTACCTTTTCTGAATTAGTCATCATTGTGTCCATATTACCTAACATATAATGTTAATAAATGCTTAGTAAAAATCCGATGAACAAAGAAATAAAGAGGTAGACAGGGACCTTGTAAACATAAAGGAGGACTTAAAGACTATTCTGAAGATTGTTGGAAGTAACTGAAGATTTCTTTTTAAACCAGGAATAATATGGTTAGATTTGGCTATAGAAAAGTTACTTTAGCTGTTATGTGGAGAGGGATTTTGTAAGAGAGTAAAGTTGAGATTGGGAGATCAGTTAGGTTATCAGTAATAATGCAGGGATGAGATGGAGAAGACCTAAAGCAGTGGTGAGGCAATAAATGTGACTGAAATGAGACTTGGGTTAAGAGACTGAGCAAGATTTGGTGACAAGTTGAAGATGGGAGTGAATGGATCCAGCATGATCTTCCCAGGTTTCAAATGTGGGTGACTTGGTAGATTTGCTCCCATTGCCTAGAATTGGGGTACAGAAGATAAAGGAAGTTTGAAGGGGAAAGATAAAACCAGTCTAACTTCCTGTTGGGGCAGTTTTTAGATACTACTCTGATTTCCTTTTTTTTTTTTAGTATAGCTTCCAGGTCACCAACACTTTTCTTATAACAATGAAAATTGAATACAGCACTCTATTTGTGGACTGATCCCTGAGCAGTATTGTTTCCTTCGATCTGGAATCTGCATCTGATAATAGAAACTGAGATTTTTATTTCTTGATTAGCATTTGCATCTCCTGGATTATCTCAAAATGAACTAGAAAATCAACCAAAAACCTCAGGTTTTTCAGTTATCAAATCATGTGCCCCTCCTGTCCTGCACAGTTTCTTTAAAATTAAATATCTGATTTTAGATTTGTCTAACAGCCTTTTCTAGCCTCATTAATTTTTGTACACTTCTCTGACTTCTGGGAACCTGTACTTCTAGGCTGTATACTTTCCTTTGAATGTTCAGTTGTGAGTATTTCTGAAGATGGTACCTGATTTCTCTTTCCCAAAGCACCATATGACTTTGTCCATTTCTTGGCTGCCATATGGAATGCCTTGGCCTTTCCTTTCCACTTGTGCACATCTCCTTCACACTTGAAACCCAACTCAAGCTTAATGCTGTGAATTTTTAGTCCTTACTAGTGCTGTTTCCATCTTTGGACTCCTGTAGTATTAATACTTAATCTTTTCCTGTCTATGGCACTTATCATACATTGTCTTAATGGTTGTTTATTTTGGTCTACTATAAGCATTCTTAGAATATCTTCTGTATTATCAAAATTAGTCTTTGCAGGAGAGAATCAAGTTTTTATGTAATAGATTATTTGCCTTGATAACTTAATAAGTTCTTATAAAGATAAGTGAATAGCTTAAAGAACCTCCAGAAAACTTTGTGTTCTTAAGATTTTTATAGATTTCCCCAAACTATAAAATATAAAACTTGAAATTGTGTGTGTATATTTATATATGTAGCTATTATGTAATAGTTTGAAATTCCATTGTACCTTTCAACTAGGACTTTCATTACATTAGAAAGCATCTTGCTGCCCTCTTGTGAAAAGCTAGGTAATACGGCCAATTAACACTCCTCAGAAAATTTAAGTATTTTTTATCTAAATTACACTAAGATCAGCCCATTTCACATTTTTAGAATTTTTATATCTTCTACAGATTTTCAAGTATAATTACTGATGAGCTTTTCTTTTTTGTGTTTATCTGTGGTGATAAATTGATTTGATTACCTGTCAGAATTTATAGTGCTTTTCTTGCCAAATTATGAACCTCAAAGCAAAAGAAAAAAGTAATTTTGGGTGAGATAAACTCTAAAATATCCTGTTTAACATTTTAGAAGTTACTCTGGACTTTAAATGTTCCATTTTCTTTCTGATTAAATATAGAAGAGATTGAAAAGTTACACAGTGGTGAAATTTTTCTTTTTGATAACATAAGACTTGATAATAAAAATGAATAATTAATAGTACTAACCATAAGCTCACTTCCACTGTATAATCATCAGGGATTTGATTTAGGTCACAGTGGAAGTGAAAAATAGATTTAAGGGAATAGATCTGATAGAGTGCCTGGTGAACTATGGATGGAGGTTCGTGACATTGTACAGGAGACAGGGATCAAGACCATCCCCATGGGAAAGAAATGCAAAAAAGCAAAATGGCTGTCTGGGGAGGTCTTACAAATAGCTGTGAAAAGAAGAGAAGC
>SJYX01009688.1:77773-140893 GCA_006410675.1 Oreotragus oreotragus | reverse complement strand
ATTGATGCTTTTGAACTGTGGTGTTGGAGAAGACTCTTGAGAGTCCCTTGGACTGCAAGGAGATCCAACCAGTCCATTCTGAAGGAGATCAGCCCTGGGATTTCTTTGGAAGGAATGATGCTAAAGCTGAAACTCCAGTACTTTGGCTACCTCATGTGAAGAGTTGACTCATTGGAAAAGACTCTGATGCTGGGAGGGATTGGGGGCAGGATGAGAAGGGATCGACAGAGGATGAGATGGCTGGATGGCATCATTGACTCGATGGACGTGAGTCTGAGTGAACTCCGGGAGTTGGTGATGGACAGGGAGGCCTGGAGTGCTGCAGTTCATGGGGTTGCAGGGAGTCGGACACTACTGAGTGACTGAACTGACTGACTGTGCCTCATTTGTAAAATGGGAATGGTAAATGGCACCCATTTATAGGATATTGTGATGATTTTAAATAATAATTGGTTAAGTGCTTTGAATAGTACTCAACATATAATCACCATTAAGAAATGTTAGCCATTGTGGTTCAGCATAGACTCTTCATAGAATAAACATGTTAACATTACAGTGATGCCCAGTTAGGTGGAATTTAGGGCTGAGCAGGTTCTAATAAAGTGTGGAGTAGGTTACAGTTCCTTTTGAGCAAGAGGTGAGAAGTGTAACATCAAGTCAGTACCAAGGAAAGATGGCACTAATTAGAACAAGTAAGAACCTTGCTTTGCAGATATAATAAGAATGTAAGGATGTGTTCAGATCAGAAAATGATCCTACACAAATGGCTACACAGGACTGAAGGGCAGCAAAGTAACTAGTGAGACAATTATGGAGACTTTTATGGTCTCTGTGAGAAGTTATACTATACACCTCACTCGTGTACTGATTTTCTGAATTTTTTAATCTCTTCAAAAGATGAGACTGCAAAAAAGTGAGCGTTACTAATCCTGTATGAAGTTGTATTTAATAAATACATACTGAATGAACCAGTTGACTTCCCTGGTGCTCCAGTGGTTAGGACTGTGTTTCCAGCACAGGGAGCGCAGGTTCAGCCCCTGGTCAGGGAACTAAGATCCCACATGCCACATGGNAATCTCTTCAAAAGATGAGACTGCAAAAAAGTGAGCGTTACTAATCCTGTATGAAGTTGTATTTAATAAATACATACTGAATGAACCAGTTGACTTCCCTGGTGCTCCAGTGGTTAGGACTGTGTTTCCAGCACAGGGAGCGCAGGTTCAGCCCCTGGTCAGGGAACTAAGATCCCACATGCCACATGGCATGACCAAAAAAAACCCAAAATAAATTTAAACATTTTTGTTTGCTTACTATTATTTATTTATTGAAGTATAGTTGATTTATAGTATTGTGTTAGCTTCAGGTGTACAGCATAGAGATGCAGTATTTTTGTAGATTATATTCCAATATAGGTTATTATAAGATAATGTATATAATTTCCTATGCTAAGCAGTATGTCTTTGTGTTACTTACCTTTTTTATTGATTTCTTTTTTAAATTTATTTTTAAAATTTTTATTTGGAGGATAATTACTTTACAATGTTGTATTGGTTTCTGCTGTACAATGATGTGAGTCAACCATAAGTATACACATATCCTCTCCCTCTTGAGCCTTTGTCCCACCACCACCCTCTGATTCTACCCGTCTAGGTTGTCACAGAGCAGCAGGCTGAGCTCCCTCTGTTATACAGCAACTTCCCACTAGCTGTCTATTTTACACATGGTAATGTATGTATTTCGATGCTGCTCTCTCAATTCATCCCACCCTCTTTCCACCAGAGTGTCCATTGTGTGCGAAGTCCATTATCCACATTTGCGTCTCCAATCCTGCCCTGCAAATAGGTTCATCAGTACCATTTTTCTAGATTGCATAGATTAAAAAAATCAGTATTCTTCTTACCTTCAGAGACTAGCACAGTAGTGGGCACATGAAAAGTCTACAATTAAATGCTTGTGTGTAAATGAAATTATCTACATTGTTCGTGATCTGTGTTAGGATTGCTAATGCAGTTGTTATATTTAACCAGTTATTTACATGTACTGAGGATTACTTAGTTTTCATAGAAATCTTAACCTTTCAATCCATGAATTTTGATAGGTTTACGTATATAGCTTTGTTAAATATTCCTGCATTTAATGCATTTGCATTAATCTAATGTACTTACATTAAATTTAATTGCATTCTGACTTCCTGGGATGAATATTTAGTCATTAAACAAAAGGAACATTTTTCAAATAGTTATTCATAATATCTAAGTAATCCAAGTACCATACTTATTATAATTCAAAATATATAGTGTCTTAGCTTTCAAAAGTACATCATAAATACAAATTCTGATATTAATCTGAAATTAAACAGTTGAATTTAATGAAGTATATTTTTTCTTGAGGTATATTTGATTTTTTAAAATCAGGAACAATTATTGATTAGAGTTTCAGTCAGTTCTTTATACCAAGAACAAAGCCAGGAGGAAAGGGCTATTTTCCTTTGTGCCTCCGGGTAGAGGTAAAAACTGGATGCCTGAGCCTTGAGTAGAGAAACCCAGGTTCTGTTACCTTGTTTCTTCACTGTGTGGAGTCTTTTTATCATGAGTTTCACTTGAATTCAAGGGGCTTTTTATACTTCTGAATTTAATTTTTGCACAGCTGTTACACACCAATGAAAATAGCATTATTGAGATATTTTACACAGACTGTAAAATTCATCCATTTGAAGTGTACAGTGAGTTTTTATTAGGTTGACACAAAAGTAATTTTAATTTTTACATTGTTGCAATTTGGCCTTTGATATTGAAATTCATTCTAAATAAATGTGGTTATGTTATATATCATTTTAATACGTATTTCTCACTTTGTATTTTTTTTGCTAATGACTTATCACTTGCTGTTTATTTTCTATTTATTTTAGGCTGGGGAAAAGCTGTTAGACAAATAGCAAATTTGAGCAGTTTTCTTTCTCTTTTCTTAATATATTTTATTGAAGTATAGTTGACTTACAGTGTTTCAGGTACATGCCTAGGTNTTATCACTTGCTGTTTATTTTCTATTTATTTTAGGCTGGGGAAAAGCTGTTAGACAAATAGCAAATTTGAGCAGTTTTCTTTCTCTTTTCTTAATATATTTTATTGAAGTATAGTTGACTTACAGTGTTTCAGGTACATGCCTAGGTGATTCAGTTATACACATACACATATATTATTTTTCAGATTATTTTCCACTACAGGTTATTGTAAGATATTGACTATAGTTCCATGTGCTATACAGTAAACCTTTGCTGCTTGTTGCATATCTATTTTTTTAAATTAGAAATCTAGCATTCTCTTCATACTAAGTCAACTAAGTGGAATAAAAATGTTATAGATTTTTTTAGTTGGGCCCAAATTCATAAGTTTTCTAAAGTATATGTATTATACATACTATTTATGTATATATATGTATACAAAAGTTTTTCTACTACATCAAGCAGTTTTCTTATTCAAGTTCAAAATGGGTGATAAAGCAGCAAAGACAACTCACAACATCAACAGCGCATTTGGCCCAGGAACTGCTAATGAATGTTCAGTGCAATGGTCGTTCAAGACATTTTGCAAAGGAGATGAGAGCCTTGAAGATGAGGAGTATAGTGGCTGGCCATCAGAAGTTGACCACATCCGAGAGGATCATCAAAGCTGATCCTCTTAAACCTACTGGAGAAGTTGCCAAAGAACTCAGCATTGATTCTATGGTCATTTGGCATTTGGAGCAAACTTGAAAGGTGAAAAAGCTTGATAAATGAATGCCTCATGAGCTGACCGGAAATGTAAAAAAAAAAAAAAAAATCATCGTTTAAAAGTGTGTTCTCTTATTCTATGCGACAACGAACAGTTTCTCAATCAAATTGTAACATGAGATGAAAAGTGGATTTTATACCATAGCAGGCAACAACCAGCTCAGTGGTTGGACAGAAAAAAAGTTCCAAAGCACTTCCGAAAGCCAAACCTGCACCAAAAAAAGGTCATGATCACTGTTTGGTAGACCTGCTGCCCATCTGATCTACTACAGCTTTCTGAATCCTGGCAAAACCATTATATCTAAGAAGTATGCTCATCAAATCGACAAGATGCACCAAAAACTGCAATGCCTGCAGCCAGCTTTGGTCAACAGAAAGGGCCCAACATCATACAACCAACACTTCAAAAGTTGAACAAATTGGGCTATGAAGTTTTGCCTCATCCAGCATATTCACCTGACCTCTCAGCAACTGACTACAACGTACTTCAAGCATCTCAAAACTTTTTGCAGGGAAAATGCTTCCACAACCAGCAGAATGCAGAAGATTCTTTCCAAGAGTTCATTGAATCTCAAAGCATGGATTTTTATGCTACAGTAATGAACAAATTTATTTCTCATTGGCAAGAACGTGTTGATTATAATGGTTCCTATTTTGATTAATAAAGATGTGTTTGAGCCTAGTTATAATGATTTAAAATTCCTAGTCCAAAACTACAGTTACTTTTGTACAGCCTAATAGTATATTCACAGAAGTACGCAACTGCTGTGACAATCTAATTTTGGAATATTTCCATCACCCTAAAAAGAAGTCACATAACCGTTAGCTGTCACTCCCATTCCCCCAGTGCCACTCCCCAGTCAGCCCTAAGTGATTGTTAACCTACTTTTTGCCTCTGGATTTCATTCCTTTTTATTGCCAAATAATATTCCATTATATGGATATGTCACGTTATTCATCACTTGGTGGACATTTGGGTATGTCCACTTTTTGGCTGTTATGAAAATGCAGCTATGAACATTCGTGTGCAAGTTTTTGTGCCATCATTTTAAACTTTCTTTTGATGTGGGATGTGTTTGTGTAAGTTTTGCATTGGACTCTGGCTATAATTTTAACTAGGTGTAAGTACAGCTCAGAGGTTAAAGCATTTGCCTGCAATGTGGGAGACCCGGGTTCGATCCCTGGGTTGGGAAGATCCCCTAGAGAAGAAAATGGTAACCCACTCCAGTATTCTTGCCTGGAGAATCCCATGGACAGAGAAGCCTGGTAGTCTACAGTNAATTTTAACTAGGTGTAAGTACAGCTCAGAGGTTAAAGCATTTGCCTGCAATGTGGGAGACCCGGGTTCGATCCCTGGGTTGGGAAGATCCCCTAGAGAAGAAAATGGTAACCCACTCCAGTATTCTTGCCTGGAGAATCCCATGGACAGAGAAGCCTGGTAGTCTACAGTCCACAGGGTCGCAAAGAGTCGGACACGACTGAGCGACTTCACTTTCACTTTCAAGTACAGTATATATCACCCAATATGTAAGTCAGTTCATTTCGGTCACTCAGTCATGTCCGACTCTGCGACCACACAGACTGCAGCACACTAAGCTTCCCTGTCTATCACCAACTCCCAGAGCTTGCTCAAACTCATGTCCGTCGAGTCAGTGATATCATCCTCAGCTGACAAAGGTGATACAATCTTATCCTCTGTCGTCCCCTTCTTCTCCTGCCTTCAATCTTTCCCTGCATCAGGGTCTTTTCCAATGAGTCAGCTCTTCTAGTCAGGTGGCCGAAGTACTGGAGTTTCAGGTTTAGCATCAGTCCTTCCAGTGAATGTTCAGGATTGATTTCCTTTAGGATTGATTAGTTAGCTCTTTGCAGTCCAAAGGACTCTCAAGAGTCTTCTCCAACAACACAGTTCAAAGCATCGATTCTTCAGCATTCAGCTTTCTTTATAGTCCAGTAATATCTAAATACATTTTGCTTAAACTTAGAGATAACTTAACCATGTATTGATCTCTCCTTTGTATTCTTGAGTCACTCAGAAACTGAGTAAGCAAAAACTTATATAGTCTTTTTGATTTCATCATTCTCAGTATTGGATTCCATTTCAAAGGACTCTAGAGTTGGATATTTCATATCTTGAGCAAGGATGAAGAACAGCATATTGTGAATCTGTTTGCAGTTGGCTGACTGTAATGGCTAACTGACAGCAATAGGTCATACCCCCTGTTTTTTTGCTTTTCCTGAGCCAGGTCTTTGTTGCTGCGCATGGGCTTTTTCGCTAGTTGCAGCATGTAGGTTTCTCTCGTTATGGAGCATGGGCTCTAGAGAGTGTGGGCTCAGAAGTAGTGCCTCATGGACTTAGTCGCACCATGGCATGTGAAATCTTAGTCCCCCAACCAGGAGTCGAACTCGCGTCCCCTGTATTGGAAAGCAAACTCCTAACCTCTTGGAGCACCAAAGAAGTCCCATGTTTTGTTGCTATTTTTACCCTTGGTCATATATTCTTATTTTGTTTTTGCATAGAGTAAAACTTTGAAAGAATAGAATGCTTCTGGCACATAGAGATTCATTTCCTTATTGACATTTAACCTCAGAGATAGATACATCATTGATTATACAGATGAAGTGAATGTACCCAGTAACTCAAGCTGAACTTAGGCAATCATTAAGAAGGTAATTCAAAGAATGTGATTAATGTTAGAAATATTTAAGTGTTTTATTCACATTGTCTTCTGGCCTTTGACTCAACTCTGGATTTATTAGAAATAATACTCCTCAATCAAATCAGAACTAGATTACTGGGGACTTAATAAATAGTCTTTATTTAAAATAAACTTTTTAGCATGGTTCTCTACTGTCCAAAAAAAATAAGTGTTAGGTTTGTTTGGTTAGAGGAATGCTAGTTTATTAGAACCAACATGAATAGAGAGGAAAAAACTAATCTAAAATGTGGTTTTTAGGTAGAATTAGTTCAGGTTGATCTTAGAAGCACAGAATTTTTAACTCATTAGGGTAGTATCCTCTACCCTGAATTTCATAAATTATGTCTTTTGAATAAGAAATAAAAACATTTAAAACTTTTAAGAGAGGAGAACGAAATGACAACCCACTCCAGTATTCTTGCCTGGAAAATCCCATGGACAGAGAAGCCTGGCGATCTACAGTCCATGGAGTCACAGAGTCTAACATGACGTAGCAACTAAACAACAATATCTGTTAGTTAATTTGGTGGGAGGAAATTCTTTCACAATGTACTGTGCTTAAAATATCTTACAGTTTTATTTGTCAATTATACCTCAGCAAAGCTGCAAAAAATTTTTTTAATAAATTTTAAGGGAATTCCCTGGCGATCCAATGGTTAGGACTTACAGTCTCGTTAGTGACGGCCCAGGTTCGAACTTTGATCAGGGAACTAAAATCCCACAAGACCACAATACAGCCAAAAAAAACTTTACCAAATAAAGCTTTTAAAATAAAAGCATAGTAAATGGTTCCATTTTTTCCAAAATCTTGTGAAAATATCAGTCTTAAAACTCAACTTGGGAACAAATGACTAGACTTAATTGTGGTTTGGTTGTTGATGGTCATGACTTTTGCTAACCAAATATGGTCAATGATTATAATTGGTTTGTTTCTGCCAGATATGCGTAGATCAAATTTGTGACTTATTTAATTTCTTAAAGCAGGGCCATTTCTTTTACTACTTTGGTAGCCACAAGAAATCCCAAATGGTCTTGGGAATTAAGAAAGTACTTAGAATTTATTCTAAGATTTATTTCATAATGTTCACTTGCATTTTTACCCCAGTGGCCTAGTGGAAAGCATTTAAAAAGAGCTGTCCTTAGTTTGCCAAGTTGTTCCTAAATACTGTATTCCTAAAGGATCAGTTCAAATATCACTCCTTTTCTAAAGCTTTTCCTGTCCATCCAACCCAAACCTTCTGCAGATTTGATTGACCCCATGTCTGTCTTTGTAATGTATTGTATACTCCTTTTATAGCTTGGATGACGTTACTTGATAATTACTTATTTTCCAGTCTGTCTTCTGCCAGATTCTCAAATTTAAGGATTGTATTATAACCTTAACACTAAGTATAATGCATGGTACTAGAAACTGAGCTGAAGTTTTGATAAAAAATTCTAATCCTTGGCTGAATTTTAATTTCTCCCTTTGTGGCTCATAGAGAAGATAGTGTCACTTTCCTGCATTTAGTTTTATGGTAATAAGTATGCTTTATGATCATAATTTTAACCAATTAAAATTTTACTAATAATTCTTTTAGTAATGAATTAGAACTGGAGACAAAATCAAAGAGTCTGGGTAAGACAGGTTGCTGTTGTATTCAGTCGTGTCTGATTCTTTGCAATCCCATGGGCTGCGGCCCACCAGACTCTTCTGTCCATGGAGTTTTTCCAGCAAGAATACTTGAGTGGGTTGCCATTTCTTCAGGGGATCTTCCAGACCCAGGTATCGAACCTGCATCTCTGGTATCTCCTGCATTAGACAGGCAGATTCTTTATCACTGAGCCACCTGGGAATCCCAGATAAGATAGGTTAGTGGTCCTCAAACTTTGAGCTTGCATCAGAATCACATTTAGAAAACTAAGATCAATGGCATCCAGTCCCATCACTTCATGGCAAAAATAGATGGGGGAAACAATGGAAACAGTGACAGACTTTATTTTCTTGGGCTTCAAAATCACTGCAGATGGTGNCCCAGATAAGATAGGTTAGTGGTCCTCAAACTTTGAGCTTGCATCAGAATCACATTTAGAAAACTAAGATCAATGGCATCCAGTCCCATCACTTCATGGCAAAAATAGATGGGGGAAACAATGGAAACAGTGACAGACTTTATTTTCTTGGGCTTCAAAATCACTGCAGATGGTGGCTGCACCCGTGAAATTAAAAGATGCTTGCTCCTTAGAAGAAAAGCTATGACAAACCTAGACAGAATATTAAAAAGCAGGGACATTACTTTGCTGACAAAGGTCTGTCTATAATTAAAGCTATGGTTTTTCCAGTAATCATTAATGGATGTGAGAGTTGGACCATAAAGAAAGCTGAGCGCCGAAGAATTGATGCTTTTGAACTGTGGTGTTGGAGGAGACTCTTGAGAGTCCCTTGGACTGCAAGGAGATCCAACCAGTCCATCATAAAGGAAATCAGTCCTGAATATTCATGGAAGGACTGGTGCTGAAACTGAAGCTCCAATTCTTTGGCCACATAAGAAGAAGAGCCGACTTACTAGAAAAGAGCTGCCACAACTACTAAAGCCCACACACCCTAGAGCTCATGAGCTGAGGAGAGAAGTCACTGCCGTGAGAAGCCCTCACAACGCAAGGAAGAGTAGCCCTGCACTCTACAACCAGAGAAAGCTGCACACAGCAAGGATGACCCAACGTAGCCACAAGTTAATAGATAATCTTAAAAAAAGAATAATAGTGGGCATGTCATAAGAGCTTGTTGATTAGTTGAAGAAACAAGTTTAGAACTCTGACGTTTGATTTTTGTGACCAGTGGTCTAGCACCTATAAAATGCGTCTTTTCTCTTTCACTTCTTTATTCACTTGAGTGCAAATAAAGTAAATGAAAAATATGTTTTAAATTTAATTATTAAACATTATAGTAAATGTTTATATACTGTCTAACCAGATTTCCCCTTATATTTTTCCATGTTGATCACACATAAGTTGTTTTTAAGATCTTAAATTATCACCTGTACTGTCAGTGAAAGAGTGTTTTTTCATTCAGTATATGCTTACTATAGGGCTTCCCTTGTGGATCAGCGGTAAAGAATCCACCTTCAAATGCAGGAGACGTGGGTTCGATCCCTGGGTTGGGAAGATTCCTTGGAGAAGGAAATGCCAAACCCACTCCAGTATTCTTGCCTGGGAAATCCCATGGACAGAGGAGCCTGGTGGACTATAGTCCATGGGGTCACAAAAGAGTCAGACACAACTGAGTGATTAAACAACATGCTTATTATGTTAACTATATATAGATTAAACTATATATATAGTTACTATATATAATCTATATATTAAACTATATATATAGTTATTATATATAATCTATATATTAAACTATATATATAGTTATTATATATAGATTAAACTCTGGAGTTTCCATGAAGTGGACTACTATACACAGTATAATGTAATTTTCTGGCTGAGAATATTTTTATGTTCTAATTCACAAATGTAAATAAGATTTTTCAGAAACATCAAAACTGGATATTTGAAAAACACAGAAGATTAACTAGCTGTAATTTCAACGTACAAGTAAACTAACCACCACCATATTGTTAGGGACCTCGGCCCTTGGCCCCTTTAATCAACAGAAATTGATACAAGGCCAGATAAGAATTGTAGTCAGGGCGTCATTAGGGCTGTGCTGCAACGTGAGGGGGGGAATGCAAGGAGCAGGTACTCTTGCTCTCTCCTCAGAGGAGCTGCTTGGGTCCTTAAAGGGGATAACAGCAGGGGCAGATCTGTGGACTGGGCAGGAGGCATAGCTTAGGTGATCTGCCCACTCCCTGGTGACGCTGTGTGCAGGGATCCTGCACAATACCCTGCTTTTGCTCTCAGCCCCTCAGAAGTGGCTCTTGGTCCCAGGTCCTTTTTGTATCCTCTTGTTCATAACTGCCCCAACTGTGCACTCCTGCAATTGTTTTCAGTCCATTATTGTTTCCTTGTATTCTGTTGCTCAGAGAGATGTTAGTCCAGGTGCAAGCACTCTGGTTAAAGGTCCCAGGTCCCTTTAACATGACTACTTAGGTAGACACATCATACAGTCAAGTTCTCACCTTGATGTGATCTTCTTTTGCAAGAAATTCAGGGATTTTCCTGGTGGTCCAGTGGCTAAGAATCCACTTTGTAATGGAGGGGACTCAGGTTCGATTCCCAATCGGGGAACTAAGATCCTGCATGCCGTGGATATACTAAGCCCATGCACCACAACTAAAGATCCCTCACGCTGCAGTGAAGATCAAAGAGCCTGCTCGCCACAACTTAAGACCCGATGCAGCCAAATAAATAAATAATGGTTTTTTTAATTCATAATCAAGTGAAAACAGTAATTGTTGTACATTTGTACTACTACATGATTTTAAAGGAAAAAGATTTTTAAATTAAGCCTTGCTGGATGAATATTATCAGTGAAATTCGCTTGGTCGTGTTTGATTCTTTGCGACCCCATGGAATTCTCTGGGCCAGAATACTGAAGTGGGTAGCCTTTCCCTTCTCCAGGGGATCTTCTCAACCCAAGAATCGAACCCAGGTCTCCTGCATTGCACGTGGATTCTTTACCAACTGGGTTATCAGGGAAGCAAATACTATGTATTGGGTATTTTTTCCAAGTCATTTAGGGAAAATACCTTTAAAAGTCTCTTCCACTGATGAATTTATTGTCTGGTCAAGTTGAGAACATGAACCATACATATGTGAAACTATATTGCAAACAATTAAAATCAAATTATCAGAACAAGTAGTTTGTTTTAAATTGGATAAATCCTCATCTATGAAGAGTGATCCAGTTAAAATAGGATTAGGGAGGTCATCATTTATATTCACAGCTGTTGATGGTGTGAGGGCAGACTAGCTGAAATTTAGCTGGACTAGTGAATCGGCTTCCCTGGTGGCTCAGACAGTGAAGAATCTGCCTGCAATACGTGAGACCTGGGTTCAATCCCTAGGTTGGGAAGATCCCCTAGAGAAGGAAATGGCAACCCACTCCAGTATTCTTGCCTGGAGAATTCCATGGACAGAGGAGCCTGATGGTCTAAAACACTCAGATATGACTTAGCCACTAACAAACACTCTAATGAATGTTTAGATTAAGCTATTCATTTTTGTAGCTTGTTAGCTATTGGACTGGTCTAGACCTTAAAGTTACTTTTACTACTGACCCTAAAGCTTTATTTTTATTTTATTGAAGTGTGGTTGATTTACAATACTGTGTTATTTCTGCTGTAGTGACCCTAAAGCTTTTTCAATTCAAAAAATTTCAATTCAAAATTCAATAAATGAGTAACCAAGGACTTATTCTTTCCACCTCCCAAAGAATTTTGTAGGAGCAAAATGTTGAGCAAGAGAGCCACACTTGTAGCTATTTTATGAATAAATTGAAAATTGTGCTCTTAGATTTGTCAGTGTGGTTCCTTAAATAAGAAAGGTTGGAAGGCAGCAGGTTCATATCATTTGGCTTAACCTGAGGAAGATTTGGTGGACTTTAAAAAATGTTATCTGCTTTTGATCATTTGGTCATGTGTAATTTGTTCCTCATCCAAGGAATTTAACGATGGAAATAAACATTCATGACATATAACTCACCCCCTTTCTCAAGCTTTTTCTGTCTATCCATTTCCAAGCCCTCTGTATAATTAATTATCCTCATCTCTGTTCCTTGGCCTGCTCTTCATTGTGTTATGATATGCAGTGATAATGAGAAAAAGCTATATTTCCAGAAAAGCAGTTGGTGAATTTGCTTTTTATTATGAAGATTTTGCAAACATTACTAAAGTAGTGAGAATGCTATAATGAATTTCACATACCCATCCCCAACTTCAGTCAGCTTTCTGCTATTCTTGTTTTATGTCTGTCCTCTTATATCACACTTTTGTTGTGGTTGTGTTGTTGGCTGGAGTTTCAAAGCAAATCCTAGTGCCATGGCATTCTAAGTACTTTAAGTATGTATCTCTAACCAAGACGCCCTTTAAAAAAACACACACAATTATTACACTAAACAAAATAAAATAATAATTCCTTAATAACATAATCCTTGTCCAACTTGGCTAAAAACTGTTTTTCACAATTGGTTTGTGTGAGTTGGTATCTGGAGAAGGTCTGCACATTTGCATTTGGTTGACATCAGACTTCAGCCTCTTAATCTTCTCTATAAATAGGCACTCCCTGTTCTTCTAGAGCTCCCCCAACCCCGCCAGTGCTATTTAATTGTTGAAGAAACTAGGTTGTTTGTCTGGGAAGATCTCCTGCACTTTAAATTTGGATGATTTTTATCCTAGTTGTAGCATTTCACACTTTACTTTTTTTCCCCCAAATTCCATGCAGTCTAGTAGAGTTAGAGAATGAAGTGATTTTGGAATCAGTCTTTTTGGAAAGAATGGTTCATACATGTACTTGCTATTGCTGCATATCAGAAAGCATAAGACCTTCATTTATTCCAGTTTCAATGAGGATCATTGGGTTTAGGTGGTAAAATAAAAATGATAATTATCATCAGAAGCTATTTGGTTTTCCTGAAATATAGTCCAGAGAGTAAAGGCAGGAAAAAAAGATTGGTTTTTCCCCTCTTTTACTTACTGATTTTCAGAACATGAGATGAGTTGAAATAACTAAGGACTTTTAAGAAACATTATAGGTATTTATATTTAATATATTTCTAACTACTATTATTATTATTCTTCCTGACAGTCAGAACTGTCCCATCTTTAGTTAGTGGACACCCCTTTTTGTTGAATCCTGTGTTGTTTGACATGACTTTAGTAATCTTTGGTAACTTCCTTCCTTTTAGCATGTCAAGATGTTCTGTGTTCATTTACTTCTTCAGACTTAGAATCTCATCCATATCTCCAAGTAACCTTGGTTCCTTTTAGTAGAAATCTAAGTATTAATAGTATTCATTAGTACTGAACTGTCAGGCTTCTGGGCCTTTTCCATGGACAGAGTTGGTAAATGAGTGTTGTTTTGTTTTTTAAAAGAAAAAGAAGTTGTATTCCTACTAATATGCCTAGTTCAAATTAAAAATGTTTAAGGGTATTAATTGATTTTTTTAATTTTTAATTTTATTGAAATATGGTCGGTTTACAGTGTGTTAGTTTCAATTGTATAGCAAAGTGATTCAGTTATACTTTCTTTTGTAGTTTCTTGTTTCATTTATAACATTTTTGATTTTGATTTTTTTGAAATGTGCGGGCTTCTCATTGCGGCAGCTTCTCTTGTTGCAGAGCACGGGCTCTAGGGCATGTCGTCTTAGTAGTTGTGGCTCCGAGGCTCAACAGTTGTGGTGCACAGGCTTAGTTGCTCCGTAGCATGTCGTATCTTCCAGGATCAAGGACTGAACCCATGTCTCTTGCATTGGCAGATGGATTCTCTACCACTGAGCCACCGGTTCAGTTCAGTTCAGTTCAATCTCTCAGTCGTGTCTGACTCTTTGCGACCCCATGAACTGCAGCACGCCAGGCCTCCCTGTCTATCACCAACTCCCGGAATTCACCCAAACCCATGTCCATTGAGTCGATGATGCCATCCAACCATCTCATCCTCTATCGTCCCCTTCTCCTCCTGCCCTCAATCTTTCCCAGCATCAGGGTCTTTTCAAATGAGTCAGCTCTTCGCATCAGGTGGCCAGAGTATTGGAGTTTCAGCTTCAACATCAGTCCTCCAGTGAGTACCCAGGACCTATCTCCTTTAGGATGGACTGGTTGGATCTCCTTACAGTTCAAGGGACAATCAAGAGTCTTCTCCAACACCACAATTCAAAAGCATCAATTCTTCGACTCGGCTTTCTTTATAGTCCAACTCTCACATCCATACATGACTACTGGAAAAATCATAGCCTTGACTAGACGGACCTTTGTTGGCAAAGTAATGTCTCTGCTTTTTAATATGCTATCTAGGTTGGTCATAAGTTTCCTTCCAAGGAGTAGCATCTTTTAATTTAATTGCTGCAATCACCAACTGCAGTGATTTTGGAGCCCAGAAAAATAAAGTCAGCCACTGTTTCCACTCTTTCCCCCTCTACCTGCCATGAAGTAATGGGACCAGATGCCATGATCTTAGTTTTCTCAATGTTGAGCCACCAGGGAAGCCTGCAATTTAAGATTTCTTTGTGTCTCATTTATATCTTTAGGATATCTACTTGTAGGGATATAGTCAGAATATGTCTTTTAGAATTATTTAAACTTGTACTGTGTGGTTATGCCAAATTTCAGAGATTCAAGTTATTTCTAGTTTATTTCCATTTTTAGATATTGCTTTTTTCTATTTAATGATTTTTTTTTTTTTTTTTTGCCATCCATATGGCTTGTGGATCTCATTCCCTGACCAGAAAACTAACCTGTGCCCTCAGCAGTGGAAGCACAGGATTTTAACTGCTGGACCATCAGGGAAGTCCCTAATGAATCTTTTTAATGTATAAAATATTTATATAATGTCCAAAAGTAAAATGTATAAAATAAAGTACAAAATGTCTGCTTCTACCTCTGTCCTGCCCTCTGGTCTTTTTCCTCTCCTAGGTAACCATCTTTATTAGTAAAAAGTAATACTAAACTTTATCCTACCATTATTTCTTTTGAAAATCTAAGTAAATATACCTATGTATTTCCCCATGTCCTAATTTTCCACATAAGGTAATCTACTATACACACCTTGCTTTTTTCCTACATATTTCCAGAGCAACATGTTCTGGAGACAGCTCCATAGCAATGTATAGGTCTCTTCTTCATTCCTTCTTACAGCTGAACAGTACTCTATAATAAGGAGTCGCCTCCATAAAGATGGACATTTGGGTTGTTTCCAGTCTTCAGTTATTGCAGATAGTGCTGGAATGAATAGGAATATGAATACCCTATTTAATATTTTGTTGGTTTACCTTTGGATAGCTACCTAGAAGTAAAATTGCTGAGTAAAGAGTATAAAAAACATAGGTAATTTTACTGGGGCAAAATTTCTTATACACAGTGTTGAATTAAGAGTTGAAAGGGAAGTAGAGCTCCTCTTTCCTCATATATGAATAGATTATTTCAGTAGATATATATAGCTGACCACCTACCACAGGCATGGTATTGTTCTGGTTACCGAACAAGATAGAGGAGTCTCCATAGAACTTCATGGAGCATGAAGGTAAATAAAGTTAATTTCAAAATTTGGTAAGTGCTATGAAGGAAGTAAATGTGTTGGCATGAAAGAGAGTAACCAAGAGTACTCACTTTGGATAAGGTGGCCACAGAAGGCCTCCTTAAAAGGTGACATTTGAACTGAGATTGAACATTAAAAAAATGAGTAACATTGCCATTTATAGACTTTCCTACTATGTGCCAGACAATATAAAGGCTTTTCTTACCTCATTTTATCTCACAAGACTCTGCAGTGTCTATTTTATAATTCCCATTTTATGAATGAGAGAATTGATGCTCAGAAAAAATAATTTGCTCAAGATCTTAAAACTTGTAAATGGGGAGCTGGGATTTGAATCAAGGCTCGACCCATCTAATTCCAAAGCCAGACAAGAGAAATCCTTTTTACTGTATACATTGTCTCTCTTTACCAGAAAAAAAGCAAAGAACACCGAGTTAACATTGTAAATGGTTTAGTCTCTTGTTTTAACCTGGCAGAAATAGTGTTTTGTCTTTTTTTTTTTTTTTTCTGTTTACATTTACTACTGAATGACTACAAATACATGTAATCAAAATACATGTGCTTATTTTCTGTGGGAATATTTTTTATGTAAGAAAATAGAAAAACATGTCTAAGTTAAGTAAAACAATTTCAATATCTGTTTTTATTGTTTTCAATTTAATTATGGTTCTGTTTAAAATACTGTAGCAAAAATATCCTCCCGATATTTATAGCCTATTAAAGTAATGCCCCTTCTAAGTATCCTATTTATTTATTTCACAAATATTTGTTAAAATCTATATTCAAGGTATTTTATAGTATATATTTGAAATAACTTCACTAAATGAAATAACCAAAATGTGCGAAGTTCTATAAATAGCCATTAAATTTTAGGGGGACATTTTTTTCTTGTACCAGCACTTACTGAGCACCTAAATGTACCATCTTAAGTCTTATAACAACTGACTCAGGTAGGTACTAAAACCCCATTTTACAGATGAAGAAACTGAGGCATAGAGAGGCTATGTAATTTACCTGAGATCACTATCTAATAAGTGATAGATTCAGACCTAAAGTTCAAATCCTTTACTATCGTTATCGTGTTTTTCTGTATCATATATAATATACTAAAAAGTCCTATCAAACAACAAGGAAGCAGGGAAATATATTTTTCCTTGCTGGTAAGTTAAGTCCATACTACCATCCTATGAACCATGCATGAAGATTACATAGACATTTTCTTTAGTGTCTTAAACTGAAACTACCTGCAGTTAAAACTCAAGATTCTAATTTTACAAACAAGGCCACCTCTAACAAAATTAAAATTACATTATTAATTAAAGAAAAATTCTCCAGTAACTATAGAAGTGCTGTGGTATGAAGACAGCATCTTAAATCTCCATGTAAGTCATATACAAAGTGTTATTGCGGTGAAGAAATAGTGGCGTGAATAATACCTGCTCACAGCCCGAGATACTTGATGCATCTTGGACCTCAGTGTTTGTTGGATTTTGCTATTTCATGAGCAAGATTTGTATTTTTTTAAAGTTCTATATTTCTATGTGTTGCACTTGATGTTAAATCTGTATTCTTAGATTGTAGCGTTCCATTAAAAAATATAAATAATCTCAGCCCCTCCTCCCTCCTCCCCCTCCCCCCACACTCATTTTGTATAATATGGTAATGATATCACCGTAGCAGTAATTACGGGTCATCTTCATTTCTTTCATCTCTGCCTGTACTGATGGCTTCATTCCTTTGACGGAAAAGATTTGGCTCTGGGTGCTATGATTATTTTGTTAAGCGTTATTCGAATAGACAGGAGTGAGAGAAATTAATCAATCCAAATGCAATTAGCATCATGTTTAACCCAGTGATGGACGTCTCAAGGTGAAACAGCTAGGGGAGTTTCAGACATTATTATTCAATCCAGTGGTTCTTATCTAAATTATAATCAAGAGAGGTTTTTATTGGCCTCGCAGTGTGAAGATGTAACTCTTTTCCCTGGCCTGGGGGTCAGGAAGACTGGGGCCTGCATCCTCTGTAGACGTTTGCTACTGCCAGCACCCTGAGGTGGGGATGAGTAGAAAAGTTGTCTTAATGTCCAAGCCCTTTGAAATTTATCTACGCTGGGATCCTGGTCTGATTTCCCTGGGAGTGGGATATAGCCTGTGAATAAATTACTCTAACTTGGGGCAAAATATTTTGTGTCCTGATGAAGTCACTTTGACTAGTCACTCTTTCTTAACCTTTACATGATAGATTATTATTGCTATACTTGCTTTATGAATGAGGAAATTAAGGCTGTGTGAATCTACTAGCCTTTGGTCATAGTAAGTGTTTTACCACAATCTATATTAAGTACAGGCCCTGAAGTGTGAATGATCTGTGAAAATTTATGAGCATTTAATAAAATTTGCCCCAAGAGTATTAATCCATTGTTTTGATCTCATTGCCTTTCACTCAGTTGAGTTCGCCCTTGGAAAGGGAACCAAGTGAAATAGGCCTGTGGGCCCTCTGGAGAGGAAAACACCACAAACAAGAAATTGTTAGGTCTCATTTCTTGAACATAGATCTTTGGGGTCACTTGTTTTGGTTTCTTTTTTAGTAGGAAGAAGGACAATAAAAAGGATTGAATATTTGAAATCTTGTCTTGTTTTGCTTTTGAAAGAGAGCAGTACTGGGAGAGTTGATGGAGAAACACAGGCTTTTGCTTGAATACATTTTTCAAATACCTGACAATTAAGATTTTTTATTGTTTTCAATTTAATTATGGTTCTCTGTTTAAAATACTGTAGCAAAAATATCCTCCCGATATTTATAGCCTATTAAAATAATGCCCCTTCTAAGTATCCTATTTATTTATTTCACAAATATTTGTTAAAATCTATATTCAAGGTATTTTATAGTATATATTTGAAATAACTTCACTAAATGAAATAACCAAAATGTGCGAAGTTCTATAAATAGCCATTAAATTTTAGGGGGACATTTTTTTCTTGTACCAGCACTTACTGAGCACCTAAATGTACCATCTTAAGTCTTATAACAACTGACTCAGGTAGGTACTAAAACCCCATTTTACAGATGAAGAAACTGAGGCATAGAGAGGCTACGTAATTTACCTGAGATCACTATCTAATAAGTGATAGATTCAGACCTAAAGTTCAAATCCTTTACTATCGTTATCGTGTTTTTCTGTATCATATATAATATACTAAAAAGTCCTATCAAACAACAAGGAAGCAGGGAAATATATTTTTCCTTGCTGGTAAGTTAAGTCCATACTACCATCCTATGAACTATGCATGAAGATTACATAGACATTTTCTTTAGTGTCTTAAACTGAAACTACCTGCAGTTAAAACTCAAGATTCTAATTTTACAAACAAGGCCACCTGTAACAAAATTAAAATTACATTATTAATTAAAGAAAAATTCTCCAGTAACTATAGAAGTGCTGTGGTATGAAGACAGCATCTTAAATCTCCATGTAAGTCATATACAAAGTGTTATTGCGGTGAAGAAATAGTGGCGTGAATAATACCTGCTCACAGCCCGAGATACTTGATGCATCTTGGACCTCAGTGTTTGTTGGATTTTGCTATTTCATGAGCAAGATTTGTATTTTTTTAAAGTTCTATATTTCTATGTGTTGCACTTGATGTTAAATCTGTATTCTTAGATTGTAGCGTTCCATTAAAAAATATAAATAATCTCAGCCCCTCCTCCCTCCTCCCCCTCCCCCCACACTCATTTTGTATAATATGGTAATGATATCACCGTAGCAGTAATTACGGGTCATCTTCATTTCTTTCATCTCTGCCTGTACTGATGGCTTCATTCCTTTGACGGAAAAGATTTGGCTCTGGGTGCTATGATTATTTTGTTAAGCGTTATTCGAATAGACAGGAGTGAGAGAAATTAATCAATCCAAATGCAATTAGCATCATGTTTAACCCAGTGATGGACGTCTCAAGGTGAAACAGCTAGGGGAGTTTCAGACATTATTATTCAATCCAGTGGTTCTTATCTAAATTATAATCAAGAGAGGTTTTTATTGGCCTCGCAGTGTGAAGATGTAACTCTTTTCCCTGGCCTGGGGGTCAGGAAGACTGGGGCCTGCATCCTCTGTAGACGTTTGCTACTGCCAGCACCCTGAGGTGGGGATGAGTAGAAAAGTTGTCTTAATGTCCAAGCCCTTTGAAATTTATCTACGCTGGGATCCTGGTCTGATTTCCCTGGGAGTGGGATATAGCCTGTGAATAAATTACTCTAACTTGGGGCAAAATATTTTGTGTCCTGATGAAGTCACTTTGACTAGTCACTCTTTCTTAACCTTTACATGATAGATTATTATTGCTATACTTGCTTTATGAATGAGGAAATTAAGGCTGTGTGAATCTACTAGCCTTTGGTCATAGTAAGTGTTTTACCACAATCTATATTAAGTACAGGCCCTGAAGTGTGAATGATCTGTGAAAATTTATGAGCATTTAATAAAATTTGCCCCAAGAGTATTAATCCATTGTTTTGATCTCATTGCCTTTCACTCAGTTGAGTTCGCCCTTGGAAAGGGAACCAAGTGAAATAGGCCTGTGGGCCCTCTGGAGAGGAAAACACCACAAACAAGAAATTGTTAGGTCTCATTTCTTGAACATAGATCTTTGGGGTCACTTGTTTTGGTTTCTTTTTTAGTAGGAAGAAGGACAATAAAAAGGATTGAATATTTGAAATCTTGTCTTGTTTTGCTTTTGAAAGAGAGCAGTACTGGGAGAGTTGATGGAGAAACACAGGCTTTTGCTTGAATACATTTTTCAAATACCTGACAATTAAGATTCTTCTACTTCTGCTTTCAATCTTCAGGCATCATGGCTGACATTTCCCATATTTTATGTTCCTGCTTGATGTTTTATATTCTGAGAATAAATCTGTTGGCTGGATATTTCTGTCTTTTTTTCCCTCCGTTGTGAAAAGCCATTAAAATTATTTTCCATATTGGAACTGTCCAAATGCATTTACCTGTATGTTGAGTCCTGGCTTTTCTTTTTTATATTACTTCTTAGATAAAACAGTCTCTGGAAATGACCCTTACTGAGTTGAAAAAAAAAAATGTTTGACATAAAATTATCTTTTTCTGAATTCAGTGGAGAGAACATGCTTCTTAACCAAGCCACCCTTTTTGGAAGAAAAAGTCCTATTAGAGAGACAGAACACTCTGTAGAAACAGAATCTGGAAAGTGTGCCCCCAAAATGATTTTTTGAGAATTCTTAGGATAAAGATTTTCATAGTCAATGATAAGTTTGGTCACAGAAGTAACACCCAGGCTGTTCTTTCCTTAGATGTGTATTTCATTGTCCTTTTGAAATACTTATGCCCAGGGAATTTTGGGCAAAGGCCTCTGTCTGCTTTCAAATGCTGCTTTTATATAGAGAAAAGAGAGATTTCTACCACATACTCTTACTTGGGTTGACTCTCCCATGAGTTGATTGAGGATGGTCTGTGGACCTTATTATAATTATACCATTTTCTGAGGGTCACCAGTGTTCTAATGAGGTCCCAGGAGCCCTTCTCATCCAGGGACTTCATGCCCAGTTCATAGCACCTTCTGTTCTGACAATGGCCCCATGCTGCCCTCACATCAGAGGCATTATAAAGTACCTAGTCCTTGACTTGAATTATTCATCGATCACTTAGTGGTAGGTTTTGTGCGGAGGTCTTGTCTGGAACAAGGTGAGGTATCTCAGCCTCACAGCCTGCTCGGGCACTGCTCTGCTGTATGCTGGCTCTATGCCAGAGTGACAGGAAACCCTCCCCTCACCATTCCTGTGAGAGAGACATCGGCTCTATGAATCACATCGGTTTCCTTTGTTCTCCTCTGATTTACCAAGATACCCGTGAACTGCTAGCTGTCTCCAAGGCCACTTCTCATTTCTGTGAATTTTCCCTCATACCTAGAACCTTGTAGGTTGGGTCTCTACGTGACTAAGCTGTTCACCCACCGCCTTCATGCTTCTCTCCTGCACAGTGCACACTGATGACTACCAGGTCCCTCTTCATTGTTAGAAAACTTTCAACCAAAAAATATTTGTTAAAGAAAAATCAAAACTGTAATCAAAACAAATGGCACATCATTTCCACAAAGTATCTTCTATAAATCTAGTTAAATAGAGAACCATTTAACACATTAATTTAAGCCAAACTAACTAGGTTTTATGTGCTCCTTTTTACTAGAAGGAGCTGCTCATACAGTTAAGGAAGATTGCTGCCCCAACTAGTATCCAGGTTTGAGCCTCCAGAGTAAACCTGTTACACAAATGCAAGACAGTTGTGTTTCCCTTCACGTTTGAGATCTTTTAAAAAGTAAATAGTTCATCCCGTTTTTGCCACTCCTGTTGCTGCTTGTATGCTCAGTCGAGACTGACCTGGTACCTCTTTTGTGACATGGCAGCTGAGGAGATGCCATTGTTTCTTGTGGCCGATGGATGCCCAAGAAGGAGTCATCATATTAATGAAAACTAAGAGCAGTCATCGTGTTAATTTGAAGGTGGCAGGGCAGGACAGTTCTGTGGCACACAGATTAAGCATATACCGCTTAGTTAACTAATGAAGGTTTACTGTGAAAGATAGGGTTTGTCAATCAGGTAGATTAGATTCCGATTTAATGGGCAGCCAATTCATGAAGCAGACACACTGTAAGAGGAACTGGAATAACTTACTGGAATATGAAAGACAAGAGCTGAATGAGCACGCCACTGATGAGGAAGCGGGGACTGTCACAGAACCAGAATTCTGCCCCATTTGTTATCAATCAAAACAAAACATTGGTCAGTTAGGGGTTTTTTGTTTTAAAGGAATATGCTCATGTACATCACCAGTTACTTGAAGTGCAGTAAAGAAGTGAGAAAGGAATACACGAAAGAACAGAGAAATCCATACTGTACTAGCCAAGATGCAGTCGGTGTGTTCCAGCAGCAGACAGGAGGTGTCTGCTTTGAAGGGAACTTGCTCTTTACTCCGGAAGTCAGTTCCCTCAGATCAAGAAGACATGCTTAGCTAGAAGACTGCAGTTCGGTTCTCCCACATCCTCACTGCTACAGTAGGGCTTTTTCTATTTTTTCCTGTATGCCTCCCTCACTCTTTACTGTACTTAAGTAACTGGTGATGTAGATGAGCATATTACCCACCCCCTTTTAAAAAAAAAAACAACTAAATACAATGTTATATTTTGATGGACAACAACTGGGGCAGAATTCTGGTTCTATGACAGTCCCCCTCCTTTCCTCCATCAGTGGCATGCTCATTCAGCCCTTGTCTTTCATATTCCAGTAAGTTATTTTGCTTTCACTGTTTAACAGAAAACAAACAAAAATCCTTGCATACAATTCTCCTGTTCAGTTGGAGAATTTTTTTAAATATTTTTCACTTTATCACTGTAAAACCCAAGGTAGTTTTTAACTTTTTTGTACATTAGCTGTTATGTGTAGGGCAATCTGTCTTAAAGCAGGGATAAATTGCTCTAAGAGAAATGAATCCTTGATAATTTTCCCATTAAGCATCTTGTGGCTTAAATAAACTTCCTGTTTGACATGAAAGAAAGAGTCATATAGTAGCTAGCATTTACCAAATGCCTGTGTGACCCTTGTATTAACCCCACCTTGAACAGATGAGGTGTTTGAAACACAGAGAGATGACTGGCTACTTGCCCGCAGTGGCTCAGGCTCAGTATGGGAGCTGGGATTTTGAATCCAAGCCTGGCTTATGCTAAAAACCCTGCTCTTGGGAATTCCCTGGCAGTCCAATGGTTAGGACTCCACGCTTTCACTGCTGGGAGCCTAGGTTCAGTCCTTGCTCAGGGAACTAGTCCCAAAAGCTACATGGCGTGGCCAAAAAATTAAAAGCCCTGCTCTTTTCACACTGTGCTGTCTCCTTTGTTTCCTGGGCACTCATATTAGAGTCTCCTGAACAGTCTGTTGTTGCTCTTCAGGAGGTGAGAGAACCAGTGAAAAGTAACTCTCCTCCACCTCACTAATATTTTTAATTATACTGAGGCACAGAAATATTTAAAATAGTTTGCATTAAGAACTGAAAACCAAATGCTGTGAGTTTCTTCCATTTCATTAAAAGTTACTTAATCTTTCGATTGTTTCCTGTTTTAAAGCCAAGCAGAATTTTATCAGGCAATTGCCTCAAAGTTATAATCTGGAAAATCTTTCCGTAATGAAACCCATATGTCATGGGCAAAAGGTGCAGAGCCCTGGCAGAGAGGGCTGGTCTCGTGAGAGCTTGTGCACCCAATCTCGTTAACCAGGGTGCCTCTGGTAATCCCTCATCCCCTCACCGGTGAGAAATCAATCTGTACCACTGAAATCTTTTTCAACCAGCCACCAGAAAATTTACTGCAGAGAAGGCAGTTTGGGGATAGTCATTGTGGAAAGGGAGCCAGAGGCAAGGCTGAGTGTAGGCTGGAGGAATTGGAGAGTCTTGAGAAGAGATTACATTCAAGCACACACCACCTTCACTGCAAGCAGGATGGAGCCCCTCCCTCCAGCCCTGACCTCTCTAACGTGTACCCAGGTAGTCACAACTGCCATGAACCTGACAGCCCTAGGGAACCTGTGAGGGGTAATAGGACCGTCATCAACCTGGAAGTTGATTTCAGTTTATCCATTTGTTGTCTTTAAATGTGTACACCTGTCGCTCACTCCGCAGCGGTTCACGTGTTCAGCCTTTGGTGAGAGTCTTGACTGGCTTTCTCAGTTTACGGTCGGGGCCCAGCCTAGCAGGGCCCGTAAATCACAGCTGGATGCGGAGGTCGTGCTTCTCTTCGGCACAGCATGCACTGTGGTGGCTGAGCACCAGTGGGTCCCTCTTGGCTTAGTGATTAGACTGTGATTAGACTGTAGCAGTGTTGCCTTTCTGTTGAGTCTTATAATCCTAGAGAATTAATCCGGAACTAGAAGATAGTTAAGAAATGGTGTTGACTCCAGATAAAACTTTAGCAATTTATTGTCCCCAGGACGGTCTTCTGAAACATTGTGGGGGGAAAAGAAGCAGGAGAGAAGGCAGAAATCAGAATTGCCAAGCTGAGGAGCGTATAATCTTACCCTGACTATTAATGCAAGGGTTATACTGAGAAGAAGGGATGGAACTAGGCAGGAGGACGTAGAAATACCTTCATCTCCTCTGTCAGCAAGCTGTCGTCTTCTCTCAAGGTTTTTCCCCAACAAGATTTGAGATCCTTGGTGGGAGTTTTTTAGTAAAATATATTTACATATAAAACCGTACTGGAAGGTGTGTGCGTGTGTGTATGTGTGTGTGTGTATTATGTGTGTGTGTGTATAAGAGGAATACGGAATAGTAGCAGAAGGCTCTCTCTCTACTCCTAATGGGATTTTGTAGCAGCATGTGCGAGTTTGTTTCAGAAGTCAAAAATGAACAGATGTTGGTATAAATTACCTCTGTGTCTGATGTCTTGCAAATTAAAAGCGCGGTTGGCATCACTAAACAATTTCACTAGGTTTGGGGGGTGCGGTTAGCGGGCGGTGATTACTGTAGCAGGTTGGTAAGAATCTTCATACTGCAGTAGAACAGGAGAGCCAAGGATAAAGAGATGAGGAATAAAACCAGGGGTATATGAATTAATCAGAGATGTTAACATCGCTGATGACAAGAGAACAGGAGGGCACGTGCTCTGGAGCAGCCGCTGACCCACAGCAATTTCTCTGTGCACAGAAAGGGGTTGGTGCTTAAGGTGTGATTTATAGGGCACAGCCCTCTTTAAGGGAGCAGCTATGTCAGGAATTCGTATATCTCCTATATAGGACCAGCGAGTAGGAAAACTTTCTCCCCTCCCATGTAGAAGATGATATCTTTTGAATTACTTCTACTTTTACGGTGGTTTTGCTGCAGCTCTGTGTACTTAGATTAGGTTGAAGGGGGAGGAATGATTGAGTGGAAAGGGGGTTGTTAAAAAGGATTGGTTAAATTCAAGGAGAGCTTGCCACTGAGAGACTTTGGAATATCCATTTATTTCTCTTTTTAAATCCTTTTGATCCCTCGAATAGATTGGATCTTGTAAAATTTTGGGTCTTAAAATATTGGTCATTTTCCCATTTGGGGAAAAAACAGGAAAGAATTGGGTTATATGAAGTGCAAGAGGCAGAAATAATTAGTAAGATCAGTACAGTGCTCTTAGCCCAGGATTTTTGGAACAAGGCTCAGTTCTACCCACTGAGTTTTTTTATTACCCAAGTCTGATTTCTAAAGCACCTGCTTCTAGCCATGCTGCAGGATCATTGGATGCTGTGTTTAAGGTCATTAGTAAGCACTGGAGAATAGACAGAAAACCTGTCCAAGGAGGAATAAATGATGAGACCCACTCTGAACAAAAGTATAAGTAGTCATTTCCTATAGGATCAGGCTGAGGGGAAGATTCCAAGAATTGGGATGTTTGAGATTGCTAGTCTGCCTTATCACAATCCACTCACTTATTCACTCAGGAAATACTGCATACAAGGGTAGCAGCAGACTACCAACTTCCTCTGAAAGGTGATGTGTTAATAATATTACCACTGCGCTAAGCATGATCATGGCTGAATACCCAAGAGGGCAGAGCAGGTGGCATTAATATGCTACTCATTTTACAGATGAGGAAACTGAGGCTCAGAGATCCTACCCAACTCAAGGTGTCATCCAGCTGCCAAATACTAGAGTTGGAACTTATTTCAGAGCCTGTATTTTCTGAAAGAAGTCCATGCTGCCTCCCCTGGTCAAGAAAACACTTGTTTGGATTTCTACTAGAGTAGTTAGTCCTGTGCCTGGATCTCTCCATAAATCTGGTATTACTTTCATCAAGGGAATGACTTTTCCTGCCAAACAAGCAAGGTAAATTTTAAAAGAGTCCCACAATGTAGAGGGTGGAGCAGTGAGGGTCACTAACAAGTCTTCCTGTTTGTCTGTGGAAGGGAAGGAAACGGACTTTACTGTGTGCCTACTTGGTTCCAGTTCTTTTGTGTGTCATCTTTCATCTAGGCAGCATTTATCAGCAGATACTGGGTTCAGTGCTGAGCTAGGTGCCGGGGATAGTAACAATAGTAAAATACTGCCTCTGCCCTCAGTTCTTACATTTCCATGAAGGAAGACAGTTACATCAACAAGTAATTGCAAGTCTTATAGGAACTTTGGCATAAACCCACTGAAGGAATGGTCAGTTTGATTTTGGCCAGGGTAGGGTTGTGGGCACATGAGACAAGACCTAGCACTGGGGCTTCCATTCCTAGTTAATGGGATTTCCTTTTCCTTTGTTGGAGCTTTGAACTTGTGAAAGATGGGGAATGAGTAGACTACAGTTACCTAAAACTTTGCTGTAGTTACAAAGTTTGTACTGTTTTATTTATTTCTCATAGAACTAAACCAAGAGCTATTCAATATGGGTGGTAGGGGTGGGAAGTGGGCACCCGTCATCTAGCACCATTTGCTCTGCTGGGAAGGAAAGCACGGAGCCTAGGGTAAATTTCCTTCAGCAGGTGCCTCCCTAGTCATCTCTCTCCTTTGGCCAAGATGGAAACATGTCCCTGGGAGGCCAGAGGGCACTGCAGCCTGCTGTGTGTCCACTGTATGGTTCCAGACTTCTGGACTCCAGGGCCAGCTATAGAAAACTTTCAGCACTGTTACATCCATTTAAGAGACATAAAAAGAGGATCCATTTAAGAGACATAGGGGTAAGGATGAAGGGGATTATGCCGCATATGATTTTTGAGAATTTGCTTGACCGAGCTAAAACTGGGGGCTTCTGGAGTGGGTCTTGTAATTGAGAAATGTTTTACTTTCATTTTCAGAGCCTCATATGCAGGAAAGTAGCTGTATAAACCCTCTTGTAACTGCAGCATTCAGAGATTGATGGCGCTGAAAGTCAGAGAAAGACACGTAAGCCCTGCCTGGCTGTATTAGATGCCCAAGGACTGGCAGTGCCGAGGGCAGACCAAAGCTCTATAAACCCTACTTTATTGCTCCACCCACAGATGGACTGCACTGAGGGAATGTAAACCCTGTTACATTGCAGTGTCCAGGGACTACCACTCCTGAGCGATGGGGTAAATGATGTCTAATTTTGATCTGAGATTATAAATATCCAGAGACCAACAATCTAGAAAAGACTGTGATCTTGGTTGGATTTTAGCCTCCAGAAGCAAATCTCCTGAGACAGTGAACATGAGTCTTAGGTTACATTCTTGAGGGGCAGGGCGACTTGGGGGGAGCTCCCTGGTGATTTTTTTAAAAGGGTAAATGATAAAGATTTCCTCAATTGGCCTGCACCTTGTAGTAATTACCAACTTCAGGACAGTGTTGGTAATTACTGTAGTTGTCAAGAGTGGTTTGTGTTTCCCTTTTTGGAGGTTAGTAGGGATGGAATCTGTTAGGATAGCAACTTTGTATACAATTTATGTCAATGTGCATTCTCAAATTAAGTCTTCCTGTGAACGCTTTTTCAGAGTTTAGGTGTTCGTTGATCTTTCATGTACTTTGTGATTCCAGCCAGAGAGATGACACGGGGGAAATTCCTCAACATTCTAGAGAAGCCCAAGAAGTAGCAGCTGCTTGTGGACAGGATGTCCTGGGGCCCGGAACCATGCTTCCTTCCCAGTGCAGCTCTGAAGATGCACACCTCACTGCTTCCTGACCAGAGGCCGGAGGGTGCACCCCAGAATACACCCTCTCCCCTGCTTCTGGCACTCTGCACCTCTGAGGACGTTCGGCAGCAAGAGAAGAATCTGTTCTACCCAAGGATCGGTGCAGTTATTCCATCAGCTTCCGGACTTTGACCATCTCAACCTCGGATGCTGATGACACCAGAGAGCATATCATTCTTAAAGGTCAAAGTGCTGCTTGTTTCCAGAAGTGATTCAGGACCTCCAGGATCTTACAGTTGATTTGATTCAGTGATGGCAAAGTCAGTTGAGACATGTTGATTGGACGAGTTCCTTTGAATTGTACTTCATCTCTTAGGAACTATTTATGATGCTAGGAGACCAGAGGCCAATTAGATTCTGGACCAGTTAGATTCAGGTCAGGGTGCAGTTTGACCTGCAAACCCACCAGTGTATACTAGGTTCCAGGAATCCCCAGCTAGAGAAATGCTTTTGAAATTCTACACCTCTCATGGTAGTCGCATCCCCCAATGCCTTCTGTTCCCTACCTCCAAGGCCCCCCTATGTGTCTGACTCCAGAGAGCGGGATCCCTGTGTACCAAGCCCCTCCTGGGAGTAGCTTGCACAGTGAAAGGCGCATGCAGGGTTGCATTGGGTTCTAGATATCAAGACTAGCTTAAAGATGATGGAAAGGACTTTTGAGTTCAGCTTAATCTGTTACAGATTCAAGTGAGAAAGTAGTTATGGCCTGAAAGACAGGAGAAGGGGATTGAGTGCAGGAGTTCCCATTTGATTAAAAACTAGAAATTGTAATTGACCTTAAGGGAATGTGCTGTGGAATGGTGGCAATATTTTGCCTGCCCCGCTATCCCATCTCATAGCACAGATTAAATAGTTCACTCATATAAAAGAAATACACACACACAAGAGACAGAATTTCTTGACTCTACAATTCTTACGGAGCTCTTTGTCCATTATCTATGTTAAGACCTGAAAATCTAGCCCATGTTTAAAATTGATTATAAGTATTCTCCTTATTTTGTCCTGTAAGTTAGCCCCAAGCTTCTGTTATTTTGAGAAGTTCATGGGGTTTCCTAAACTTTATGAAAAGAAGATCCATGTGGCAGTAGTGTGTTAGTGTTTAGACATGAGGGATGTTGTGGTCTAGGTCTGGATGCTGACTGTCTGGCTAGGGCACAGCACTGCTCAGTTTAATAGCTGATCCATTAGCCATTTTCTGACACTTCTGCCTTGTTTCCCATGCTAGAATTAAGGTTGGATTTTTCTTTCATTTTGCTTCCTTTGACCATCCATGCAATTTTACTTATTGATCAGGGTGGGTGGAATTTAACACAAGACATTAAAAGAGAGTATGAGAAGGCAAACATTCTGTTTGGATGCGATATGTAAGGTTAGGCTAGAGAGGTTTTGATTTTAAGTAAAGCTTATCATTGACATTCCTTTATCTTAAATGCGGTTAAAGAATGTAAAAGATGGGGAGAGAGAAGGAAGGAGGGCTGTGCAAAAAAATAATGCCACAATGTCAGATTCTAACTTTGCTCTGTTTTTTGAGAGTTGATGGTGTCAGGCACTTCTAAGTGCTTGGGGAAATTGAGAAATAGATGGAGAACATTGGGCTACCTCCCTCAAACCAACTCCGGTCTGTAAACTGGTTTTGGGGTCTGCTTTGGCCTCTTCCTTTTACTGTCATCTTATCCACCAGCACTTAATATACGTAGATGTTTTAGAATTGCAATATTTATTGGTTTTGTATTTGCTGTCCTTAGAAATGTTATTGATGTATTTTTATATTGATAATATAAATTTATGTACAGTGTGCGCATGTATGTATTTTAGAGTGTTAAGAGGATTGTACTTTGTGTATGGTGGTTTCTGTGTCGTCATAATAAATATTCACCTTTTATTAGGAGAGTGAGTTTTTCCTCAAAAGGCCAACTTGCATATTTAAAGCACAGACCTCATCAGAAAGCACAGCTATAACAGCAGATGACCCACTGTCTTCCCTTTAATATCACACTGGGCGATGTGGGGCTTTGTGATCATCTAACACATGGTCTCCAGCTACCAGCCACCCAACTCATTGTTTCATACCTCCCCTCGTCTGCTAATAAAGTCTAGATCCGTCCTCCTGGCATTTAAAAGTCTCTACATGTAACCCTAAATAACCCTCCAGTTTGGTTCCCTTTCTCTCCAATATATGAAGTCTCTATCCCAGTTAATCTGAACAGTTCCCAGTTCCTCACTTACATGCCTTTGTGGATGCCATTGAGTTCCTAGAAGCCTTGGATCCTTTTCCTGCCCATCAGCCTGTTCTTGTAAAACCCCGTGATCCAACTGGGCATAATCCTTCCCCCTGCGTTCTCACAGCATTTATGTATACCATAAATTTATGTATACCATAAATGCTGTGAGGGTCGTATCATCCTTATGACTCTTAGTAGCCCCACGAATTTATCTGCTCCCCAAGACTGTGGCTGTCTCCCACACATCTAAGCTCTTCTTCAGTGCCTTCTTTGAACTGGAGGTTCGTGACCTGTTTGTTTGCATGCTTCCAGGTAAACATATCAAAAGCAAATATTTCTCTGCCACCTGCTATAAACCCTTTTTATACATTCCTTTACAACTCTGTTCAAAAACAGAAGTACTGATTTAACCAGTACTACCGCTCTCACTCATTGATGGTTTACCTGCTCCAGACCAGAGCATGCCCTTTTAGAGAAAACATTCCCTTTTAAGGAAAGCAAGTTGCTTAGCATCATTGGTTCATCACTGATTCCCAAGAATACATCTGGGTGGATAGTCAATTTCTCTGATCTAGAAAAGCAGGACTGGGGCAGCCCTGGTGGCTCAGTGGTAAAGAATCTGCCTGTCAATGCAGGAGACATAGGTGGGATCCCTCTTGGGATCCCTCCAACCATCTGCGTTGGGGCAGCTGACACCACGTACTGCAACCGTTGAGCCTGTGCTCTAGGGCCTGGGAGCCACAACCGCTGAAGCCACCGCAACGAGAAGCCCTCAAACCACAACTCAAAAGTAGCCCCTACTTGCCGCAACTACAGAAAAGCCCACGCAGCAATGGAGACCTAGCACAGCTAAAAATAAATAAAATTTTTTTTTTTTTTAAAGAAAAGCATGGCTGATTGACTGACTGAAAAGGTACAGCGTGACAAATACGTTGCTTTAAATCTTCAGAGATTATTTTTCTCATAAATGATTATTTGCCTACAGATTTGTTTTCCCTTTCCTTTCGCTGTTCCGAACACCATCCATGCCTCGCATCTGCTGGCTGTGAGCAGAAGCATAGCATTGGTGCCTGGAGACACATTTTCAAATACTCTTTTCTCACCAAGAGTCTCATTGCTGCTTGCTGTCTTCAGTCTCTGAGGCTTCAGGCCTCAGCTGATTTGCTTGACTTTCTTTCCTTTGTTGAGCTGTAGAAGTTCAAGGATATCAACTGCACTGATATCAAAATTCTGTGATTAATTTTTCTTTATCTTTTTGTTACCTATTTTCATTGTATTTTTTTTTTTTTAATGGACAGCGGCTAATTGCTCTTTGTTTTTGGCCCTCTGCCTTCTGAGCAGCGGAAATGGAGCTGGTGAAAGTCTTTCCGTTGCCCCTGGGGCTTCTGCAAGGTATTTGGACTTTCATTGAGGCTTTATGATAAAGCCAAGAAATTGCATTTCCAGAGGGATGCTCCAGTCTCTTCTGTTTCCAGCAGGATTCAGGCATCACGGGGAGGTAATGCGGCACAGGAAGGAAGGACACGGGCAGTGGGCCAAGGTGGATGGTCCCGGGGGGTCAGGTGACAGGGTTTCTTGCCAGCTCTCAACTTCTGCACAAACTCCATCTCCAAGCATTTGGTTATGTTCTGCAGTGTCTGTTTTTTTCCTTCTCAGAGAGCTACAGGACTACCTGGCCTTGCATGGGCTTCATTTCATAGGAGGACCTTGTACCCTCCACCCACAATGAGTGGGCAATCAGCAGTCTCCCCTGGTGCGTGAAGCTCTGACTGGCCAGTAACTGACTTTTCCTATCTATTTAGGCTTCGGGGCACTTTAAGGATATGAACCTGACTCTGAAAGGCCACCAGCCTTCCCACCCTTTGCCCAAAACTTTCTTCCCGAGCAGGGCAGGTTGGGGGCTTCAGGTGGCACCAGGTGCACCGGGGAGGCTCCCAAGTGCTGGCAGAGCCTGTTAATTAGCACATGAACACCCCAATGCTCCATTAGCCAGGCCAGGCATTCGGAACCTTCCCCTCCTGTGGCCCCTTCCTCCTAATGAGAGCTGGAAGAAGGGCCCTCACAAAACACTGCCTCAGAATAATATTCCGCTTTGTCCCCACCAGTAACCAGGGCTGACAGGATCACTCTGTCCATTTCTCTTCTAATTAGCACAATTCCAGCATAGCCTGAGCCAGCAAACGGAGAAAAGCGATCAAAAGCGATCGGACAACCGTACCGAATCACAAACACAAAGAGGGCCATTCCCTGTAATTAGGTGAGACAATTCCTCAGTCTTTTCTCGGCTGGAGTTTGCCGCTAAGACTCTTGCTGTTTGGGTCCCAGCAACACAAGTTACATGTCTCCCTGGGACACTAATAAGCCCCAAATTGTCTTCCGCTTCACACAACTCTAGCCAGAAGACAGATGCGAGGGGAGGGGGCACAGGGAGGGAATAGGGGCTCTAAACGAGCAGCTGCCACAGTTTCCCCAGCTCCTAGAAGCAGACACTGGGGCTTCACAGAGGGAGTTGCCTTGAGAGAACCGCCCTGGGGCCTGCCTGTTCCCTGAACTGGGGTCTCAAGCACTGAGAACTCCTGACCCTCAGGTGATGCCCATTCTGCCCTGTTTATTCCCCACCTTCTGCCTTCGGTCCCCATTTGGGCTTCTCATCCCTTCTCAATGGTGGCCTCTTGGGCAGCTGTAACTATGGCACCGTTCCCAGAATGTTGAAGCCTTATACAACTTAGTTACCATCTCAAGGACAGCAAACCCTCAGAGTGCATGTGGATTCCACTCTCAGCTCATGACCTGGAAGGGGCCTTCCCTTCCAGCAACCATCTCCTGTTTCCCCACTCCCGCCTGCTATCCCCATTCTCTCTGGTGGAAGGTCTCTGGTTTTTAAAACAGAAAAGTGGCCCATCGGCTGCCAGGGCAGGAAGCCACGACTGGCCATACTCCATGTGGCTCAGAGGTTGGCCATTTCATAAACAGAAACAGTTCCCCAAGGACTGCAGCCCATTACGGGGATTACTGGGGGGTGATACAGCCATGAACTTGGTCAGGGACAAAGGAATGTGGGGCACAGTGGCAGCTGGAATCTCAATTAAACTCAAGCTCTGAGGTGAGTTGGACTCACATACGTTTTCATCTTTATCCTGCCCTCTGCGTTCTGTTTTGATCTATCCTTCATGCTTCTGAAAGTGACCTCCAAAACCAGAAAACATTCCATTATCTAGAATCCAAGGAGCCAGAACACTCAAAGAATCAAAGTTGCTTTGTTGTTTTTCCCCATTGTCTCTATCCCAGAAACAGAAGTAATGAGATGATTGATTTGACTATTTAACTTTTGAGAGATGTCAAAGGATTGATCCAGATTTGTTCAGTCTCCTATCGTTTCTTTGGCTATAAACAGAACTGAGAACAGCATCTGGCACATAATAGATACTTAGTAAGAATCTGTTGAAGGAATGATCTGCTATGATGATCAGTGTTCATAGCCTTGTTGCTGGTCTAAAGTATAGTAACAGCTTGGATTTGAGAGAGGAAGGATGAGCTTGTCAAGTTACTTCTCTCTGAGCTTCAGTGTCCTTCGGGACCGCTTCCATTTTAAAGAAGCAGGCTAGCATCATGGATAAGGGCAAGACCTGGATGTCAGGTCGCCTAGGTCCAAGTCTTATTTCTGCCATCTGCTGGCTATGTCACTTTGGGTAAATTGCTTAAGCTGTGTGTGTCTCCATTTACTCATTTGTGTAATGGGTCCAGTGCACCTAACTCCTCAGGTTATTGTGGAGACTAAATTAGTACTTGTGAGTATTTAGAACAGTTCATGGCACATCTTACCCATGTTTAATTTTATTATACCTGTAGATGTTAGAAATTGATCATCCTGGGACTTCCCTGGTGGTCCACTAGCTAAGAATCCCTGCTACCAATGCAGGGGTCCCTGGGTTCGATCCCAGGTTGGGGAACTAGATCCCGCATGCCACCACTGAGTTCATATCCCACAACTAAGCAACTAAGATCTGGCACAACCAAATAAATACTTTAAAAAAAAAAAAAGTGATCATTCTTGCGGGGAAAATATGATTACTTTTGATTACCTTGAATAGCCAGTTAAGCTGAAAACCCACTTCTCAACTCTTCGGGAGAACAGATGGTTCACACCTCTCCTGCTCCATCCCTCAGCTGTCTGAATCAGCCTGTGCCAGCGTGTTCCTGCAGGAAATACCACTGATGACTGCACGGACAGTGGCCCCTTAAGGCCAGATGTTGCCGATAAGCAAGGGAGGGGAGGGTATTCTTTGACCCTGGCAGATTTCCGAGCGGATGCTGAGCCTGGCACAAGCCCTGAGTCCCATGTCTCACCAGGCTTGGTGGGCCGAACGTAGGCTAAGCAGCTGTGGGACTCTAGTCACCGCACAGGGATGCTTTCCCCCCCTCCCATGCTGCTCTGTCCTTGTCGCCTCTGTCCCCATTCTCCCGCCCTTTCTCCAGAGGCTCCCTGCCCAGAGCTGAGCCAGGTCCTCAGCCTGAGCTTCCCAGCCGCCTCTGGGAGTCTATAGAGAGCAAACAGCCTGGCCTGACTGCACGGCCCGAGGTCTCCGGGTCAAGCAGGGCTAAAGGTCACATCCCAGGGCCTTCCCAGATGCAGGCAAGCTGGCCCAAGCCAGCGGCTCCACACAAAGGAGCAGCTGAGAAGAGTCAAGTTGGAAAAGTCAGTGACTCGAGACTGAGTGGAAATGAGAAGCCGCGGGCAGGGCCAGGAGGGTATGCGGGGGTCAGAGCCTGAAGTGGTGTCTGAGGGACGGGAGGCGTGTGGGAAAGCAAGCCCTGAGAACGTCTTCCTTGGCTCCCGACCCCCTCCTCCTGTCTCTGCTGCCGCCGCCTCCATCAACCTTAACTGCTGACTGTCACCAGCCTTGCTCACCCAAACCAGCTGGCCCCAAGTTCCCTCCAACCTGTCTCTATCACGTGTGTGTGGTCTGTTCACGTAGTGGACTAGTCGGCAGCCACTTAGTAGGTTTGCAAAGACGTTATGGTATCATGGGAGAAACGATTCATCCTAAGAAGTGAAACAGCATGATATAAAATTATAAATGTGGCATGATATCGAGTGTGTGGGGGAAGAAAATAGACCGAGGTTGGTATCAGTGCTTGCTGCCTGGTTGGAGGGTTATGAGTAATTTTCATTTTCTTCTCTGTTTTCCAAACTCCTTCCCAGAAGCTTGTATTGTTTCCATAGTATAGGAAGGAAAAAAACCTCTAGAGCTGGGTGTACAGAGTTTAAAATGCCTTATCAGTTCAGGCTACTAACAAGCATGTGTGCACATGTATACACACACACACACACACACTCAGTTCATTAATGAGATTTCTTTATGGTAGTTATATTAAATCTTGTTTTTGAAAATGTCGATCTGTAAACCTCTAAGTATTTACTAGGCACCCACTCCAGTACCCTTGCCTGGAAAATCTGATGGACGGAGAAGCCTGGTAGGCTACAGTCCATGGGGTCGCAAAGAGTTGGACACGACTGAGCGACTTCACTTCACTGAGCATCCAGTCCTGCCCTAGACTGTCCACTCCATCACATATAGAGTGTGTAGAACTTTTTCCCTAACCAGCCTTGTCCCATGACCCATCCCCTCTCATTACACCACAGAGCTTTTGCTTTGGAACAGAAAGAGCTTCACTCAATAGGTGTTTGATCAGAATTGCAAAATGATTTTTTCTTCAGTCCCTTCTTACACTGAGAAAACTACATCTGACCTAATTTTGTTGTAGACCCTTTAAGCTGAATTTTCCCATTTCTGGGGCACACAAAACACTACTTCAGATGTTGTGTTTGTGAGCGTTTCATTCACTGCTTTCTTTCTGTTCACTTTCCTGTTCCCAATTGGGAGAGAACGTGAAAAAAAAGATGATTTAGGAGTCAGAGGAGTAGGCGTGGGTCAGGACAGAGTCTGGAGTGACACCCATGTTCACAGCAAACGGAGGTACTGCTCCATCGAGAAAGGGAATGAAGTCTTTCTGCAAGCTGGGATCTGAGGGACTCAAGGGATGTGCAGGAGGTGGTTCTCACCTTTATGGGCAGACAAGTGTGTACATAAAGTCAGTTTCTGTGCAAGATGAGATTCAGAGTCATGGAATTGATAAAGAAAAGATGAAAGCATCAGGGCCAGAGGACACAGAAAAATCATAGAGAGGGACTTCCCTGAGGGTCCATCCAGTGGCTAAGATTCCGTGCTCCAAAAACAGGGGGCCCAAACTCAATCCCTGCTCAGGGAACTAGGTCCCACGTACCACAACAAAGATCAGAGATCCTGCATGCTGCAACTAAGACCCAGCAAAGCCTAATTAATGAGTTACCTTTTAAAAATCATGGAAAAGAACAGACTTTGTCCCTGAGGAATGACACTCATCCCAGCCTCTGGCAGCCGGACTATACAAGCCCAGGCACCTGTCTAAGCCTTGGAGGGTCCAAAGGAGTCTTGCTCCTCATTTTCCTTCAGCAGAAATAGATGCCATGATGAGAATGAAAAATGTTGTGCCTGCTATACCCACTTCCTCCTCCACTTTGCCGCTATGTACACTTGTCCATCCTGTTTCCCAAAAGAGGGGCTACTTTCTGTCTATCTTGGGATGCAAAACAAAGGGAAAATGTCAGCCATGTGCAGCCGTGAAGCCTGCCTAAGCGTTCCGTTAGCGCTGGGGCTTTCAGCTGTGTGGGCCAGACCTGATAGCCCTCTGAAGGAGAGGAGGAGCCCTCCAGAACAGACAGCTGAAGCCCTTGTTACAACGTGAGGATTGCAGGGCAGGCGACACTTCACAACATCACCAAAGATTGATGCAAATTGGTTTGGTTCTGACCCTGTCACACCAGGAAGGATAATGATTCTAGCAGCGCCGGGCAGGGGAGGGGGCACGTGGTGGGGGCCGGGAGAATTGGTGTCTCACTCTGCATCTTCATTAATGATCTGAAAGACAGGGGTAAACAGCATGTTAATGAAACCTACAGATGATTGGTGTTACAAATCCCAGAGAGGACAGAGAAATAGCACGGCAAGACCCAGAGAGCTTAGAAATATGGGCAGGAGATTGTCAAATGAGATTCTCCCTAGGAAAATGAAAGTCGACGTGCCAAGAAGGGATGATGAAGGCACCTCTGGGTGGGGGACCACAAACACGAAGAGCAGAGATGGGTGGGTGGCAGGGTCAGGTGGGCTGAGAGGGGATGAGGTCTGGGGGTGCTGGGGAGACAGAAGCGGGCCCTGAGGACCCAGGAGATGGGTACCCTCGTGTGTTCCTGGCAGGACTGACTACAGCCAGAAGACGGGCCAACGCTGTGTGCAGCGTGGGGGCCAGGCACGCTGACCTGTGACCTCTCCTGTGTCTCCTGCAAGGCTGGGCTCTGACTTCACAGCCACGAGCTCTGCTTATTTGCACTCGTCACTGAGGCTAGCAGTGCCACTCTGACCTGAATGATGACTGAAATGAGACAAGCCAAGACATATTTTTCCACTTTGCCCAGAATGATTAGGAATAGGATATTCAAGAGCAGAGGAAAGAAAAATGTCCCCCATCTTCAACTGTTTCCCATTCAATAAACACAGCTTGGAGGTATAATTCACTTATATTAAGGACAAAAATCTTAAGGCTATATGCATACAATTCAATGAGTTTTTTTTTTCCCCTTGAGCAAATCACTTAACCTCACCAAGTCTTCCTTTCCTCCCTCAAATGGGTATATCTGGAGTTATATATGTCACAGCTGTCTTATGAAGATTAAATGAAGAGGTAAGGCCTCTGGTACACAGTAAGCACTCAGATATTGGTGATTATTATTATTGTTGGTTACCCTCTAATTTTATTCCCTAAGTTTTACTCTTCACTGCCAAGGGAAAAGATAAACTTCTTGAAGTCAGGGACTGTCTTAAATTATTTTCCAGTGCATGGATACTGGGCAAAGCAATAAAACCTTCTTTGGGAGATTGAAATGCTAGAATCCTCTTACTGTTGTTTTTTCTTTTGCTCCGCTGCACAGCATGTGGGATCTTAGTTCCCCAACCAGGGATCAAACCTGTGCTCCCTGTACTGGAAGTGCAAGAGTCTTCACCACTGGACCGCCAGGGAAGTCCTAGAATTCTCTTTGAATATGAATAATTTTATTTTTACCCAACTCAGATTTACTTTCAATGAAATCTCTTTCTTCAAAATGGAATAACACCCACCCACCCCATGCCCCAGAGACACATTATCTACCAAACTGCAAGCAGGCTTCTTTGCTAACTAAGACTTCTTGGGGTTCTAGACGGTCAACATCCGCCTGAGAATGTGTGCTGGTTGTACACCCAGAAAACCGAGCACCAGGGATGGGGGAGGCAACAAGTCACAGCAACTGTGCTTGCCAAACACCTCATCACCTGAGCTGCTCGGACCTGGGAAGGGCACACAATGCAGGCCCAACTGAGTCTGCACCTCTGAGGACTACCTGAGTGCCTGAACCTGAGCAGCTTAGACCTGGGAGGTGAATGCAGACCAGGGCCAGCCTTGGACAGTTCCTGGCAGAGCAACCTAGAGCCTGAGCAGTGTGGGCAAGGAGGGCATATGTGCCGTGAGTGGGGACATGCCCAGTGTGGCTGAGACAATGCGACCACACGACAGTGTTATTTGTTTGCTGTGTCCCTCCCTCCCTACAGTGCAACTGAACAAGTGAGCCTAATAAAGTGTCCACCACCGTCCCCCTTGTGTCAGGGCAGAAACCAGACACTAAAGAGACCAGCAAACAGAAGAAGCTAAAACAGAGGGAACGGCCCTGGAAATGACAGGTGCAATAGATTTAAACCCTGTAGTTAGTACCGACTACATAGGAAGGGGCCTATAGATCATGAGAAATATAAGCTGGATCAAGGAACTATCCGAGAATGAACTGACCCCACCCTGCCCACAAAAACACCAGAGAAAGTCCTAGATGTATTTTCACTATCACTCTTTTTTTTTTTAATTAAAAAAAAATGTTTAAGTCCTCTATTACGCCTTTAATTTTCATTTTTATAACCTACTATTACTTTGCAAAAAAAGACATTATTTTTTAAAGCAAACTTCATATATATATATTTTAAATAATTTTTGTGACTTTGTATTTTTTTTCTTTTCTTTAATATCGTATTTTTGAAAATTCAACTCTAGATTTTTAATCTTTGCTTTTTGGTATTTGTTATCAATTTTGTACCTTTAAGAACCCAATCTTCAGTATCCATTTTTACTTGGGAGTGAGATTACTGGCTTGACTGCTCTCTCCCCCTTTGGACTCTACTTTTTCTCCACCAGGTCGCTTCTATCTCCTCCCTCCTCCTTCTCTTCTCTACCCAACTCTGTGAATCTCTTTGTGTGTTCCAGACAGTGGAGAACACTTAAGGAACTGATTACTGGCTGGACTTGTCTCCCTTCTTTTGATCCCCCCTTTTATCCTCCTGGTCACTTCTGTCTCCTTCCTCCCTCTTCTCTTCTCTGTATAACTCTGTCAACATCTCTGAGTGGTCCAGACTGTGGAGCACACATAAGGAAGTGATTACTGGCTAGCTTGTTCTCTCATCTTTTGATTACAGCTCATCTCATTTGGGTCAACTCTAACACCCTCCTCCCTCTTCTCTTCTCCATGTAACTCTGTGAACCTCGCTGGGTGTCCCTCACTGTGGAGAAACTTTTCATCTTTAACCTAAATGTTTTATCAACGGTGCTGTATAGATGGAGAGAAGTCTTGAGACTACTGTAAAAATAAGACTGAAAACCAGAAACAAGTGGCTTAAGTCCAAATCCCGAGAATACCAGAGAACCCCTGACTCCAGAGAACATTAATTGACAGGAGCTTATCAAGTGCCTCCATACGTACACTGAAACCAAGCACCACTCAAGGGCCAACAAGTTCCAGAGCAAGACATACCACTCAAATTCTCCAGCAACACAGGAACACAGCCCTGTGGAGTAGATGTGTGACCATGTGTGTGTGCTGTCTCTTATACACATCTCCCGCCAAAAAAAAGGAAAGAAAGAAGCAAACAAAACCAAGTAAAATCCTGATATCACAGAGGTTTCTTGAGACAAAACATTCCCCATGAGATTGTGCTAACAACACGTACAGTGTCTGGTGAAATTTTAAGCCAAAGGAAGAGCTCTCAGGCTGATGATTAAGACTCCAATCGAGTTTGAACTAGGGTGGCTAACCATCCAGTTTGCTTGGGACTCTGGGGTTTCCCAGGACAAGGGACAGTCCTGCTAATGTGATGGGTGTTGACTCAAGTTTGAATCCAGGCTCTGCTTCTTGATAGGTTTGTGGCCTTGGGTAGGAGTCTTAGCCTTGTTGAACTTGGTTTTCTCTCCAGTTAAAGGGGGAACAAATTGTTGGAAGGATCAAATGAGGTACCATTTGATAGTATTAGCAATGTGTTTAATGCATAATAGTTCAGTTCAGTTCAGTTCAGTTGCTCAGTCGTGTCTGACTCTTTGCAACCCCATGAATCGCAGCATGCCAGGCCTCCCTGTCCATCACCATCTCCAGGAGTTCACTCAGACTCACATCCATCGAGTCCGTGATGCCATCCAGCCATCTCATCCTCGGTCGTCCCCTTCTCCTCCTGCCCCCAATCCCTCCCAGCATCAGTCTTTTTCAATGAGTCAGCTCTTCGCATGAGGTGGCCAAAGTTCTGGAGTTTCAGCTTTAGCATCAGTCCTTCCAAAGAAATCCCAGGGTTGATCTCCTTCAGAATGGACTGGTTGGATCTCCTTGCAGTCCAAGGGACTCTCAGGAGTCTTCTCCAACACCACAGTTCAAAAGCATNCAGTCTTTTTCAATGAGTCAGCTCTTCGCATGAGGTGGCCAAAGTTCTGGAGTTTCAGCTTTAGCATCAGTCCTTCCAAAGAAATCCCAGGGTTGATCTCCTTCAGAATGGACTGGTTGGATCTCCTTGCAGTCCAAGGGACTCTCAGGAGTCTTCTCCAACACCACAGTTCAAAAGCATTGATTCTTTGGCGCTCAGCTTTCTTCACAGTCCAGCTTTCACATCCATACATGACCACAGGAAAAACCATAGCCTTGACTAGGCGGACCTTAGTCGGCAAAGTAACGTCTCTGCTTTTGAATATACTATCCAGGTTAATGCATAATAAAAGCCTGATAAAAGTTGACATCAACTGTCAGAATATGTGTAAATAAAGTTTAAAATAGGCACAAACAAATCTACGATGGTAGAAATCAAGAGTGGTTACTCATGTCAAGAGCTAAAGGGAGACTTTTGCAAGGCTGGAAACATCCTTGGAGACGAATACTGAGCTTTGTATTCTGTTTGAAGCAAGGATGATATTTGGGTTACCAAGAAGATAAGAAATTAAAAATAAATATATTTTCTATGGGGTAAATTAAACAAAAAAACCCTGGGAACTTTAGTTCTTCTTCCCTCTTCCTTATACCTTCTCCACCTTACAAACCAAAGGCTTCTGTTTTCCTAGGCTCCGCTGTCTTCCCAGCCTTCATTCATGTAGACATTTTTGATGTCATTGTCATATGGCCTTGATTTGAAAACCATGTTGTAATTCTTTGCTTGACTCTCTCCCTGCCTCCTCCCCCACTCCTTTTTTTTTTTGGCCATGCCATGGGATCTTATTTCCCCAACCAAGGATCAAAACTGTGCTTTCTGCAGTGGAAGTGTGGAGCCCTAACCACTGGACAGTCAGGGAATTCCCACCTCCTTCTTTTCTGATATGAGCTTCTCTCCTCTCCGCAGCCAGTGAGGGCACAGTTTCTCAAGAGAACTCTCAAAACTGACTCCCCACCCCTACCTCAAAGCCCCAATGCTGAGAAATTGGAGTCACCAAGTCCTGTGCCCTTCAGGAAAACACAGGCTTTGTTAACTCCACTCTCAGGATACACCCAACAGAAGTGAGTGCTTTCTTGCACCAAAAGATGTACAAGAATGTTGGCAACAACTTTCTTCACATGAGTCAAAAATTGGCAGACACCTGAATGTCCATCAGTAGGAGAATGAATAAATTGTCATATATTCCTATAATGGAATGCCACTGACAAGAAGAACAAAGTACTGTACTGCCTCACAGAATAACATAGATGGTTCTTGCCAACAAGAATGAGGACCCAATTAAGGCAGGCACAGGAGTGCATAGTGTATGATTCTACTTGTATGAAGTTCTAGAACAGGTACAACTAACCTATGGTGGGAGAGGTCAGAATAGTGGTTACCTGGGGTATTGACTGGGAAGGGGTATGAGGAACCTTCTAGGGTGTTGGAAACATTCTCTATTTTGATGTGAGTAGTGGTTGCATAGGAGTAGATGTGTGACCATGTGTGTGTGTGAACACTCATCAAGCTGTACATTTAATAGTTATGTGCTTCACTGTGTGTAAACTCAATTTAAACAAATGAATTTAGGGTCATCTGAGCCTCTAAAGGAAAACTGATGAAAGTTACCCTAGCCCTAGGGAGGTGATTTGGGCAATAACACAGGCGAATTATCTGACTTCTGGGCTATGGAGGCATAAGGAATGATAGAAGATGGTCAAAGTCTTCCTTTGGCAGCTGCCTTCCACGCTTCACCAGCAGCTGAGCATAGGGCTTTGAGGCTGTGGTCTGGAAGCCTCATCTGTGCCTTTGATACAGGGGAGGGCTGTCAATCAAGTTCCTAGGGTCCCTGACACCTCGTTGCATGGGCTCTTTTGTGAAGAAGCATCATTGTCTACAGCACAGGACCCCAGCCTCTGGGATCTAATACCTGATGATCTGAGGTGGAGCTTATGTAATAATAATAGAAATAAAGTTCACAATAAATGTGTGTGTTTAAATTATCCTGAAAGCACTCCTTGCCCCTACCGTGGTCCATGGAAAAATTGTCTTCCATGAAGTCGGTCCCCGGTGCCAAAAAGGTTGGGAACTGCTGCTCTCCAGCCCTCTCTGTGGATTCAGTCCAGAGACTGTGGGCTGCTCCAGGGCCAGGACCTGGTCTGTGCATCCCTGTTGCTCCAGACCCTGACACATCTTAGGCTTTCAGGGTACCACTGCCAAGTGGATGCCCAAATCCATTGCCTCCAATCACCTCCGGCATTATTAAACTCTTCCCAGCTGCAACTGACCACTGAGCTCAAAGCCAAAGATGTGCTTTTTGATACGTGGTTATTCAGGCGATCTTTCCTAAAAGAACTGGCATCCAGGTAAGCTACAGGCATCCCTGACACGCTTTCATCCAGGACGGTTCCGGTTCTGCTAGAAAAGTCCTCCAGTTCTCTCTGTAACCAGGTTTTCCAGCAGCACCCACTCTGGACAGAGGCTCCTACAGCAGGTAACTGGAATTCTCAGTGGTGTTGATGGCAGTCTTGGTCTTCCCTTAGATGAAGCTTGGAAAGGCTGGGTTGTTTGGCTCCTTGAAGAGATTTCTGTGCCATCCAAATACATAGCCATCAGCCACATGTAACTCTTCTATTTAAATTAAAAATAAATAAAACTTAAAATCCAGGAAGGGGCTTCCCTGGCAGTCCAGTGGTGAAGTCCCCACACTTCCACTGCAGGAGACATGGGGCTGATCCCAGGGTTTGATCCCTGGTCAGGGAACTGAGATCCTACATGCCGAGGGATGGGGTCAAAATTTTTTTTCCAGGGAATTCTCTGGCGGTCCAGTGGTTAGGACTCCATGTTTTCACTGTCAAGGGTGTGGGTTCAATCCCTGGTTGAGGAACTAAGACCCTGCAACTGCGTGGCATGGCCAATAAGTAAATAAGCACATTTCGAAAGACACATTTTCTTCCCAGCCTCCAACCCTCAGGCTACGGGTTATCAGCTTGTAGGTGCTAGAACCTGTCTGACATCTTATTTTCCCACTTAATTTACCTTGGATCTTGTTCAGACTGGTACATACAGTTTTCACAGCTATGTATTATCCCACTCTATGGATGTGCCATATATTTATTTAACAAGTACCTGTGATGGACATTTAGGTTGCTTCTAATCTTCTTCTACTACAAACGATGTTGTGATGAACAAATATTGTTGTATTTAAATCTTTGTGACTGTACAAATGTTTCCTTAGAATAGATGTCTAGGGACGGAAGTGCTTGCTCAAAGGCCATGTGCATTTTAAATTTTAATATTGTATATGAATGTGTGTGTTCAGGCGCTTCAGTCGTGTCCAACTCCTGTGACCTCATGGATTGTATAGCCCACCAGCCTTCTCTGTCCATGGGACTTTTCCCGACAAGAATACTGGAGTGGGTTGTCAATTCCCTCCTCCAGGGGATCTTCCTGACCCTGGGATCAAATCCATGTCTCCTATGTCTTCTGCATTGCAGGCAGATTCTTTACCACTGAGCCACTGGGGAAGCCCCAGTATTATACATATGTATATGTACATATATTCAATAGTTACTATATTGAGTATCTTTCATTTGACATATAAGGTAATATATGTTTCTGTACTGCCCCCCTAAAGCGGTCTTTTCCCCACCCCCTTAGCAGTGCTGTTATCAGGCATTCAGGTTTCCTGCCCAGTAACAACGGCTGTTCTTGCGAGGGGGCTCCATTGCCTCCGCACAACCCATCCCACCTACCTCTCCTTCTTCTCACTCCTTTTTTATTTTTCTCTCTTTTTTTTTTTTCTCACTGCTTGCTGCCAAAAGTGGTTGGCATTTACCCCAGCATTCACCCAGCCCCCAGGTACCAGCCTAAAGGTTTTTGCTTCAGTGACCCACACCTCGTGGACTCTTTGCCACACTCTCGTGAGGTAGCTACTGTCATCACTCCCATCTTCTGGATGAGCAGCCAGAGACTTAGAGATCACTAACCCGTGCATGGTCACCTAGCCGGTTAGTAGCAGAGCTGGGGTGTAACCCTCAGAACATCTCACTTCAAAGTTGGTGCTTCTTGGGAACTAAATGCTTCCCCACACCCCTCCCCTGACACCGTGGGCTCCCCTCCCCGTGAGGGTAGACACCCGCCTCTCTCCAGCGCCTTTGCCCCTGTGCCCTGAGCCCTCCAGCCCTGCTCACTCCCTCCTTCCTGGGGTCAAGGCACACAGCTCTCCCTGTGACCCTTCCTCCTCCACCAGGAAACGGTGCAGTTTCTTGCATCCTTGGCCTTGGGACTGTCGCACCTGACCAGCTGGGTCCGCCCAGGCCCCCAGGTGATCACCTTGGCCTACTGGGGGGCCAGGGAGGGAGAAAGCAACGGCTTCCATCACCTGACCCCACTCAGCCAATTCACGAAGACAAGATGTCAAGTTAATGAGCCTGTGGGCCTCTAATTAGCTGTCAATTACCTCAAATTAATCAACTCCTCGCCTAATTAAGCATTATCGGCAGGTGGGCACAAAGCAGACCATTGTGTGGGATCCCTGAGAAAGGCCCGGCTGGCAAACTTGGTTAGGATCAGCGCGGTGCACCGCGGCCGCCCCCCACCGCGCAGCACGGGGGCCCTCTGCCCACCGCTGCCCCCCGGCACCGAGGCCCCGGGCACCTCCTGGGCGGCGGGGTGGACCGTGCATCATGAGAGGGAGGTGCGGAGCCTGGAGGTCGGAGGGAGGTCTGCGGGGACATGGGGCAGTGGGAGCCGTGTGACCGGGTAGGGGAAGGCCACGGCAAACGGACAGTGGGTACCAGGGCCGAGTGACCAGCTCCCTGCGTTTGCTGGAGCCAGGGCGAGGGCTGGGCCCAGAGCTGGGCAGACTGCAGGCCAGGTCAAGCCCAGAGTTCAGGCCTGGGTGGACGGACAGCTCCACTTCCCACAATCCTGGCCCTGCCCCTCTGGGCTCTGTGACCTCAGGCAGTGACTTCGCTTCGGTGAGCCACAGTTTCCATCACTAAAAAAAAAAAGAGAGAATAACTTTGTTAGATTTTCTCGGGCCTCTGTAAGGATTAAATGAGATTGTGCCAGTGAAGCGCCTGCCAGGCAGTCAGCGCTCAGTGGGTTCAGTAGTAGTGACAGTGGAGGTGGGTGAACCACTCAAGCTACATGCTGTGTCCCCAGATTCTGAGCCCCAGGCTGCAGTGCACCCTGATACACGTGAAGCTGCTGCCGAGGACGCACTGGGGCCTGGACTTTGGGATGTCCCGGCCACCTGCTCACCACCATCTCCCAGTGCCTTTGAGGGTGGGGGCCATATGGAGCTCAGCTGAGGTGACAAGTGTCTGACTAGTGGCCAGGAAACAGAGAGCATGTGTACGGACCCATCTCCCCTTGGGTCTTGGGGCTGCAAGCCCAGAGAAGAGGGTGTCTCCATGCAGCCCCCAGGCACCAAACTCGTGCCCTGACCATGGTCCTGGAGGCCGAACTGGTACCCACTTTGCTTAACACAGGGCAGGGTGAGGCTGGGAGCTGGCTGGGTAGATCTCTACACCCACTGAGGGTCAAATGCCACCACACCCATGCCAGTTCTGTCCTCTTCCCCATTTCTTGTCGTCAACCCACCAAACCTCTCATCTGCTGTTGTTCTGTTGCTAGTCACGTCCGACTCTCTGTAACCACAAGGACTGCAGCACACCAAGCTCCTCTGTCCTTCACTGTCTCCCAGAGTTTGCTCACGTTCATGTCCATTGAGTCAGTGATACTATCTAACCATCTCATCCTCTGCTGCCCTCTTCTCCTTTTGCCTTCAATCTTTCTGGCACAGGACACCCTCTCCCTGCTTCCTGGGGCAATGGCCATCCTCAGTTCACCTGTGAAAGCTTGGAGATATCTTTCCCCTCCCCGTTTAAATCACTCAGTCATTTAGCAAACATTTATTGTGCCTCCTAATTAAAGCTTGCTGTGTAAAGGGGAAATGGTTGGAAAAACACAAATCATCAGTGCATGCACTAGAGATGTGAGGAACAGAAGGGAGCAAGGATTGGTTATGTACCTAATGTAATGCTAACAGACGTGGCACAACCGGACATGGATGCCAGTGCTTCTGACTCCTGTCCACCAGGAGAGATCAGGTCTGTGCCCAGGGCTGGGAGTGGGGATGGGGGGAGGCAGGTGGATGCCACCTCCCTCTGTGCCTGGGCAGGTGAGGCCTTCCAGACAAAGGGAAGCTGGAGCTGAAGCTTGAACAAGGCGATGTATTTCTGATGACAGGAACAGCATATGTAAAAGCCCAGAGGCGCGCAAAGGACATGGAGAGTTCAGCAAACAGAGGAGCCCTCCTGAGTACCCCAGACCTGCAGCAGGGCCTCCAGAGGCACAGTGAGGAAGAGCAGGATCTCAGCAGGCCTTCAAATAGGGCCTTTCTAGTAGGGATTTGAAGACTTCCCTAAACATTGACCCCTCCTAAGAAAGAAAGAAAGTGAAGTCGCTCAGTCGTGTCCAACTCTTTGTGACCCCATGGACTGTATGTAGCCTGTCAGGTTCCTCCATCCATGGGATTTTTCAAGCAAGAATACTGGAATGGGTTGCCAGTTTCTTCTCCAGGGGATCTACTTGACCCTGGGAACCGACCCAGGGAACCAACCTGGGTCTCCCACACAGCAGGCAGACTCTTTACCATCTGAGCCACCAGGGAAGTCCCTGATCCCTCCTGTTGCTAAGTCGCTGCAGCTGTGTCCGACTCTGTGCGACCCCATAGATGGCAGCCCATCAGGCTCCCCCGTCCCTGGGATTCTCCAGGCAAGAACGCTAGAGTGGGTTGCCATTTCCTTCTCCAATGCATGAAAGTGAAGTCGCTCAGTTGTATCCGACTCTTGGCGACCCCATGGACTGCAGCCTACCAGGCTCCTCCATCCATAGGATTTTCCAGGCAAGAGTACTGGAGTGGGGTGCCATTGCCTTCTCCACTGATCCCTCCTAGAGGAGCTGAATTCTGCAGGAATCAAATCCATAATTGAACCAAATGAAGCTGCTTGTGTGCCTCCAGAAGGAAGCGGAAGCATCAGGGGAGTGGACCTTCCCCAAATCAGAGGAAATATACTGACTCTGTGGTCCACTTCCTGGGAGAAAGGCATGCTTCTCTCCCTTCTGTGTCCGAAAGCACCCAGAGGGGAGCAAGCACCCAGCCAGGCTTATGAATTACTGCAGAAAGTTATTCATTTATCCCTATCACATACTGACATGTGCATGGATGCAGGGACTTGCATTAAGCCCAGACATATTTATCCCTCTGAAAAAATGTTCCACCTGGTGTGAGTGGAGGAGATATAAGTTTGGGAGGTGAAGGGCAGCCATGGGACTTGGACAGCCAGGCTGCAGGGAGGAGGAGGAAGCAGCAGTGCGTGGGAGAAGCCGAGGTTCCCATCTCTCTGGGGCCCATCCCATCCCAGATCCCACAAGGCCCCCGTACATCCTTGTGGTTCTTTCTAACTTAAGCAAGTTCGAGTATCTGTTCCTGCACCCCACCTAGAGTCCCCCACCCTAAAGCACCCTGACATATCTGGCCCGGGACAACCAGAGAAGCCCCAGCCCCCAGGTGGAAAGGCATCTTACAACCCAGCCAAGGCAGTGGTTCTGATGGAGCCACAGGGGCACCCAACTCCAGGGACACCCCACAGCGTCCGGCTGGCAGATGGATTTATTCCACAAACAGTGCAGGAGCCCGGTATGTGACAGAGACAATGCATATATTATCCCCACGTATACTGTTACGTTTAATGTTTTGCTGTTGTTGTTTAGTTGCTAAGGTGTGTCCGACGCTTTTGAGACCCCATGGATTGCAGCCCACCAGGCTCCTCTGTCCATGGGGTTTCCCAAGCAAGAATACTGGAGTGGGTGGCCATTTCCTTCTCCAGGGGATCTTCCAGGATTTGAACCCATGGCTCCTGCCTTGGCAGGCAGCACTTATGTTTATGTTTATCAAGCTAGATAAAAACCAAATGAACACAAAAGTGTGTAGAATAAAACGTAGGCTTCCCTCACACCCCTCTTCTCCAGTCCTCTGATTCCCTTCCCCACAGCCAACCGCAGCCAGTTTTTCCATTACCCTTCCAGAAATTAAGATAGTTATTTATACTTTTCTTACACATAAGTTATATATACTTTTCTTATATATAAGATAGTTATATATGTATCTTTTCTCTTTCACCAGTGGCAATAAAATAGACTGTCATGCAGCTTCCTAGTCATGCTAATATTGTTCTTGGAGAGTGTTTCAGATCAGAGTGAGTAATAACAGCCCCACAGTGTTCCATTGCCCAAATGTGTACTTTTCTTTTTTCTTTTTAAAGTTATACAAAATCATCACAGCCAAGAGGAGGCTATGGAGACATGAAGGTTAGATGTCCTGTGACAAAAGGATAGGACACTGGAGTGGGTTGCCATTTTCTTCTCCAAAATATATATATATAAGTATAGTGTATATATATATATACTATACTAATGCCAGATGTTGACAATGTGGGAATTCTGGGTGTGGGGTTTGCAAAAACTCTGTACAATATTCACAACTTCTCTGCATGGTTAAAACTGTTCTAAAAAAAATGTTTATTTAAAAATCATTTTAAAACATACAGATGTTGAGATTAATAAAGTATCACTTCATGTAATAGCCTTACTGACCGCCTAAGGGTGCTGGGTCATGATGTAGGTTCCTCAGTCAGACAAATACAACCACTTCTCGGAGGGAGAATGTCAGTTGTTTTACGTTTCCACAGGACTGTGCCCCTGAAAGGGTGGAACCGCCCTAATGGCACCCTGTCAGTGTACCACGGGGAAACGGAGGCTAGAGAAGGGGTGACGGGTGCCCCGTCACAGACTGCCACCTCAAGCCCCACCCACGCCGGCACCGGGCTGGTTGGCACTCCGCTGCCCACCCTGGGTCAGCAGTGGGTCAGACGTCCTCCTGGGAGGTTATTTCATTTTAACAGGCTGACTCACAAGCGGAAGGAAAGACGCTCTAACGATGGGTGTCATGCACTGGTTAGCAGAGGAAGCCTCATAGGACCCTTGGCATCCCTCCCCTTGCTGCCTTCGAGGAAGGCGGACTGGGCGCGGGTTCCCGGGGACTCTGACCGCAGCCGTGCCTCGCGGGCCGGCGCCCTTCCCGGAGGGCTATCCGCGCCTTCACCGCTAGAGGGAGCCGCCGCCGCCCAGGCTCCGCCAGCAGGCAAGGCACCTGGTCCAGCCCTGCGGCATCAGGCCCTCTTGCCGCCCCGACTCAGGGAGGTACCCAGCACCCTGAACCTCGCTGTGGGACCCACTCTCAGACCCCACCCGCCTCTGAAAACCCTCCCGTGCTCAGCTCAGTTCAGTCGCTCAGTCGTGTCCGACTCTGCGACCCCTTGGACTGCAGCACGTCAGGCCTCCCTGTCCATCACCAACTCGCAGAGCTTGCTCAAACTCATGTCCATCCAGGCGGTGATGCCATCCAACCATCTCATCCTCTGTCGTCCCCTTCTCCTCCTGCCCTCAATCTTTCCCAGCATCAGGGTCTTTTCCAATGAGTCAGCTCTTCGCATCAGGTGGCCAAAGTTTCAGCTTCAGCATCAGTCCTTCCAATGAACACTCAGGACTGATCTCCTTTAGGCTGGACTGGTTGGATCTCCTTGCAGTCCAAGCGACTCTCAAGAGCCTTCTCTGACACCACAGTTCAAAACCATCAATTCTTTGGCTTCTCTGGTGCTACTGTTCCCGTTTTATAAGTTAGGACCCAGAGAGGGTAACAGTCATGCCCAGGGGCACCCAGCTAATGTCTGTCAGAACCAGATTCCGAGGGGGTCTGGCCCTGACCTCCATGCCTCGGGAGTTCCCCTCCAAAGGGTCGCAAACATTCTCACTGTCTCCTTTTATCCCGATGGGAAAACCAAGGCACAGGGCAGTGCTAGGTAGGGTGTGTTAATATACACTGTGTGTGTGGGTGGCCAGCCTGTCAAGGGTAGACAGGAGGCCGAGGCTGGGAGGCCAGCTCCCTGACAGATGATCACCGCAGGGGAGCCTGTGGAGGGCTGAGGGTGCCAGCCTGCCCAGGGTGGGGGGCGATGCTGGTGACTCGCTCCTGTGGATGGGTGACAGCTGTGGCCTCGGGTGGGAGGCCAGAGGCCCCACACGCTAATAACTTTCACTCACTGCCTGAGGGCTAATCCCATTACTGTCCTGGACCCCCTGGGACCACCCTCCCTAATCCCCTGCCTCCCTCTGGGAATGGTCCAAGGCCCTACCATGGGCCCTTGCCAACCTCAGTCACATGCAGACCTCGGGCCCTGTCCATCACCTGTGCCCACCCATGCCCAGTTCCCGTGGAGGTCCGCCCTTCTCCACCTGCCTCTCCTGCCAGCCCTGCCCCTGCCTGCCGGTCCCCAAGCCACCTGCCCAAAATGGCCTCTAGCTGGGCTCCAGGTTTTGTGCTCCCTCATTGCCCTTTCCAAGCAGGCTGCTGTTTTAGTTTCTCATCAGGTGAGAGCCTGGGTCCACAGTGTTTTCACCTGTCAGATGGAGACAGTAGTGCCCACTTCATCCTGTTGTTCTGGCGATATGGTGGGGTGCCATAGAGGAAGTGTTTAGTTTACTGCAGTTCCTGCCTCAAGGGACACTACCAGTGCCAGTTGCTGATGTAATTAACATCACTGGGATGGATATGTCAGCTACACAAGGGGAGTGGACGTGTTCTGTCATCTGAAGGAAGCTCCATGGCCTGGAGGCAGTTGTTAGAGGGAGGTCAATATGACCCAAGTGCCTAGTCCTCACACTAGTGATAGGAGCCACTGTGTACACTGAGTTGGGCTCGCTCTTTTCCTCTGCACCAAGTTAAACCCCTGCACCCCTTCATGAGGCAGGCACTAGCCATACCTCCATTTTGCAGGTTGGAAACTGAAGTTAAGAAACAGCGGGGAATTCCCTGGCAGTCCGGTGGTTAGGACTCTGCACTTTCACTGCCAAGGGCCCAGGTTGGTTCCCTGGTTGAGGAACTAAGATCCCACAAGCCTCGTGTGCGTGTTAGGCACTCAGTCATGTCCGACTCTTGGCAACCCCGTGGATTGTAGCCCTCCAGGCTCCTCTGTCCATGAAATTCTCCAGGCAAGAATACTGGAGTGGGTTGCCAGTTCCTGCCTCGAGGGATGGACCAAAAAAAAAAAAAAAGAGAGAGAGAGAGAGAGAAAGAGGCAGTTACGAAGTGGTGGAGCTGGAATCAAACACAGCTCTGGCTCCAGAATTCTCTGCAGCATTCTATTGCTTCTCAAGACCCTCTTCTAATGAGAGCTGATGTTAGAGAGACGCCCGGCCCCCAAAGTGGGCTTCCCTTTTGCCAGAAACACTGAAGGCAATGCTGAGGGCCAACCAGTCAGGAGCCCTGAGGTTCCATGACAGGCCCCAGTCCCCGCAGTGTCCCCAGCCATCCGTTTCCAGGCCAGGTCAAGCCAGGTCCCTCCCCAGCCCTTGGTCCTCAGCCTCCCACTTCCCTACCTTCTGCTGCTGCTCATTTACATAAATTATCTCTCCCCAATTATCCATCCAGCTGTCCCAACCGTGATCTGTGAATGAATTAAAAACGGAATATAATTTAATAATGGCTGATTAGAAGGAGATTAGTTGTTATATAAAAAGGAAAAGCCAAGAGCCAGCTAGTTGCCCTTAATCTGAGCCAATACCATCGTTATTCAGGAAAGGCTACCCTGGCTGTCATCAGGCAAGAGAGGGAGGCATGAAGACAAGGGTCAGGGGAGAGACCAGGGGAGGCCAGACCACCCTAGAGAGAAGATCAAGGCACTAGGGGCTGGGAATTTGAGCTCCAGGCAGCTCGTTACTTCCCTTGCTCCATTCTTCTAAGTGGGTTTGGGTCGTTTCTGGGGTCCCTTCTTGCTCTGAAGTCTACATGCCCTCAAATCAAGGCACTAGGATTTCCCAAGGCAGCCTCTGCCCCTACAACAGACTCTGTTCAGCCCTCACTGGCATAAGAACTGGGGATTCCAGAATCTGGTGTCTTCTAGGAACATATAGGAGCTGGGGTTAAAGACCTCCCCAGGAGGGGACCCTGTCTACGGTAGATGGTAGAGAAGGGGCTGGGGTTGGTTGCATCAGAAAGGCTCCATGAAGGAGAGACTGGCTCAGACAAAGAGGGTGTCGGGGTCCAGCAGGGTCTCTGGCCCCCTTGCCCTCAGCTTAAGGACTGGATGTGTCTCTGAGATTCCCAATCATCCTTTCGGTCTCAGCTCATGAGCCCCTCCTCCAGGAAGCCTGTCCTGATCTCCCGAGCTTTGGGGTCTTCCCAGTGCTCCCATATTTGTCCATCAGAGCCCATAGCACATCTGCTTATGGAACATTATGTCCCCGTTTGTGAGTTCCTTGAGGGCAGAGACTAGCTTTTCATCTCTATGTCACCTGTGCCAGATACACAATTGTTGCCCAACAACATCACTGACTAAATAAAGATACCTCCTCCAGATCACCCTCATGTGAGTTCTGTGCTCCCCAAACACACTGTGATTATGCCTTTAAAAATAAAGCAAATCAGAGACTTCTCTGGTGGTGAAGTGGATAAGAATCCTCCTGCCAGTACAGGGGACACGGGTTCGATCCCTGGTCCGGGAAGCTCCCATGTGCCACGGAGCAACTAAGCCCACATGCCATCACTACAGAGCCCGTGCTCTAGGGCCCGTGAGCCACAGCTACCAAGCCCGCGTGTGGCAGCTGCAGAAGCCCGTGCGTCTAGAGAAGCAAGAGAAGGCACCTCGCAATGAGAAGCGCGAGAACAGCAGTGAAGAGTAGCCCTGCTCACTGCAGCTAGAGAAAGCCTGTGCAAAGCAGTGACTACCCAGTGCAGCTAAAGCTTTTAAAAAATAATAAAAGAAAAAAATAAAGCAAGTCACCTATGGAGAAATAATACATTAATACACAAACAGTTTTAAGGATGGATGGATAGACAGAGGGCTTGGAGTTAGATTGCCCGGCTATGAATCCCAGATCCACCACCGATGACTGTGTGACCTTGGGCATGTGACTAATCTCTCTGTACCTCAGTTTCCTCATCTATACAATGGATGCTTTTAATATTTCCCACCTCATAGGGTTTTTATGAGGATGACATGGATGAACAGAGAAAAGCATGGAAAACTGGGCAGTGAGCACTTAGTAAGTATTCATAGTGTTACCCCAGTGGCTCAAACAGTTAATGAATCTGCCTGCAATGCAGGAGACCAGGGTTCGATCCCTGAGTTGGGAAGATCCTCTGGAGAGAGAAGGGCAACCCACTCCAGTATTCTTGCCTGGAGAGCCCCATGGACAGAGAAGCCCGGTGGAGGACAGTCTGTGGGGTCACAAAACTGAGCGACTAACCCTTCATGGTGTTACAATGCGTGTCACTGGTTTTTGCCAGTGGTGGGATCTCTGAGGACAGGACTGGCCTTCTCATCTCTGTGGATGGTGTTGGATGGACAGACAGGCCTGTACGGGGCTAGCTCAGCAGTCCTGGCTGCTGCTTTCACACCGAAGGTTCCGAGGGGGCACACGCTGGCCAGGACCAACACGTTTCTCCTACCCTTGATGGGCAGTCTGTCTGCTCAGTGTCAGACCCGGAGCCCCAGCCCTTCCCAAAGCGGCTCTCAGTTTCACAAGGGAGCAACACGGCCATGAGAGGGGTCCGACCCGGGGTTCTGGTCTGGGTCACATGCCCCATGTCCTCTCCATCAGAGGATGTCTGCCCGGCCTGAGCTTGGCATGGAGGGGCTCTGGGAAGATATGGGCGAGCTGACCAGGGAGAGAAGGCTGAAGAGTCCTCTGCAGCAGCTGACTCAGGGCATCAAGGAGCAGGTGACACAGGGGGGCATGGTCTCCAGGGCCAGAGCCAGGCATGGTGGATGCCAGAGATCGACTTTCTCAGAACGTGAGGAGATGCAAACTGTCTGCACGGCAAGTGTTTGCTGATTGACTATTCCAGAAATTTCCAGACCTGCTCGTTTATGAACACCTTGATTGCTCCTATGTGGGGAGGGGCCTGGGAATCTGTGTATTTGACAAGACTTTAGGAAAAGTCTCATGAACAGGTGATTTCCTCCTCCACCTCCTCCCCCAGGTCCGGGAGCTGCAGTGCCCTCCGGGAACAGGGGCTAACTGTGACCTCACCCTCCCCAACACCCTCTGACAGCCTACCGAGCCCTCCACTGGACACACACACACAGCCGAGAACAACCTCCCTGGTGGGGCCCAGAACACATCCATCCATCCTGCAGCAGGAGGCCTCCCGGGGCCAGCCTGGGCTGTGGGATAATTTGATATTCAAATCCTGGCAAAGACCTGCTTCAAATTGCTGCAAATTAAGCTGATTTTGTCCCTCCGAATGAGGGATTTGCTCCTGTGGATCAGCCCTTCCTAGGACTTGATGAGGTCAGGATTAGGGCCGGAGGGCCAGGGAGAAANGGCACACGCTGGCCAGGACCAACACGTTTCTCCCACCCTTGATGGGCAGTCTGTCTGCTCAGTGTCAGACCCGGAGCCCCAGCCCTTCCCAAAGCGGCTCTCAGTTTCACAAGGGAGCAACACGGCCATGAGAGGGGTCCGACCCGGGGTTCTGGTCTGGGTCACATGCCCCATGTCCTCTCCATCAGAGGATGTCTGCCCGGCCTGAGCTTGGCATGGAGGGGCTCTGGGAAGATATGGGCGAGCTGACCAGGGAGAGAAGGCTGAAGAGTCCTCTGCAGCAGCTGACTCAGGGCATCAAGGAGCAGGTGACACAGGGGGGCATGGTCTCCAGGGCCAGAGCCAGGCATGGTGGATGCCAGAGATCGACTTTCTCAGAACGTGAGGAGATGCAAACTGTCTGCACGGCAAGTGTTTGCTGATTGACTATTCCAGAAATTTCCAGACCTGCTCGTTTATGAACACCTTGATTGCTCCTATGTGGGGAGGGGCCTGGGAATCTGTGTATTTGACAAGACTTTAGGAAAAGTCTCATGAACAGGTGATTTCCTCCTCCACCTCCTCCCCCAGGTCCGGGAGCTGCAGTGCCCTCCGGGAACAGGGGCTAACTGTGACCTCACCCTCCCCAACACCCTCTGACAGCCTACCGAGCCCTCCACTGGACACACACACACAGCCGAGAACAACCTCCCTGGTGGGGCCCAGAACACATCCATCCATCCTGCAGCAGGAGGCCTCCCGGGGCCAGCCTGGGCTGTGGGATAATTTGATATTCAAATCCTGGCAAAGACCTGCTTCAAATTGCTGCAAATTAAGCTGATTTTGTCCCTCCGAATGAGGGATTTGCTCCTGTGGATCAACCCTTCCTAGGACTTGATGAGGTCAGGATTAGGGCCGGAGGGCCAGGGAGAAAAGCCTGAGGTGGGAGGCTGGAGGGCTGGTTGTTGGTGAGAGCGGGGGAGGCCGGCCCCTGCATGCCTCTCTCCTCAACCTGGAGTCACAGAAGTTTCCCAGGGTCTCAGAACTCAGCTCTTCACAGCGATGAGGGGGCCTCTGGGTCCCTGAGGGGCTGGCCTCGCTGCCATCCCCGTCACCCGCCATCCTCAAGAAGAATCCAGCCCTGTACCGTTCCCAAAGTGGACCGCATCGCATCTTTCTAAGCTCCTGAGACCCAGGGCCCCAACTGAGTGCCCCCATATCACTGAGTAAATGGAGGCTCCAAGAGGTAAGTTGAGGCTTCTCTGGCCGAAGACAAGCTGGACTTAACCTCTGCCACCAACTTGCTGTGTGATTTTGAGCAAAGGGTTATTCATGGTGTGTGCACAGTGCTAGGCACAGCAGAAGCATATCAGTAAGCATCAGCTGAAGTTACAACCCACACAGCAAGCCTTGGCCAAGGCCCCGAAGCTAGGAGGTGGCAGAACAGGGACTGGGACCCCAGCCTTTCTGACCTGAAGCAGAGTCATCCCCGGCTTCTCCTGGAGGTCTGTGCCAGCTCCTGACTGAGCCCCTCCTGAGAGCCCCCCTTCCTGGAAGAACTTCATTTCCATCTGCTTTATCAAGGCCTGCACTGTATATTGCAGCCATTTCGAATTGCACCATTAAAGATTTTATGCTGGAGACGTTAAAATTAAAAAGATCTATGTGCAAAGAGTCACAACGAATTTAATCAACTTGATTTAATAGAAAACAGCAAATGGAATTTATGATGTTCCAAAAGACAAGGGAATTTTTTTTTCAACCCAAAATAATAAAAAGCACTTTGTGGAAAACAGAAAGTGGGGTGGGGGTAGGGGTGGGGGCTCCCCATCTGAGAGTTTATCAGAACCTAATCCACGGGGAACAACCCCAGTCAGGGCTGTTTGCCCGCTAATCCCAGCTGCCATTAAAATATTAAAGATAAATCTAATCGTCTCTTTATCCAAAATAAGCGACTTTTGTGTGGGGAGAAAACATCTAACCCTTTGGGAGGAGAATTAGTCCTAATGCATCAAATGGAATTCGGTCCAGGCTGGGGCGAAATAGGGTTTAGAGGCAAATGAGACGGTAATAGAAATAAAACCCAGAATAACAAATTAAAAACCCTCATTTACACGAATTAAAAGGGCTCACAAAAGGGCTGGAAGCCCAGGCCTCCCGTCCTCATCCCCCAGGCCCACCGCCCCCTCCCCTGGTTTCACTCCCACTCCCCAGCTGGTCACCCACCCACAGGCGCCCAGGAGAGGAGCTGCGGCCTGACCTCATCCTCTCAACTTGGGCCTTGCGCCTTTCTACAGATGCCCCAGCTTCCCCCGCAGAGCCCCAAGCCCAGGCTTGGATCCTGAAGCCTCTGATTGAGTTAGGTATCACTCCACACCCCTGGCTGGGGATGGGGTTATGGTGGGGGGAGTGAGGAGGGAAGTGGGAGGTGGTCTGGGGTCAGACAGAGCTGGGCCCCTGTCTCAGTGATGCCCCTCACTACGTGGGGTCTTGGTTTAACTTCTTAAACTCCCCAGGACCCCCCACCCCATTAACTCAGGGGAAAATATGGATAATGCTAGTCTCCACCCTTCTGCAGCCCCTCTCCACGGCCTTGACCTCCTTGCTGCCCCCTGACCCAGTTCCCCTGGATTCAACAAGGTGACATCGGGACAGCCCTCACCTCTGACCCAAGGTGACCACTCAGTAGTAAGCTCTTGTCAAACCCTCCTTCAAGGCTCCCTAGGCAGCCTGGCCACCTCCCTGGGGAGGTGAGGCCTGTGCCCCAGTCCCCCATGGGAAGGAAAGCTCAGCAGTGGGTCAGCCTGGAAGGCAGCGGGGTAGCCAGTAGCCAGTCAGAAGAACTAACTGGGGTCACCCCTGAGCTGTCGCTTGGGAGGGCTGAGGCCACGCCAGATCTACAAGCTTCTCACTCAGCAGCTCTCTATCCCCTAAGTGGCCCCAGGTTGACCCGTGGTTCCTCCATCATGGTTGGATTTGGGGGCTCTGACACGTGCCTCGCCCCACCTGGGACCCCCCTCCCCACCTTTGGGTCCAGGTCTGAATTCCCCACTAAAAAATCATACTTTCTGCCTTCGTGGCAGGATGCTTATCAAAGGAGACACACTCAAATAAAAAGAAAAGAATAAACAAAAAAAAGGAGACACACTCAAAAGAAAAGAAGAAGAAAAAAAGGAGACACACTCCCCTCGGGGGGGCTCTAGGCCCCCTGTGTGAGCCATCACGGACTTGACAGGTACAGACAAGCCCCCTTTCTGGGAGCTTCTTTGGACTGTAGAGGGGAAAAAGTGAGGAGGGGCTCTTGTGCCTGAGGCATCCCCCCCACACACATAGGAGGCCGGAACACATCTCTGACCTGCCCAGCCTTCTTAACAAACCCACTTGAACAGGAAACTCATGTTGACAGCATGTTATTACGGGATATTAAGTAGAATTGGATTGTGGGGCTAACCCTTTTGCTGGCTGATTTTCCATGTTGTGTTGGCCTCCTCTCTGCACCCACCACAATCCCTCCACCCTCTGGGGAGTCCTGGAACGGGGGCTGGGGGGGTCTCTCTTTCTACTTTCTTTGACACCTACCCACCCCCACCCTTGGACTATGCCAAGTGGTGATTCTGAGCAATTGGAACTGACTGGGAGATATTTCTGACCATGTGGGAGTGGGTGACCTTCTCCCCAGGATGACTGACTGGAAACGTGAGGAGGTGCTGGGTGGGATGGGATTTTTCCAGAGAGGTGTCTGAGGTCTGATGGACAAATATTGAGGAAAGAGAAACAGGTATAGGACTCGGGGGAGGGGGGCCATTGCTGGAACCCGTCGTACCCAGGGAAGGCGATGGGTTCTCAGAATAGTACACACTTCTGGGTTAACAGCTAGCGGACTTCCCTGGTGGTCTGGTGGTTCAGAATCCACCTGTCAATGCAGGAGACAGGGTTCGATCCTTGGTCCAGAAACTAAGATCCCACATGCCGAGGGGCATCCGAGGCCGTGCGCCACAACCACTGAGCCCAGTACTGCAGAGTCCATGCTTCACAAGAGAAGCCACTGCAACGAGAAGCTTGCCCACCGCCACTAGAGAGTAGCCCTGTGCTCGCCTCAACTGGAGAAAGCCTGGGTGCAGCAATGAAGACCCAGCACAGCCAGTAAATAAATAAACAAACAGTACCATTACACAAGGTTGTTGTAAGGATTAGAAGTGAATACAACATTTGTGAGTGCCTACCATGTACCGGGCACCATGGCAAAGGGTTTATGCACGTTCTCTCATTTCCTCATAACCCTACAAAGTGGATTCTTTACTTATCCCCATTTTGCAAAAGAGGAAACTGAGGCTCCCAGAGGTCTCATAAATGCCTGAGACGGTACAGCTTGAGAGTTGAAGCCAGGGTCTGACCCCAGGCATCTGACTTCAGAACTGTGCCTTCAGCCATTGTACATAATAGCTCATATCAGTTGCGGTACTAGCCACTTACAACAAAATAGCCAATGTGTGGATTTTGGTGCCAGATGGCCGCTCAGATAGTGTCGGTGTTTGTCCACAATTCCTCCTTCCCTCTCTACCCTTGTCAGGGCTTCCCTGGTTGGGGGAGATCATGGTCCCACTCCATTGCCTTTGGTCTCGACTATGTGGCCAACTTCAGCCAATGCGGTGTTAGCCGATATGATGCAAGAAGAGGCTTTGAATGGCTTTGAGTGGTTTGGCTGCCTCTGTTCATCCTGAATGAACTCTGCTAGAAGAGCATGTAGCCACAGTCCCAGAAGGAGATGTATAAACAGACCTGGAAACAACCCACAGTTCACGGCCACGCCTAGCTGTGCCTGGAACCCGGGACCCAGAGCAAACGATAAGCCGTCTGAGCTGGTACACCTTATTTGTAGAAGCCGTGGAGCTGCCGTGCTCCGATCCCCCTTCTAGAAAGAACTTGCCATTGAGTGTAGGGGCGTGGTTAGCAGAGGGTCACCAGCTATAGCCTTTTTCAGATCCACTGCAGTGCTGCTTTTTTCCCTGCCAGCTTTATTGAGATATAATTGACACGTAACACTGTGTGAGTTTAAGGTGCATAGCATGTAAATTCAATACATTTATAATCTGCAAAATGATTACCACCATAGCATTCACTGCCACCTCCATCCCATCACATGGCTACCAGTTATCTTTTTGTGATGAGAGTATTTAAGATCTACTCTCTTAGTAACATTCAAGTACATGATCCAGAAATACTAGCTATAATCACTCACTGCAGTGTTTGAGTGACTGGGCATGCTGAGCATAGATCCTAGGGTCTAACCATTTCTGCCCAACTCAAGGCTCCTTTAAGGGGCAGTCTTTGCTCTGGAGCTCCCTGTTAGATTGTCTGAGACTTTGTCAGATCTTCACTGTGGTTTGAGACTCTTCCTGTCCAGTCCTGCTCCCCCTCTCCTTTCTCTTTCACAGGTGTTATCCTCACCTCCATCCCCAATAAACCGTTGCATTCCTAACCCAGTCTCAGCCTCTATTTTCTTAGAGTAATTGAAATGACATAGCCTTATTGCCACAAGACTTAATTTACCTGGGTTCAAATTCTGACTACACAATTCACCAGGCGCCTGACCGTAGCCATACAATGACTCAGTTTCCTCATCAGTAAAAAAAAAAAAAAAAAAAAACCAGAAACACCCATCTCATAGCTTTTTTCTGAGTATTGCTAAGATAATCCATGTACAGTGCTGAGCACTCAATAAATGTTAACAGAGATAGCCAGAGGTAGTTGTAAATCTCAATAAATAAATGCTAGCTATCTATGAATGATGCACAGTAAAATATCAAGTCAACAGATATAAATCTAGGGCAGATCTTAAAAGACTGAAGAGTGAGGAAGGTGGGCAGATGAGTTGCAACTGTGGACAAGTATAAAGTAGAAAAAAGAATGCAAGCTTGCAAATGAGATGGTCAATATATTCTGGGCCATCATTTGTAACCAGAAAAAAGATTACCAGACTTCTGTGTGATCCTTCACCATCTTCTAAATACTTTCATGCATATTTTCCTCCAAGAGCTCTCCAAGAAAGCCAGTTCAAGCATCACCATCTCCATTTTACAGGTAAAGGAACTGAGGCACAGAGATGCTAAAAGCTCACCCCATAGCACACAGTAAGTCCTGGAGGCAAGAGTGGAGCCATGTTTGCAGATCTACCTGCAAATAGCATGCTGGGCATCACAGGAAAATACCAGAACAAAAAAGTAAGGGGCTACCTCAACCACTACAAAAGCGATTCTAGGGTCCACCACTCAAGAAGGTATTTTAGATTGCACAGAAGAGGATCAAATGAACATCAGCATCTATGAGGTTGGAAAGGAGAGACAAATCCGAGAGAGGTTTTCATCTGTCAGGACTTGGAGATAAACCAGATCTCTGCTGTGATGACAAGCCCTTAAATTACCCCCCAACCCAGGTCAAAATATTTGATTTCAAATTCTTCTCTGTGGTATCAGTGAAGAATCACTTCCAGCCTCTAGTAACAGAGACCCCCCCAGTGACTTAGACACTGGTGGGTAGAGGGAGATGGAAATTTTTCTCTCTTTGTAAAAAAAGCTTGTTGGGGACAGAGCAGGGCTGATATGGTAGCTCCTCAGTCTTCAGGTATGCAGACTGCTGTTATTCACTCCACTTTCCTAATGTTGGCTTCCATCCTCAGGGTCACCTCACAGCCCAAAGCAACCACTGAAGCACTAGCCATCATGTCTGTGTTCCAGAGAGGAAGCTGGAAGAAAGGCAGAAAAAGCAAAAAAGGTACGTACAAAACATCTTAAGATTTCTGGTCATATTTCTTTGACTACAACTTTACCAAATGGACACTTTAAGCTGAAAAAATAGGTTGAGAAATGTAGTATTTTACCTATGGACACCACCACTCTGAATAAAATGTAATATCAAGGCAGAGGAGAGACTATACATTGAGTAGGCAACTATTAGTCTCAGCTATACCCATAGAACCGTGAACTCCCTGATGTTCAAGCTGGTTTTAGAAAAGGCAGAGGAACCAGAGATCAAATTGCCAACATCCACTGGATCATGGAAAAAGCAAGAGAGTTCCAGAAAAACATCTATTTCTGCTTTATTGACTATGCCAAAGCGTTTAACTGTGTGGATCACAATAAACTGTGGAAAATTCTGAAAGAGATGGAAATACCAGACCACCTAACCTGCCTCTTGAGAAATCTGTATGCAGGTCAGGAAGCAACAGTTAGAACTGGACATGGAACAACAGACTGGTTCCAAATAGGAAAAGGAGTACGTCAAGGCTGTATATTGTCACCCTGCTTATTTAACTT
>SJYX01009688.1:61279-77431 GCA_006410675.1 Oreotragus oreotragus | reverse complement strand
TCCGGTCCCATCACTGCATGGGAAATAGATGGGGAAACAGTGGAAAGAGTGTCAGACTTTATTTTTTGGGGCTCCAAAATCACCACAGATGGTGACTGCAGCCATGAAATTAAAAGACACTTACTCCTTGGAAGGAAAGTATGACCAACCTAGATAGGATATTCAAAAGCAGAGACATTACTTTGCCAACTAAGGTTCTTCTAGTCAAGGCTATGGTTTTTCCTGTGGTGATGTATTGATGTGAGAGTTGGACTGTGAAGAAGGCTGAGCATCAAAGAATTGATGCTTTTGAACTGTGGTGTTGGAGAAGACTCTTGAGAGTCCCTTGGACTGCAAGGAGATCCAATCAGTCCATTCTGAAGGAGATCAACCCTGAGATTTCTTTGGAAGGAATGATGCTAAAGCTGAAACTCCAGTACTTTGGCCACCTCAAGCGAAGAGTTGACTCATTGGAAAAGACTCTGATGCTGGGAGGGATTGGGGGCGGGAGGAGAAGGGGACAACCGAGGATGAGATGGCTGGATGGCATCATTGACTCGATGGACGCGAGTCTGAGTGAATTCTGGGAGATGGTGATGAACAGGGAGGCCTGGTGTGCTGCGATTCATGGGGTTGCAAAGAGTCGGACACGACTGAGCGACTGAACTGAACTGAGTGCGTGTCTCACTGATTCTCCTTGGTGCATCCTTGGATGATAAAACATGCCCTCTTTCTGACTGGCATACTAGTTTTCTTTACATATGACATTAAATTTGGCTTCACTCAGTCCTGGAGGGAAAGCTGTCTCTTTCAGGCTCCTGTAAATCACTGCTACTGGCCAGCATGCAAGTTTAATTTTCTGAGGTAAGTCCAATTTTTTGCAACTTCTTTAGGATGCCAAACCATATCTCCAAGTGTGGAAACAACATGCTGCTCACTCTGCCTCCAGGACTGCCATTACCTCTCACAGACAATGGTCAGCTTCTCAAAATTCAGATAGCCGTCTCCACACCTGTAGATTCCCTGGTCACCTAATGCTGGTCATGTGACAGTGTCGAGAGGTAACTAAACATAACCAGGACACTTCTGTGCTATATCCTCTCATAACCAAGAATGTCTGCATGGCAAACACTTCTTTCTGATAAATTTATTATTATAACTTTGGCAGCTAATAGTGATATAACAAGGGGAAAGCCATGCATTTAGACTCTACTGAAAATAAACTCCACCAGGGGAAAAAATGTGCCCATTCATGAAGATGTTTACACTAATAGGGCCCAGCAGAGGAAGCGTATTTATTTAAAGCCAAAACATTTCTCTGAATGGTGTTTGACCTCAGTTTTGTGTCAGAGTTTAGTAGAAGAATGTTTCCCTATGTATTTTCATTTTCACATTAATATATGCTACACTGAGAGAAAATAAATAAGTAAAAATAAGTCAGGGAATTCAGTGAACTAATGTGAATTAGTTATTCATGTTTTAAAGTTGGCAACAAAAAATAATTGCCAGGAAGTAAAGGGGCTCATAGATCCCCAAGGTCAGCTGTTTTCTGTAAACAGAGTTTCTAGACAGTTAATAACATGTCCTTGAACCAGAGTCTTGGGCCATTGCTCTGGTTTCCCATTAGATCTCCTGCAAGTACATAAAATGTCTCTTCTCATTTTAGTGAGTGTGAATTGGCTGCCTATTCTGTATAATGATCATTTTTTACCTTTGAACAAATTGTTAAATTTGTTATTGATCATGCATGAAAATAACTATCTGGCCTGAAACCTGGAAAAATTCATCAGACTTTACTAGTTAATTCTATTTTTAAAGGTAAAATATCATCTATTACTTAGAGCTGTACTAAACTATTTATTCACACCTCTTCAAAGCATTGTGATATTCAGTTTCCTATTTACACAGAAAATAGTATTTTTTTTTTCTTTTATGCCAAAAGCACTGGGCTAGACAGTGGAAGAAAGGCTAAAGTGAATTAGACCTGGTTCTTGCCTCTAGGAATCTGACACTCTGCACAGGGCTAGGTGAGACATGCACATAACTGGCTATAATGTAAGGCAGCATGAAATGGGGGTCATGGAAAGAAGGACCAACTAACCAAGGAATTCAAAGGGAGCCTGGCTTCCAGTGGGGCTGGTCAGGGAACACTATCACCACAGAGGAGAAGGCATGTGAGTCGGGCATGAAGCCACGAGTCAGATTTCAGAAGGCACAGATGGGGGAATGAGGCATCACAGCAGATGGAATGGCATGAGCAAGGAGAGAAGTGAAAAGTGCAGGGAACAAACAGGGATTCAATTTGGCTGGACCGTGTGTACTAGATTGGTTGGGCAGGGGGTGTGCTTGGGAGGTAAAGGTAAGCTGAGGTTAAATTGTGAAGGGTTTTCAATGCAGGTTTACAGACTAAAATCTCCTTGGTGGGCAACTGAGGAAAAAGTGACTGTCTTTATCAGAATGTGTTTAACAGCAGTTCATCAGACTGTGCAATGTGGAATAGAGGTGAAGAGAGAACTGTGGGGGAGTTATGGTTGTCTCTTCCACACATGAGATGGTTAGTGGGCTTCGCAGAAGACTGCAATTAACACAGAAGTCTGAAGGGCAGCAAGAATGTCTCTGTGCGTCACTTTTTACTTAACCTATTTTTTTCTTCCCCTTTCTGAATATAAGAGTCAGAAAATCCAAACTCCATCAAGCTTGATGCTAAACATGAAATCTAGGGAGCTACAGAATTTTAAGGGGTCAGAGATGGAAATCAAGTTACAGAGCTAGACTTCTGGATCCAAAAAAATAAGAACAGGAGCAAATCAAGTCATTTTGGAGAAATTCGAGGGTGGGAAGAGTCTTCCAAACTGTCTAGAATGGAATTTTTTAACTCTGTGTTTTCTTTTTGATGATAATCTTTAAAAATTGAGAAAGTATACTTTGGTTCTCCTTATAAATGAGGAGTGATTCTACTCTATTGCAGTTGCTTTCGTTTTTCTATTGTATTAACACCAGATAGTACCGTTTTAATTATCATGGGCAAATGCAGAGAAGTAAATAGTGTAGAAAAGACGTATCTATCCCAGTTAAAAGCCAAATGAAATTCTGATGCTCTGAATGAACAACGAGTTCTTAATGGCTCTACTAAAGAAATGGGGAATTGAGTCCACGATCCAAAACTAAGCAGCGCTACAGGCTCAGAGACCACTGTAATAAGCAACTACGTCTTCCTAACTCCATTTAGATCTGGATTTCATTAGTTTGATAATTTCCTTGATATTTAATTTGTAAATGTTTTGATTTTATAACTGTTTGCCGTCTGTAAGTATGACGTGTGCAGACCTAGTTTCATTTGCACATATGTAAGTATTACCATCTTAAAATGATATCAGTTAATTTGATGACAGAAGAATGTTTTTCATTGAATTGGGCCCCTGCATTACTGATGTTTGAAGGACATTTGGCTCCTGGCTTGCTTTTATGGTAAAGGTACAGTAGAGGTGTGCAAAATGGTCAAGGCAGAGAGAATATTTAATATACTTATATTCTAAGAGCTAAGCTTGTCCATTTTTCAAGCCATAAACTTCCAAATTAATATACAGAATAAAAAAGTTTTATTTACCACCTATTCACATGTAACAATGAACTAACTCATTTACTATGTGATTTAACCAGATAACTCCTCCTTTTCAGGCTATAAAATAAAACAGATTTTAAGAGTGATTTTTAAGAATGTGTATTATAATAACATTATAAAGCAACTTTACTTCAACAAAAAAATTTAAAAAGAATGTGTATTAGAGAAGAAAGTATCTATAATTTTTCAATTTTGTATTTGTTCTATCCTGATTTTAATACCAGGTAGAGTCAGAGAATGTAAGATAATCTAATATATTCTTATGACAGCTAAGCAGGCAAATAAAATCAGCACATCCGTCACCACTGGGATTGTATTATTTTTAGCATGGCTGATGCGAAGTTAAGTTTAGTGGGATTCTCTATTACATTAATTGGCTACCAGTTCTGTTAAGTGTGATTAGCGCTTCTATTCATATCTCAGCTCACGTGTGAATCTGGCAGCACTGTCAGAATAACACACCTGTTTTCCTACCTGGGATATCAACTGAGCAACAACTAACTGATACCTTGACTTACACTAAATATACTTAGTATTTCTGATATGTGTTCAGAGAAGACACTATCGAGGTGTTGTTCCTCATGGGTAATATTATATAAAGAAATATGTAATTTTTCATGAGATTTACAAACTATTAACTAAGTCATCTTTAATATACTTCCATAAGATATTCTTCCCATTATCTCCATTGTATAAGTTTGGGAACAAAGGTCAAAATGTCCAAAGCTTTAAGACTCTTCAACTAAGCACATTTTTATAGTGTCTTTGTGAATAAATACATAGTAAATGTTCCCAGCAGGTGGTGGACAACTTAAGTTCCAGGGTAGGAGAAATTCATGGAGAATATTAGATTAGTGTTTATATGAAAATAAAAGTTTAAAATAAAGCAAGTTATTAAACACAGCATAAATACAGAATCCAAGTAATGCCAGTTCAGTTCAGTTCAGCTGCACAGTCATGTCCAACTCTTTGCGACCCCATGGACTGCAGCACAACAGGCTTCCCTGTCCATCACCAACTCTGAGTTTGCTCAAACGCATGTCCATCAGGTCAGTGATGCCTTCCAACCATCTCATCCTGTGTCGCCCCCTTCTCCTCCTGCCTTCAATCTTTCCCAGCATCAGGGTCTTTTCCAAAGAGTCAGTTCTTTGCGTCAGGTGGCCAAAGTCTTGGAGTTTCAGCTTTAGCATCAGTCCTTCCAATGAATATTCAGGACTGATTTCCTTTAGGACTGACTGGTTGGATCTCCTTGCAATCCAAGGGACTCTCAAGAGTCTTCTCCAACACCACAGTTCAAAATCATCAATCCTTCATTGCTCAGTGTTCTTTATAGTCCAACTCTCACATCTATACATGATTACTGGAAAAACCATAGCCTGACTAGACAGATGTTTGTCGGCAAAGAAATGTGTTTGCTTTCTAATATGATCTCTAGGTTGGTCATAGTTTTTCTTCCAAGGAGCAAGCATCTTTTAATTTCATAGCTGCAGTTACCATCCACAGTGATTTTGGAGCCCAAGAAAATAGAATCTCTCACTGTTTCCATTGCTTCCCCATCTATTTGCCATGGAGTGATGGGACCAGATGCCATGATCATTGTTTTTTGAATTTTGAGTTTTAAGCCAGCTTTTTCACTCTCCTCTTTCACTTTCATCAAGAGGCTCTTCAGTTCCTCTTTACTTTCTGCCATAAGGGTGCTGTCATCTGTGTATCTGAGGTTATTGATATTCCTCCCAGCAAACTTGATTCCAGCTTGTGCTTCCTCCAGTCCAGCATTTCGCATGATGTACTCTGCAGAGAAGTTAAATAAGCAGGGTGACAATATACAGCCTTGACGTACTCCTTTCCCGATTTGGAACCAGTCTGTTGTTCTATGTCCGGTTCTAACTGTTGCTTCCTGACCTGCATATAGATTTCTCAAGAGGCAGGTCAGGTGGTCTGATATTCTCATCTCTTTTAAGAATTTTCTATAGTTTGTTGTGATCCACACAGTCAAAGGCTTTCGTGTAATCAATAAAACAGAAGTACATGTTTTTCTGGAATTCTCTTGCTTTTTCTAGGTTCCAGTGGATGTTGGCAATTTGATCTCTGGTTCCTCTGCCTTTTCTAAATCCTCCTTAAACATCTGGAAGCTCTTGGTTCACATACTTTTGAAGGCTGGCTTGGAGAATTTTGAGCAAGACTTTGCTAGCGTGTGAAATGAGTACAATTGTGCGGTAGTTTGAACATTCTTTGGCATTGCCCTTCTTTAGGATTGAAATGAAAACTGACCTTTTCCAGTCCTGTGGCCACTGCTGAGTTTTCCAAATTTTCTGGCATACTGAATGCAGCACTTTCACATCATCATCTTTTAGGATTTGAAATAGCTCTACTGAAATTCCATCACCTCCACTAGCTTTTTTCATAGTGATGCTTCCTAAGGCCCAGAGTGAATTAGTGAACTCAAATGGACTGGAATGGGCGAATTTAATTCAGATGACTGTTATATCTACTACTGCAGGCAAGAATCCCTTAGAAGAAATGGAGTAGCCCTCATAGTCAACAAAAGAGTCTGAAATGCAGTACGTGTGTGCAATCTCAAAACTGACAGAATGGTTTCTGTCCATTTCCAAATAATGGCAAATAATCACAGATTTCTATAATGTTTTAATTTAAGAACATTATAGGTTTCTATCTCATCTTTTGACTGCTAATGATGCCCTCTCAGTCTCTCAACTATTGCCATGCTCATATGCCAGCGAACTGGTCTACAACTGAAAGGGGCATCACATATTCAAGCTATTTCTTCTTGTTTCTCTAAGAAGCAAATTTCCACTCAGCTCTATTCCCTCTTTTGAAAGCAAATACAGTAACTGTTCTTTCCAGATCCCTAATTTGTTTTATACAAAACAATCAGCAAGTTTCCAATCAACTGTCCCTCTCTACCAACTCTGCAAGATTCAGGAATCTGCTTTCCTAACAGGGGCAGCTTATTTTCAAACACAAAAACACACCCTTAGAATCATGATGAATAGTCCTAAAATCCACCAGCTCTCTCTTCAATGTGAATTAAGGCATCTCAAGCCCTGGCTACAGCTCCAAAACAACATGTCTTTTCCATCTACCTGCCTAATTGCCAGAAACATTATCATTAGTCCTAATTTGGAGGTATGGAGCATTACACCATGAAAAACCCTATTAAATTGTAACTAGTGAAAGCAACACATTAATCCATTGATTATTAAGCAGAGATATGCAACAGAACCATCCGGTGGAGTTTTCAAAATATATATGCTGAGCTTTGCCTTTCAGAAGGTGTTGTTCAGAAGGCAGGGCTAAGAGGAAGGGCATATGGAGAAAGCCAGTGAGCCACGCTGATGTCCCAGTGTCCAATGGACTGCAATAATTCCTCATTAAGCATCCAAACATAATGCAATAGGTTCATCTTTTTTTTAAGTGTCATGAAAAAATACAAAATAGAAGGAATAAGGAAGTTTGATGGTGAGATGGCAGTTAGGAAAGAAAAAGTAGGACAGAATGTTTTGCTTCAAGAAAAAAAATCTGAGAATCAAGGGGACAACATGAAGAAACTGGGTCCCGGAAGGAGTGTGGGGGATTGGGAGAGGTAAACGGAAGAAAAGTTTTGAAACTACTTCCTAATTTAACCAGAGACAGACTCCAGTATTGAAATTTCCAGCCTTAAGTTCTCTATAACTGTGATAAACAGTTGGTGGTTCCTTAAAAAGTTAAACATAAAATTACCAAATGGCACAGCAATTCTATTCCTAGATATACACCCACAAGAATTGAGAACAGGTGTTCAAACAAATACTTGTACATGAATGCTCAGAGCACTACCATCCACAGGAGCCAAAAGGTGGAAATGCCACAATGCCCATCAATCAATGAATGAATAAATAATCCAGTGTGTCTATACAATAGAATATTATTCAGCCATAGAAAGCCATGAAGTACAATACATCCTACAAATATTATGCTGGGTGAAAGAAGCCAGACACAAAAGGCCACATACTTGTGTATGATTCCATTCACATGAAATGTCCCTTACAATCTATTAAGACAGAAGCAGGTTAATAGCATTAGGGCTGGGGAGGAGGCAGGGATCCACAGAAATGGAAAGTGATGCTCATGGGTACAGGGTTTTCTTTTGGGGTGATGAAAAATTCCCAGAACTAGATGGTGGCAATGGTTGTACAACATTGTGAAAGTACTTAATGCCACTGAATTGTACTCTTTAAAATGGTTAAATTGGTAAATTTTATGACATGTGGATTTTAACACGGTTTTATTAAGTGCTTTAGAAGCATGCTTTTTTTTATTCAAACTCTGCTACATCCTACAAGAACTCTGAAGAAATGCACTTGCCAGTAAGCTACACATGGACCTGGTGGTGCTTTTGCAGCCTTCTGCCTCCCTTCTACATTGAAGTTACAGATAGAGCCATGTGTGTGTCAACAGGAAAAACTGGTCAAGTACAGCATCTCAAGTTACTCTGTGCCTTAGATGAGGAGATGAGTAGAGGAAAGGGGCAAGGACATTAGAACAGTGTGAGTTCCTAAATGTCACTGGGTTTTAGGTCACTAAACTTCACACACTCTCTGGAAAATTTCATAGATTGGCAGGTGATGACCACAATAGGTGCCCTGTGATTTCAACCGGTCCCATCACTTCATGGCAAATAGATGGGGAAAAAGTAGAAACAGTGTCAGATTTCATTTTCTTGGGCTCCAAACTCACTGTGGATGATGACTGCACCCATGAAATTAAAAGACGCTTGTTCCTTGGAAGAAAAGCTAGACCAACCTAGACAGTGTATTAAAAATCAGAGATATTACTTTGCCAACAAAGGTCCATCTAGTCAAAGCTATGGTTTTTCCAGTAGTCATGTATAGATGTGAGAGTTGAACTATAAAGAACACTGAATGATGAAGGACTGATGCTTTTGAACTGTGCTGTTGGAGAAGACTCTCGAGAGTCTCTTGGACTGCAAGGAGATCAAGCCAATCAATCCTAAAAGAAATCAGTCCTGAATATTCATTGGAAGGACTGATGCTGAAGCTGAAACTCCAATACTCTGGCCACCTGATGCAAAGAACTGACTCATTGGAAATGACCCTGATGCTGGGAAAGATTGAAGACAGGAGAAGGAGAAGATAGAGGATAAGATGGTTGGAAGGCATCACTGACTCAATGGACATGAGTTTGAGCAAGCTCTTGGAGTAGGTGATGGACAGGGAAGCCTGTTGTGCTGCAGTCCATGGTGTTGGAAAGAGTCGGACATGACTGAGTGACTGAACTGAACTGACAATGTAGGAATGTGAAATAAAATGAAGCTATTTTCTGGGGAATTTTGAGAATTCCCTAACTACCTAATTACTGACCTCCAAAGTATTCAACTCTGAGACTTGAACAGTGGAGGAAAGTATGTTTCTCTAAGGGGAATTTGTCTTCTGATTATAGACACTGGTAGTCCCTAATATCATTCTCTGGCTGGTCTCTCTGGGTTTACAGTCACCAGGTCTTCAATACATAGCTCATCACAGTTGATTATCTTTGTTCTCGGTGTAGATAACTTAGAAAGGAGAATACACTCCCTAAGTATCATTTTAGCAGATATAAGCAAAAGAAAAAAATCTGTAGGTAGCACTCAAGTTTTGTAAATACATTTTAAGAGAGTGTTGGATGGAAGGTGATTCAACATGTTTACACAGATTGCTTCCAGGTGACTATTGGTAATATATGGCTATTTTTCTTTTCTTTTTTTAACGTATTCCTGTGTTTCTGAATTTTCTGTAGTAGGTATATATTTATTATTTTTAATGAAAGAAAAGAAAAAACATCATTTTATTTTGGGGTTGGCCTAATGTTAAGTAAAAGTATGTTTATGTTGAAGCTCAAGAAAATTGCTATCATTGCCGTTCTGTCAGCTAACTTTACCTGCCTCTAACTGGTTTTCATCTTTCTGGTTATTATTTTCTCAACAGTAACTTCTAAACTTTTGACATTATTGTTATCTTTGATAGCTATCAGCGCTTTTTTTAGAGTTGAGGTCAATTAACTAGTCAGTCAGTCAGTCAGTTCAGTTGCTCAGTCGTGTCCGACTCTTTGCGACCCCATGAATCGCAGCACGCCAGGCCTCCCTGTCCATCAACTCCCGGAGTTCACTCAGATTCACGTCCATAGAGTCAGTGATATCATCCAGCCATCTCATCCTCTGTTGTCCCCTTCTCCTCCTGCCCCCAATCCTTCCTGGCATCGGAGTCTTTTCCAATGAGTCAACTCTTCGCATGAGGTGGCCAAAGTACTGGTGCTTCAGCTTTAGCATCATTCCTTCCAAAGAAATCCCAGGGTGGATCTCCTTCAGATGAACTGGTTGGATCTCCTTGCAGTCCAAGGGACTCCCAAGAGTCTTCTCCAACACCACCGTTCAAAAGCATCAATTCTTCGGTGCTCAGCCTTCTTCACAGTCCAACTCTCACATCCATATATGACCACAGGAAGACTAAAGCCTTGACTAGACGGACCTTAGTCGGCAAAGTAATGTCTCTGCTTTTGAATATGCTATCTAGGTTGATCATAACTTTTCTTCCAAGGAGTAAGTGTCTTTTAATTTCATGGCTGCAGTCACCATCTGCAGTGATTTTGGAGCCCAGAAAAATAAAGTCTGACACTCTTTCCACTGTTTCTCCATCTATTTCCCATGAAGTGATGGGACCAGAGGCCATGATCTTCGTTTTCTGAATGTTGAGTTTTAAGCCAACTTTTTCACTCTCCTCTTTCACTTTCATCAAGAGGCATTTTAGCTCCTCTTCACTTTCTGCCATAAGGGTGGTGTCATCTTCATATCTGAGGTTATTGATATTTCTCCCTGCAATCTTGATTCCAGCTTGTGCTTCTTCCAGCCCAGCGTTTCTCATGATATACTCTGCATATAAGTTAAATAAGCAGGGTGACAATATACAGCCTTGATGCACTCCTTTTCCTATTTGGAACCAGTCTGTTGTTCTATGTCCAGTTCTAACCGTTGCTTCCTGACCTGCATACAGGTTTCTCAAGAGGCAGGTCAGGTGGTCTGGTATTCCCATCTCTCTCAGAATTTTCTACAGTTTATTGTGATCCACACAGTCAAAGGCTTTGGCATAGTCAGTAAAGCAGAAACAGATGTTTTTCTGGAACTCTCTTGCTTTTTCCATGATCCAGCGGATGGTGGCAATTTGATCTCTGGTTCCTCTGCCTTTTCTAAGACCAGCTTGAACATCAGGAAGTTCACGGTTCATGTATTGCTGAAGCCTGGTTTGGAGAATTTTGAGCATTACTTTACTAGCATGTGAGATCAGCGCAATTGTGTGGTAGTTTGAGCATTCTTTGGCATTGCCTTTCTTTGGGATTGGAATGAAAGCTGACTTTTTCCAGTCCTGCGGCCACTGCTGAGCTTTCCAAATTTGTTGACATATGGAGTGCAGCACTTTCACAGCATTATCTTTCAGGATTTGAAATAGCTCAACTGGAATTCCATCACCTCCACTAGCTTTGTTCATAGTGATGCTTTCTAAGGCCTACTTGACTTCACATTCCAGGATATCTGGCTCTAGATGAGTGATCACNGAAAACTGACCTTTTCCAGTCCTGTGGCCACTGCTGAGTTTTCCAAATTTGCTGGCATATTGAGTGCAGCACTTTCACAGCATCATCTTTCAGGATTTGAAACAGCTCAACTGGAATTCCATCACCTCCACTAGCTTTGTTCGTGATGCTTCCTAAGGCCCACTTGACTTCACATTCCAGGATGTCTGGCTCTAGATTAGCGATCATATCATCATGATTATCTGGGTCGTGAAGATCTTTTTTGTACAGTTCTTCTGTGTATTCTTGCCACCTCTTCTTAATATCTTCTGCTTCTGTTAGGTCCAGACCATTTCTGTCCTTTATAGAGCCCATCTTTGCATGAAATGTTCCCTTGGTATCTCTAATTTTCTTGAAGAGATCTCTAGTCTTTCCCATTCTGTTGTTTTCCTCTATTTCTTTGCATTGATCGCTGAAGGCTTTCTTATCTCTTCTTGCTATTCTTTGGAACTCTGCATTCAGATGCTTATATCTTTCCTTTTCTCCTTTGCTTTTCGCTTCTCTTCTTTTCACAGCTATTTGTAAGGCCTCCCCAGACAGTGCAGAGTCCAGGACCTTTAGTTCTTTCTCAAGGGCTATAGATAATATTCTGAGCCATATCCTGTGAGTTGTCTTATAGAAAGCAAAACATCAGGTGGAGAAGTTCACGGCATGATGAATGGACTGTGACATGAGCTGCCACAATTCCGAGAACTGGCCTCAAAGAAATGGGAACCAACCAACCCTGGAACCAAAGATTAACCGTACCTATAACAACCAAGATGATGCTGGTTAGACCACTGATGACCAATTTGAAGATGACTGTCAGAGATGACTGTGCTCTTTCTACATGTAGTACCCCCCACCTTCTGTCTATAAAACCTCTTGTCCCACTGGTTCCCAGGACGGGTGGTGGGGAGTCAGCCTTTGGACAGATGTCTGCCACCCTCCCCCTTAGTTGCCAGCATCTGAAATAAAGCAAATTTTCCTTTCCACTAACCTGGCCTGTTTATTGGCCTTTTGAGCGGCAAGCAGCCAGACCCCACACCTTTCGGTAACACCTCAAGATGTTCCAGGGTGATCTTGTACTTCCCTTCTGCAGCCCTGGAGTCAGCCATTTCTCCACAGAGCCCTGGTTCCTTTCATGGGAGAATGATATTCACAAATCTTGGGCAGTAGGTATTGCCCATGGCTACCAGGGCTAAACATGTGGAAAGAGTGTCAGACTTTATTTTGGGGGGTTCCAAAATCACTGCAGATGGTGATTGCAGCCATGAAATTAAAAGATGCTTACTCCTTGGAAGGAAACTTATGACCAACCTAGACAGCATATTCAAAAGCAGAGACATTACTTTGCCAACAAAGGTCTGCCTAGCCAAGGCTATGGTTTTTCCAGTGGTCATGTGTGGATGTGAGAGTTGGACTGTGAAGAAAGCTGAGCGCCGAAGAAGTGATGCTTTTGAACTGTGGTGTTGGAGAAGACTCTTCAGAGTCCCTTGGACTGCAAGGAGATCCAACCAGTCCATTCTGAAAGAGATCAGTCCTGGGTGTTCTTTGGAAGGACTGATGCTGAAGCTGAAAGTCCAGTACTTTGGCCACCTCATGCGAAGAGTTGACTCACTGGAAAAGACTCTGATGCTGGGAGGGACTGGGGGCAAGAGGAGAAGGGGACGACAGAGGATGAGATGGCTGGATGGCATCACCGACTCGATGCACGTGAGCTTGGGTGAACTCCAGATGTTGGTGATGGATGGGGAGGCCTGGTGTGCTGCAACTCATGGGGTCGCAGAGTCAGACACGACTGAGTGACTGAACTAACCAGGGCTACTGACTTCCCTGGTGGTTCAGATGGTAAAGAATCTGCCAATGCAGGAGACATGGGTTCGATCACTGGGTCACAAAGATCTTTCGGAGAAGGAAATAGCGACCCACTCCAGTATTCTTGCCTGGGAAATCTGGACAGAGGAGCCTGGCAGGCTACAGTCCACGGGATTGCAAAGAGCCGAGACAGGACTGAGCGCCGCACTAGGGCTCTTAGGTTTAGGCCCTCTGGGGGACAGATGTGTGCATACACACCCCAATGTGCTTTTTTAGCCTGATTTCACAAATTATGTAAATAGATCACAAAAAAGTTAGGCAAACTTGTCCAAAATCACAATGCTAATAAGTAGAGGATATGAGAGGTAAAGGTAATAACAGATCTACTGCAAAACCTAACATGTGGAAGCAACTTCTTTACACACACAAGTTAGCAAGAATAAGCCAGTATAGACACTCCTTTTGGGAAATAACTGGAAGTCTGCAATCATACCCACTATAATAACAACAGTGTACTGAACATCTACTTGGGCACTGGGCCCACAGTAGCTTCTTTATTCCTAACATCACTGCAAGGTGGATACTGATAGACACTCTACAACCCATAGAATCAATGATCAAAGAACTAAGTGACTTCTCCAAGACCATATAGCTAACTGACAGAGCAAGCAGTTGACCTCAGGAATGTCTGGATACAAGGTCCATGCTTATTCCACCATATCAATATTTTCCAAAACTGATTTTAGGTAAAACATAAATAAGCTTCTACTTTAATAGTCATATGTTTATTTTTAATACATCTTAGAAAAAGATCTAAGCATGTATCAAACCCGGAATCTCATAGAAAATATTGCATAGAATGAAGATGTTATATAAATTAAATTTATTTAAAGAAAAAAGTATTAATATGAAATAAATAATAGTAGAGGTGGTCTAAGCTATAGCAAAAATTAAGGTGGTCCAGAAATGTCTGAACTTTGGGGGACATGATACTGTAGTAACAGCGTCATTTTCTGTTACACCATGAAATTAGGGTCATACACAGCTGCAGAAAGAACAGACTAAGAGCCTCGGATCTAGGTTTTAGCACCAGATGAGTCACCATTACCTTTATGAACGTGGGCATTTCACTTGCTCTCTCAGGGTCTCAGTTTCCTCACCTGAAAAGAAGAGACAGTGGTTTAGTTAATATAACTTCTTTAAAAGTAACTTGGTAAAGATATCTAGAAAGATGAAACTGTTTTTAACTTTGGACCCAGTAATTCCACTTGTGTTCCTAAGACAGAAATCCAACATGTGGAAAACAGTTACAAAGAAATTTATCAATATCTAAAGATAAAACAATCTAAATATTCAGCAATGAGAGAGCAACTGGGTAATCTGAAGTGCATATGCTTGCGAGTGTTATGTAGTCATTTAAAATGTCTGTCTGGGGGACTTCCCTGGTGGTCCAGTGGCTAACACTCCACAATCCCAATGCAGAGGGCCGGGATTCCATCTCTGGTCAGAGAACTAGATCCCACAATGTTGCAACTAAAAGTTTGTAAATAAAAAAGATCCCACGTGCCACAACAAAGATCAAAGATCCCACTGTGCTTAAACGAAGACCAACCAGTGAAGCCAAATGAAAAAAAAATTTTTTATTTTAGAAAGTCTGTTATCAATGTTGTAAGACAACACAAGAACAAGCTTACAAAGTGAATAAAAAGGAAAATGTTCACATAGTGTGGCTATCACATAGTTTGTAAATAAAAAAGATCCCACGTGCCACAACAAAGATCAAAGATCCCACTGTGCTTAAACGAAGACCAACCAGTGAAGCCAAATGAAAAAAAAATTTTTTATTTTAGAAAGTCTGTTATCAATGTTGTAAGACAACACAAGAACAAGCTTACAAAGTGAATAAAAAGGAAAATGTTCACATAGTGTGGCTATCACACTTCTATATTTAAAAATAAAAAAATACAATAAAAATTAAAAATCGTACACACACTAAAATTCCAACGGTTGGCAAGAGTAAAGATTTTTATTTGGACTTTACAAATTTTCTCTAATATAGTTACATCGCGTTAAAAATGAAAAACTCCTCAGTGAAAGGGTTCCACTCATGATCTCCAAGATCACCTCTGACTCTAATATTCTGCGGGTTGTCTCTGGAACCAGAAGTAGAGGTCAGGCGAGAGTGAAATATTAGAAAAGTCTAGATGGCAGGGGCCACGCCTGTTGAAATTAACACCACTCAAAACAGCACGTGAAAACACTTGGAAACCAGCACTTGGAGAAATGATGTAACACCCTCCATCTGTGTGGCAGAAAGGGCACGAGTCTGGGAAACAGAGCGGGACTGAACCAGAGGCTACTCTAAGGGCCCTCTCTGGACAACGTGTCCATCTGCTTATCAGACATTTACCACGCGCCTACCGTGTGTCAGCAGCCATGTAGCTGAGTGACTGAGACACTGGTTCAGCATCTAGTGAGGGAGAAAGACTGTTAGTTTGCTAGACTTGCCCATAACAAAATACCACAGACTGTCAGGCTTAAAACAACAGCTTATTTCCTCACAATTCTGAAGACTGGAAAGCTCAAGATCAAAATGTCAGTAGCTTTGGTTTCTTCCGAGGATGCTCGCCTTGGCCTACAGATAGCCAGCTCCTCGCTGCTTCCTCACTGGTCGTTCCTCTGTGCATGGACATGCCTGGTGTCTCTTTGTGTGCCCAAATCTCTTCTCCTTATAAGAACTCCAGTCAGATTGGAATAGAGCCCACCATAAGGGTCTCATTTTAACTTAATCATCTCTTTAAAAGGCCCTATCCTCAAATACAGACCTTCTGAGTTATGAAGGATTATGGCTTCAGTGAATTTTAGGGGGACAGAATTCAATACATAACACATTTCAAACAACAAACTTTAAGTGTAAAAAGCCTCTTGATGAAAGTGAAGGAGGAGAGCGAAAAAGTTGGCTTAAAGCTCAACATTCAGAAAACGAAGATCATGGCATCCGGTCCCATCACTTCATGGGAAATAGATGGGGAAACAGTGGAAACAGTGTCAGACTTTATTTTTTTGGGCTCCAAAATCACTGCAGATGGTGACTGCAGCCATGAAATTAGAAGACGCTTACTCCTTGGAAG
>SJYX01009688.1:0-54008 GCA_006410675.1 Oreotragus oreotragus | reverse complement strand
GGAGCCAACTCATTGGAAAAGACCCTGATGCTGGGAAAGACTGAGAGCAGGAGGAGAAGGAGGCAACAGAGGATGAGATGGTTGGATGGCGTCACCAATTCAACGGACATGAGTTGAGCAAGTGAAGGACAGGGAAGCCTGATGCACTGCAGTCCATGGGGTCCCAAATAGTCAGACACAACTTAGCAAATGAATAACAACAATGCAGCTTCCAGGATCTTAGTTCCCCAACCAGGAACTAAACCATGCCTGTGGGAGTGAAGCACAGAGTCCTAACCATTGGACAGCCAGGGAATTCCTACCTTGCCTTTCCTATACTAAAATTACTAGGGGATAACCAAACAGTTGATGAGGACAAGTATTTATTTATACAGTCATTCCAACTTATAAATTAGGAAGCAGTTTTAAAGTTAAATTATTATTATTTGTCAAGCCTGATAAACTAGCAAATGCATGAAAATATTATATCATTAATGGTTCCTAATGTCACCAAAAGAGATATAACCAGGTATGTGCCCCCTACCATAAGTCGACACAATCATCTAAAAATAAAATTTTCTAGATCTAACTTTCAGTTTCTAATAGATATAAAGGAAAGCGGATTTCGTTGAATGATAGCTTGAGGTACAATGAGCAAAATAAAAGATGTGGAAGCCTAGACATAACAAACGACTTAGCTTCTTCAATGAATAAGTTACAAGATAAAAAAATAAGGGGAGAAGGGGCGAGCCTGTAAATTAAAAGAAAATTAAGAGTCATATCAACAAATTGCAATGCATAAACCCTACTTGAATTCTGATTTGAACAATCGTTTAAAAAAATGTCATGCAATCTGGGAGATGTGACCACTGAGTAGTTATTTCTTGATATTAATAAACTATTATTAATGATTTAGGTATGATAATGTGATTATGCTGTCTTAAAAGAGTTCTTAGCTTTTAGAGATACATACTGAAATATTATAAATAGAATGATTTGACATCTTGGAGTTGCTTCAAAATGATCCATTTGCAGTTGGCAGCAGGATTTGCCATGAGTTGAAAATTGATCAGGACAGGTGATAGGAATGTGGATCCTCTCTGTACTAATACTTCTTCCATTTGTGTAAGAATAATAAAAAAAGTTCAAAATTCTAGAACATCTACAAATATCCCCAAACATTGCACCTAAGATATAAACATTTTTTTCTCAGGTGAATATCAAAACTTAGAAACACCTGACTATTTTATAGCTAAAGAGAGAGACATCACAGGGCTGGAGGAGAGGTGGCCAGGTGGAGCTTAGCCATGTCGAACAGGCCAGCAGAACTTATATTTCAGTCCATGTCTTTAAAAGGATGATTTTTCAGAGTGAGTTCAACATTAATTTTCTGATCAACCTAGGGGCAGTAATGCAAAGCTTCTATTTCATTCCACTACTTCTTAACACAAATACTTCATGAAATTTTATAACCAAGAGTTAAAAAATGGGGGAATATTATTTCAAAGGATCTTGGTAGAATTTCTCATAGGAACAGAATTGTCTTTTGTTAAGCAAAATACCTTAATGAGCCATTTAGGTAGAACAATGGTGGTCATCTAGAAGAAAAGGGTAAAAGAAAAAAAAATACCTTTTTATATTTCTGTTAAAAGGAAAAGAATCTGGATGGTGCACAGGGAACCTCTAAAGAGGTGGGTGGCCTTAAAAGAAAGAAAAAGGGTACATGGACAGGGAAGGAAACCAGCATTCTGGAGGAAAGTCTTTTTAAGGAGGAAACTGTCCATAAAGAACTCAGCAGTGCTAGCCGTGACTGTGGAGCTATTTAGAACAGCGATGGCTAAATTTCAGTTTTGAAGTATCTGTGGTGTTGTTAGGTGATATGATTCCCCAACCCCTCATTAGTGCCAAACCATAAGTAAAAGCAACTGCCCACACAGCCATATGTGGGTGGTTCCTGGAAGAGAACCAAAGGCAAGACAGCTGCTCTTTATGCTGAGTTAATGTGGGCAGAAGTAGGAGTCCAAAGAAGAGATGTGTGTTCAGTGGAATCAGAGTAACGCATTCATTGCGGGTATGGACAACCCTCAGGAATTCTGAGATATGGGGCAGGCGGGTAGGAAACCTAGAGGTAAAGGCTTAAGCCAGCTCATTTGACTCTTGCAAGAAAAAATGAATAATAAAGGATGACTCCACAAAGACTAGAAGATTTGGGGGTGTCTATGATGCTAACTCTGTAATCCTGTGATGTTACTTCTGGAAAAGACCCTTATCACCCAGAACAGCCTTTTTGAACTCCATCCACAAAGCCCCTGGTTTCTCAGAGGTGGCCCAGGGACTTCCAGAAGCAGCATGGATTTGAGCCCCTAATTCTTGATTAATCTGGAAGAGTTACTCTACATTACCTATAAGGATTCCACTGGGGACCTTATTTTTTTAAGATTTTTGCTGCTAAAAAGAAGAAAAGGGCATTGATATTATCTAACTGGTTCATGTTATAGAAAGGCAGAGGATTGAAAAAATGCTAGGGGACTTGCCCATCATCACATAGCAGAGCAGATGTTAGAAACCAGTTCTTCTGATTCCCAGTCCATTCCATCCTCCTCTTGACTGAGAAGCGAACCAATGGAAAATGTATGTACACTCAGAACTGGGCTGGCCTCTGCAGTTTTATAGATTCTCAGCATCACACAGAAGTCACTGGAGGCCAGACAACAGGAGTCCTCTCCACAGCAGAAACCACGTGATGGAGAAAGGTCTGCAGGCTACAGGATACCTTTTCCCTCTCTCTTCCTGCTGCAAATATCCACCTAATCCTGTTTCAAGGGCCTGAAGAAAGCCTATGGCTGAGAGAAGAGTCCCAGCTTCATCTGTCCACCTGTTTTGTTCCCATTCCATGAGACAGTCTGAGCTGCCTTCTCTTGTATTGCCCTATTTTTTTTTCCTTCCAGTTTTTTGAGATATAATTGATACATAACAGTGTGTAAGTTTAAGATGTACAGCATGACTTGACCCTAATCTGTTTCTAACAGAGTCAACTACCATCTCTCTACCAAATTCTATCTCAAAAGCCAAAAGGGAAATTTCAGGAAAGTCTCAAGCATAGTGGAAGGAGGACAGGACTGAGAAAGAAAATTTCCAGGTCAACAGGACAGTTCTACCAATTAGCTGAGTGACCAGAAGTAAATTAATTAACTCTTCATCTGTAAAATGATTCAAATAATACTTACTTCATAGGGGTATTGCATAAAGATAAAAGGAAGTAAGCCACTTAAAACATCTACCCCAGGACATGTTAGTCATTCAGTAAATATTGGTTGGATTATTTTTTCACTCTTTTTTCATGTTCAGCCTCACAAAGCAGCACTTCAGCACTCTCTTGGCATTCTACCCTTGGTACACAGCAAAGGCAAGAAAGGTCTTGAAGATGAATTTCTTGTCTATGACTAAATTCAGGATGGTTTTCCTAGGACACTGCTGTGTCCACAGTAAAAACCAGAGTTACTGCCCTCCAGAAAATATGATCTGAAAAAAAATGGCAAAGTTTTTATGTGGTCACAGTTGATTACCTGCCCAGGGCACTCTTCTCCTCGTGGTCTCTTGGGATTTAGGGAAAATGTTGGCATCTTAGAAAATATTTTATTCTGTTGGTTCAAATTTGTAGAGGAAGTCAGCCACACAGATCCGCCTCAAGCAGGTGAATTCAACCAACTCTGAAGGAAACTCAGCTCCCTCCCTTCACATAAGACATTTTAGATCAGTGTCCCCCACAACCTCCCATGGCAGCAGCAATTGCATGCTCTCATCCTTCTCTTCCACCAGGCCCCGTGACAGCATTCTTCCTCAAATGCACACACTCAGTTCACTGACTTAATTTAAACAGTGGCTGTAAATTCCCCACAGTGGAGGATCTGCCCCATCTTCCTGTAATGCAGGTCCAGGAGCCCACTTGTCTCATTTGCAGTCATTCTGTAACCTTATACATGGATTCCCTGGTAGCTCAGCTAGTAAAGAATCTACCTGCAATGCAGGAGACCCTAGTTCAATTCCTGGGTCAGAAAGATCCCCTGGAGAAGGGATAGGCTAGCCACTCCAGTATTCTTGGGCTTCCCTGCTGGCTCAGATGGTAGAGAATCCACCTGCAATGAGGGAGACCTGAGTTCCATTCCTGGGTTGGGAAGAGTCTCTGGAGGTGGGCATGGCAACCCACTCCAGTATTCTGGCATGGAGAAGTCCATGGACAGAGGAGCCTGGCAGGCTACAGTCCATTGGGTCACAAAGAGTCAGACACAACTGAGCGACTAAGCATACAACCTTATACATAATCTTGTCCTGCTCTCAGATGACAGTCTTCCTTCCTAATCACAAAGTCACTATTTTGAACAAACTAAAGGCCTAATTCTAACAGTTTTTCTGAGAGTTTCACCTAACTTACAACTCCCCAAACAGCTTCAATTTATAAGCACAAGTTCAGGAGAAAAAAACTGCACAAAAGTTGAAACACATTGATGATTGTATCCATCAGCAACGGTCACAATAATGCTAAGTCACAAACCAAGGAGAACTTAGTGACTGCACCATGAGGCTTTTCTCCAGACCGAAGGCAGGTGGGACAGCTCTATTCCATGAGCATCCATCCTGGGTCCCTGGCTGAGGAGGCAGCAGCCATTACTGTGGGAAGAGGTCAGAGCCCCCAGAGGTTCATGTGGACACACAAGGCATCTAAAGGCCCAGGACTGGAACTCATGCACTGTCATTTCCTACTATATTTCATCAGCCGAAGCAAATCACAATGCCAAGTCCACATGGGTAGCGTGGAAAGTATATTTCTCCAATGGAGGTAGTGGTGAGCAAGAGAAGGGATATTTGCTCAACAGTGGTCTACTCCACAGGGTTTCACCTATGGCTCAGCAGTAAAGAATCCACCTGTGACACAGGAGACACAGGGTTCGATCTCCTGGAGGAGGAAATGGCAATCCACTCCAGTATTCTTGCCAAGAAAATCCCATAGACAGAGGAGCCTGGTGGGCTACAGTCCATGGGAAGGAGTTGGACACGACTGTGCACATACCCAAGCACGGTCTACTTCACAACACCTATGCACATGCAAACCCTTTCTTTATTCCTTGTATGCTCAGTGTTTCCCTGCATCTCAGTATTAATGTCTTCCTTGCCCAGAGTTACAAGTTAGATAACACAATACTTCTATAAATCAGAAAATTGTCTATCACAACAAAACCACTGTCGCCTACTTAGCACTAGGTAAGAGATCTGGACTAAGACGTTCTGCTAGTTGTGTGTAGCAATCACTAGAAATAAAGGCATGTATAAATGATGTGCAGTTTAAACACACATACACATATTCACAAACCACAGACATTTTTGTAAACTCACCAGTGCTACAGGGAACCTCTAGCTTGTGGTCTGGCCTTTCATGTGGAGTTTCACTTGAGTATTTACTTTGGAATTTGATAAACACAGCTATTCACAGGGCCATCACCACATGGTACATTTGCTACCACAGAAACACAGAACCTCTTCTGTAGGAACATCCCCTATTCATCCTTTAAGCTGAATCCCTGCCGTTTCCTAAAGATCCCACAAAATGACTGCACATATCGCACGGTAATTTGGAACAGGGGGTAATCATTCATTCTGCACAGTTCTTCTTTGGCCTCCTTCCTCTGGCAAAATTACCATCATCGTGTTTTACTTTAAAACTTAAAAAATAGAGAGAGGGAAAATATGGTCTCACTTGAACAACTGAGAAGTTGAAATGGCAGGAATGAAGACCTGGTTAGGGCGGGAACTTTGCTTTCGCTAAGAAATTACATCTTAAGGGGTAGAAAAAAGAACAATGAACAGGTGACCGGGAATTAATCTCAGAGCTTGCCCGTCATTTAATTTTTTCTTGTAATGATGAAGAAGAACAATCATGTCTGTCCCTTTCCTATGTGCTCAGAATTTAAGCTGAGAGAGATTCAGCAGGAGACCGGATAGAAAGCGCAACACCAGTCTTAAAGCCCTAGAAGAACACACAGAGAAGAAAGTGCCCTAGCTCTGTAATCAGAAAGATGCGGGTTTCCATCCAGACTTGCTCTTTCCTCTGTCATTGGGCAAAACTGCTTAAGTTACTTTTTGCTGCATAATAAACCACCTCAAAACTCAGTGGTTTAAAATGACAACCATCTGACCACAATCACAGTTTTGTGGGATAGTGCATGGCGGAGACAGCCTCTCTGCTCCACAGTGTCTTTGGTCTTAGATAGGATAGCACAGAAGACTGGGAATGACTAGGATGACCCCACTCTGGACACAGGTGGGGTCCCAGATTCTGGCTTCGGTTAGTCTTTTTGATTCTTCTCCAAATAGTATCTAATGGGGCTGGAATGACCAAGATAACTTCTGGGCTAAGATGAGCAGAAGATTGGTGCTGGCCAAGTATGCCTGTCTGTCTCTCACCCTCTCCTCCACTGCCCCTTCCTCCCCTTTCTCTTCTTCTCCCTCTCCCTCTCTTCCTCTTTCATTCCCTCTGCCCCTCTCTCCTTCCCTTTGCTCCTCCCCCAGCTAGGTAGCCTCTACATAGGGTTGACTTGAGCTTATTCAAAGCATGACAGTCTCAGAGTACTTGAACTTCTTACGTGACATCTAGAACAGAAGCAAAAACTATCAAGTCTCTTAAAGATTAGACCCAGAGAAGGCAATGTCACTTCTACCACCTGCTAATAGTCAAACCAACCAGTCTGAAGGGCCAATTCAGATCCAAGGGAAGAGAGAACAATACCCAACCTCTTGATAGAAGGGTACTAAAGAGTTGCAGACATTTCTAATCTATCCCAACTCAATTTCCTCATTTATGAAACAAAGGCAACAACCATAGGAAGAAGCTTTATAAAATGAATATATGACTGTTTTGATTTTTGTAAAATTTTTGACATTTAGGTAGCATTTCAAATGGTAGCCTTTACTACCAAGAGAATTTATTTGAACAAGGAACATCTAAAACTCCCAAGATCAGATGTTGGTCTTACTGATGTGAAGGAAAGAGAGAACAAAACTTTTCAGAGATGTAAACATATAGCCAAGATAAAATATCATATATAATAAATAAACCCATTCTATTGTTTCCTTCTGATTTGCTCCTGTTGTTACTAGCTTTCTATTGTTTTCAGATGAATGGTTCAGATGAATGGTTCAGATGAATCTAATAGCAATTTCTTATGGTAGAACAGAAAACCACAATGGTGGAACAGTATTATAATCTGAGTGGGATGAGGTGGGTAAGGAATATCCTGGTGGTGAGAGCAGATGTTTAGAATGAAGTCCTGTTGTTGGAACCTGATTGTGTATGCAAGCCTTCTTCTACAGTCATACAATGGATGAAAAGAAGAACTGACCTTCTACAGAGATAGTCTCCCCTGGCTTGTGGATAAGGCAATGTAGAGGAGAGAACAGTAGTCAGAAAAGAGAACGCAAGTTGAAATTCCAGCTCTGATACTCACCACAGAAGACAAGTTCCTTACCTCTCTGTACCTCCATATCTTCAACACAGAGGTATGTAGTATGAGGTATGCCACACCCAAAGCACATCAAAGTTCCTTCTTTCAGGAACTAGTCATGTCAGTGGACACAACCACTGAGTGCCCCAGATTTTGTATGTGTTCGCTACTTTAAACTCCCTGTCCTAAGTACTTCCTAAGTACTTTCATACTGACAGCACAGATGGCTTTTGTTTTGGATTGAAGAGTTAACTCACTTAATTCTCAGGTGGTACAGGTGGCTCAATGGTAAAGAATCTGCCTGCAACTGTAGGAGATGCAGGAGATGTGGTTTGATCCCTGGGTCAGGAAGATCACTTGAAGACGAAACTGGCAACCCACTCCAGCATCCTGGGCAATCCCATAGACATTGGAACCTGGCAGGCTACAGCCCATGGGGCCACAAAATAGTCAGACACAACTTACCAACTTAACACACAGCCTGGAGGTAACTTGAGAAATTGAGTTTCCAGGGGAGAAGGCATATCCAAGTAGATTCATTTGACTGACTAGCTCAGTATCTCCCAAGCTTTTGCTAAATTCACAAGCAACACCACACAGGTTAACGTTGATTTTATCTTTACCTACATCATTTTTCTTCCTCAGACCATAAGTTCCTTGAAGCAGGGTCCATGGACTCTATTTTGTATATGTTTCACATTTTTTTCCAGCAGGAGGATGAAAGGCAGCCTGGTGTACTAGAAAAAGTGCAAGGTTTGGACTCAAATGGGCCCTTCATTTTACCATGTATTAGCTGGTGACACTGAACTAAAATCTCTCTAAACCAGTGGTTTCCAAACATGGTTGCACACTTGAATCATTTTTATTAGTGTGTTTTTTCCCCCCAAATACTAATGCCCAGCTTCTACCCCCAGGCATTCTGATGTACTGGTATGGGCTGCTGCCTAGGCACCAAGCTTTCTGAAACTCCCCAGGGAATTTTATAGCTGGGTTTGGAAATCATTCCTCTAAATTGTTAATACAAATTCCTTCCTCTATAAAACAGTGGTGAAAATTATCCCAATTATAAACAGCTAATGAAACATTTTAGCAAGATCATAGATGGTAAAGGGTTGGCATATTATACATGATCTGAGAATAATATTCAGCCTTGTTAGCTGGTGGTGGCGGAAGTCGTGAGCCATGGTACGACGAAGACGCACGAGGACTCTCCCAGCCTAGCTAGCTAAGGAGCATATTTAGATCCCTTTAAATGTCAGTCCAATTTCTATTTCTATGCATCTGGAACTTTTTCTGACTTGTAGAAAAAGTCAGAGGCATCACTGCAGAGGCATCTTTTGTTTGGATTTACCTGCGAGTGACATGGACACTTGACTGTCTCACCTTGCATAGCAATGAGATGACTTGTCCTATGAGTCTAATTACTAACTAGAGAAACTTTTGTGGGGTCATCAAATTTTACAGGGCTAACTTAAACATGTGAGGAGAAAATTTTGGTATCAAGTTGCATCTGAGCCTTTGAAACTATTTTGGGTCAGCTACATAGCAGAAGTTTGGGCCTGGCAGAGAGCCGTAAAACTGAGCCAAAAATAAACCAAAGACCATTATAAAAATGTTCTAAGTGCCAAATGCGTGAGATGCTAAAATTGCAATATAATGGAGTAAAAATTTACAAAAAAGGCTTTCCAATGGTGGTACTAAGTGTTCCAACCCAGAGAAAGAGAGTTCAGGGGAAGAAGTCGAGGGAGTGAACCCAGTCCCTGGAAAGAAGCCTTCCAGAGAGCCATGAGTGCCTCCGTCCTGGCTATTTACAATTTATTACCCATCAGGCACCACAGGCATTGATTTTTCTCCTCCCTATCAGAGAGCACAGGCTGAATAGCCAGGGTACGGAGAAGAGTTTTCATAAAAATTAATTAGGCCACTCAGCTTTTCACCAGATTTAGCAAATGCTGATCCATTTGCCCTTCTCCTGGCCTGGACCTGCTCTTCCTGCTTCTCTCATATCCAGCGCATCCATAATGTACTTACGCACATCCACACATTATTTATTTATAGTCTTATTTTCCTGAACTCCAGAAAAGGTGGTGATTTATCCCTGGTACAGGTCTGTGGTAGAGGTTTCAGGAAAGGTGGCAGCAAGGCTACCTCCTTCTGATTCTTCTCGGCCTGCCAGTCTCAGCCTGCTCTGCTCAGTCCATACCCCTCCCTCCTTCTCCTTAATTAGGAACTGCTACCAATTGTACAGGGACAGATTTATGCATGGCTGGGGACCAGCTAGTCTCCCACTGATTGTCTAAAAGAAGAGTATGTTCTATGTCAAAAATCCTTTGCATGGAGTCCAACTGTTTTCTTGGAAATAGCTCCTTTGACCCAGGCCCATAATTTTTTTTAGGTTTGAATTTTATGGGCCTGATGCAAAGTCTGTCAACATTTTCTTTCTGAGACTTATTCAGGGTACAGCATATTTTTGAAATGTGCAAAAGTTTGGGGATATTTCTGTCATCTGGTGCCAAGAGAATGTATTGGAAACGAAGAGGGTGGGAGAGGCAGAGCAGTATACTTAATGACCACTTACTAAGGGATTTTTGAACACCAAGGCAGAAATGACATTCAGATCAGAGGTGCGTGTGTATGCCTGTGTGCGCATACTTATATACACGTGAGGATATAATATTCTGTTGTTAAACATAGTAATAATACTTTACTAATACCTCTTGTTTCTAGTTTTGTGTGTAAGGAGCTTGGAAGGCATGACACTGTCTGAACGATAAATACAAGCTGAACAGACTGAAAAATCAGCAACTCTTCTTGGCTCTGGATTCGTAAGAGAGAGGAGGACACAGTCAAAACACTGCCCCCAAAGCTGGAGAAACAGATACGTGAATACAGTGTCAGGATCTAGTCCATGCACTTTACATATAGTAGCTCACTTGATCTCTCAGATCTAGTAAAGTGGGTTATTATCATCCTCAATGTAGAGATGGGGAAACCAAGACACAGAAGTATTCAAATACTTTGCCTACAGTAACACAACTAACTAAGTGTATGAGTCAGGTTTTGAAGTAATGCAGTCTAGCTCCAGAGCTTATGTCTTAATTATTATACCTGACTACCTGTCTAGAATCCAGGACAATTTCCAAGTTGATGCACATAGCATGGAAGATATATGTCTAGATACTTCAAACAATAGCACTTGGTAGATACATCTTATTACCCTATATAATACTGACCTTGGAGTGCTTCATGTTATATCTATAGATAATTCTCTGGAGTAGTTTGGTACCTTTAATCACAGAATCCATTGTCAAGAAGAAGACATAAGTCTCTTAAATGTTATGTCAAACTGAGGTGTTATTTGCTGGTATGGTTGAATGAGTCATACTAACTTTGAAACCTGGTAGTAGAGGCAGCAATAGTAGCAGAAATACAAATACTACTACTAATAATAATAACAATAATAGCAGCAAGAGTCAAATGGCACTCTGTTGATCAATTATTATTTACCAAGCATTATGCTTAGTTTTCATATTCATTATATTTTTTAATCCTCAATAACCCTCTAAAATAGGTATTATTATCCTCACTTTACAGGTAAAGAAACTAAGAATTACAGAGAGGTTAAGTAAATTCTGTAAGGTCATAGACAAGTAAGAGGATGAGATTTGCACCTAGGTCTTAGCCTTAGGCTGCACGATCCTTTGTTGCCAATTTAATCTTCTGATAAGTTTGTTCACCTGTAAAATGAAGGAAGTTGAATTCCAAGATGGCTTCTAGCTCCATAGTGAAAGGACTGAACGCCACTGAAGACATATAAATTGAGGGTCAGGAGGAAAGTAAGTAGAGCCGGGATGATCTCATTAGACAAAGATCAAAGACGCTCAGGACTTCCCTGGTGGTCCACTGATTAAGAATGCACCTTGCAATGCTAGGGGCATGGTTTCCATTCCTGGTCAGGGAACTAAAATCCCACAAGCCACAGATCAACTAAGGCTGCACTGTAACTACTGAGCCTGAGCACCACAACTGGAGAGTCCATGCCTTGCAACAAAAGATTCCAGCATGACACAGTGCAGACCCCACACGCCACAGCTAAGACCCAGTGCAGCCAAATAAATAAATTTAAAAGAAAACACTAAAACTATTCTTCATGGAAAGGATATAAAGCATTTCTGTCCAAGAAAACCTCACCTCTGGACACAGGCACCAAAATGTCATGGTGACCAATGGCCAGAATAGACAGACTCTAAATCAGAGAGTAGATTCTCAGATAGTTGAATGTGGAAGAAACAGCATGATGTTGGAAGTTAATGTTTACCAACACTGGGACTCTGTATCCATATTTAAACACGATTTCTTCTTTATAGAAATATATTTTAATGAAATGTATGAGTCAAATAGAGGAAAATAATTATGTAAAAAAGCTTTAAATAATATGCAGATATGTCAGAAACAATAAAACTATTTACCTACAACTGAATTTAGGAACATGGATAGTCTAGAACTCACTCGAATATTAACTAGATGTGAAACAACAAAGCTCTCCAAACTTTAGTTTTCCTATTTAGAAATATGAGAGTTAAATTAATTTCCAAATATCTCTTACAAGTCGAGTAAAGCTTCACTTTTAAAAACTGTTCATATCGCTTCTCAGCCTTTTGGCTAAGATCAAGTGTAAAAACTGTTCATAAATAAATTTTAAAATCCACACTAGATTTCATTATACCTTTCACTGAGTCAAGTGTGCTAGCCCATCCCATAATTAGCCAATAGGTTATTTTTTAGTTAAAAGCTGTTAGACCTATTTATTGAGTATCTCTAATCTTGAACAGTCATCTGTTCAAAGCAGCTTAGGAAAAATGATTCTGAATCTCCTTCTCAATCTAATTTTACACTCTCACAACAAATTTCAAGCCAATGATACAAAGACTTCTGGTTTTTAAATGGCAAGATGAACTGAGACATCAGGGAAGCCCAAATGTATAGTTATGTATAAGTTATGACATATGCAATCAATAAATAGTAAGCAATCATAAAATTAAAGAAAACATTAAGATATCTCCACCCTCCATTCCTCCTTGAAATTACCTAAAAGCAAGACATTTGAGAGGTAGAGAAGCAAAACTCAACTGGAATGAAGTCTGTAATTGAGAACCAAACTGTATGAGAAAGAGCCCCCAGATTTGGCGAATTAGCAGGCCAGAGCACAGAACAATGCTAGGGAACAATTGCACCCGGAGGTCACAGAATCCAAACCAGGTGGTGCCCTCTAAGGGAGAAGCAACAGAACAAGATGTGCAGTGATGATGGGACCTTCCCTGGGCCCTTTTTAACAGCCAAGAGTAACAAGAAAGCCTAGGATAAAAGTGAACACAAGCACTTGCCATCATTCCTTGAAGGAATACGGTATTAACGCAGGACAGACAAGAGGTTCTAAAGTTTGAGTAGATGTTAAACTCTGGTCAGCTTCAGAGATAAAAGTATCAACTAGTTGACCCTCAAAACCCTAAATCATAAGGAGTTTTACTGGCACCAGCAACAATTCCTGGCTATCCCAGAACTCTGCTAACATAAAACACCCCAAATATCTGGCTCATCATTCAAAAATGAGTGATAATAAAAAGGAATTTGCAAAAGATCTAGTCAAAGATATCATAGTAAAATATCCACTATGGAGAGCAGTATAGCGGTTCCTCAAAAAATGAAAAGTAAAGCTACAAGATAACCCTGAAATCCCACTCCTGGGTATATATCCAGAGAAGAACATGGTCTGAGAGGATACACACACCCCAGTGTTCACTGCAGCACTGTTTACAATAGCAAAGACATGGAAAGAACATAAACATCCATCAGCAGAGGGATGGATAAAAAACATGTGGTACATATATGCAATGGAATTTTCAGTTCAGTTCAGTCGCTCAGTCGTGTCCGACTCTTTGCAACCCCATGAATCGCAGCACACCAGGCCTCCCTGTCCATCACCATCTCCTGCAGTTCACTCAGACTCACATCCATTGAGTCAGTGATGCCATCCAGCCATCTCATCCTCTGTCGTCCCCTTCTCCTGCCCCCAGTCCCTCCCAGCATCAGAGTCTTTTCCAATGAGTCAACTCTTCACATGATGCTGAAGCTGAAACGCCAAAGTACTGGCGTTTCAGCTTCAGCATCATTCCCTCCAAAGAAATCTCAGGGCTGATCTCCTTCAGAATAGACTGGTTGGATCTCCTTGCAGTCCAAGGGACTCTCAAGAGTCTTCTCCAACACCACAGTTCAAAAGCATCAATTCTTCAGCGCTCAGCCTTCTTCACAGTCCAACTCTCACATCCATACATGACCAGTGGAAAAACCATAGCCTTGACTAGATGGACCTTAGTTGGCAAAGTAATGTCTCTGCTTTTCAGCATGCCATCTAGGTTAATCATAACTTTCCTTCCAAGGAGTAAGTGTCTTTTAATTTCATGGCTGCAGTCACCATCTGCAGTGATTTTGGAGCCCCAAAAAATAAAGTCTGACACTGTTTCCCCATCTAATTCCCATGAAGTGATGAGACCAGATGTCATGATCTTCGTTTTCTGAATATTGAGCTTTAAGCCAACCTTTTCTCTCTCCACTTTCACTATCATCAAGAGTCTTTTAGTTCCTCTTCACTTTCTGCCATAAGAGTGCTGTCATCTGCATATATGAGGTTACTGACATTTCTCCTGGCAATCTTGATTCCAGCTTGTGCTTCTTCCAGCCCAGCATTTCTCATGATGTACTCTGCATATAAGTTAGATAAGCAGGGTGACGATACACAGCCTTGACATACTCCTTTTCTTGTTTGGAACCAGTCTGTTGTTCCATGTCCAGTTCTAACTGTTGCTTCCTGACCTGCATATAGGTTTCTCAAGAGGCAGGTCAGGTGGAATATTACTCAGCCATTAAAAATACTCCACCATGAAATAACACCATTTGCAGCAACATGGATGGACTTAGAGATTACCATACTGAATGAAGTTAGAGAAAGAGAAATATCATATGTTATCCCTTATATGCAGAATCTAAAAACAAATAATATAAATGAATGTATTTACAAAACAGAAACTGACTCACAGACTTAGAGAATGAACTTATGATTACCTAGGGGGAGGGTTGGGGTAAGGGATAGTTAGGGAGTTTGAGATCAGTGTATATATATATACATACACTATATTTACCAGTATATATTTTTATCAGATACAGCAATTTACACTGCTAAATTTAAACTGGGTAACCAACAAAGACCTACTGTATGGCACAGGAAACTCTGCTCAATATTATGTGGCAGCCTTGATGGGAGGGGAGTTTGGGGGAGAATGGATACATGTACAGGTATGGCTGAGTCACTTTTCTATGTACCTGAAACTAGCACAACATTGTTAATTGGCTGTACTCCAAAATAAAATTAAAAGTTTTTTTAAAAACACAAAAGAAGAGAAACAAAAAAGCACATCATAAAAAATATTACAAAGAAGCAGACAGAAATATCAATATATATCTAAGATCTCAGAGAATTAAATAGAAATAAAATATCATTTTAGAACAAGAGCACAAAGAAAAGGTACAAATATTCAAAAGGGAAAAAAATGATCAGACATCAGAAGGAAAATACATATGAAATATCCAGGACTCAGGAAAGAAGTCAAAGAGAAAAAAAAAAATCAGAGAAATCAAGACTGTTATGGAAATATCAAAAAGTACAACTCACACTGCAGAAAAAATAGAACTGAGAAAGGAGAACAAAATAAAATGTATATACTAAAGATTTTTATAGGACTAGAGAGGAAACAGAAAATATAAAACCAAAGAGATCCTAAATTTAAATGTTTTTGTTCTTGAAAAAAAGAGAATCGATTGAAGAGAAAAAAAATCAAAGATATAATTCAAGATAATTATCTTAAATCAAATTGGAGTTAGAACTACAGATTGAGAGGTTATACCATATACCAAGAAATAATGAATCAGAGAGATAAATATCAAGACATACTTCAGTAATGCAATTAAAGTTAAAGAAATAGTTATTTGGGTAGTGATCCAAAAATAGCAATCATGAAACTGCCAATATTTTGTCATTTTAGCCTGTAAAAAATGAAACAATTTCTTCTGGTTTTGTTTAATAACAAAAGCTTGGAGATAAGGGCTGAAATGGAGAATGGAGTGCCAATATATTGGTAGAAATCAAAATATATCATCTAATTCTGATTAATCTGGTAATAGAAATATGTCTCTGGAAAGGTTCAAAGTAAACAGAAAAAGATTCAAAGAAAACAGAAAAAGATATCACAATCAGCTAAAATCAGGGTAATCAGGAAGAAGAAAAATTCAATAAAAACTGCAGGAATACTTATTTCTTTGTTCATAAAAGTGAAAATTAATTATATCACTTTAGACTATAACTATAAGGATAATCATGACAAATTGAAAATAACGTAAAACATCAAATTGTCATATGAATTGAATATATAACCAGCAAAGAACAAACAGAACAGAGAATAAATGAGAAAAAAAAAACAAAGAAAACTTTAACATTTTCTACATATAATATGGGCTTCCCTGGTGGCTCAGATGATAAAGGATCTATCTGCAATGCATGAGACTCTGGTTGGAACCCTGGGTAAGGGAGATCCCCTGGAGACGGGAATAACAACTCACTCCAATATTCTTGCTTGGAGAATTCCAGGAACAGAGGAACCTGGTGGGCTACAGTCCTTGGGGTTGCAGAGTCAGACATGACTGAAGTGACTTTGCACACACACAGCACAATGCTATACCAGCAATAAGTCCAAAAATGTCATTAATAAGTGTACATGTTATAATCTTATATACTCAAAATACACTCAGATACTCATAACAAGACAAAATCCAGCCATTAAGTGGGATATAAGACTTACCTCTGAAACAGTCATTCCAGGCACTCCTGCCAGCAGGGCCCACAAGCTGTGGTTGTGGTGTCAGCCTGCACATGTGGGCATCCGCCATAAGAATTAGTGACATCTGGATGCTGAGCACCAACCTGCTCTGCTCTTCATGGGTAAATCACACACCTGAATGATATCAACAAAAAATGGTATTAAATCATAGAAATCAGCAATTTGGCACAGGAAGCTTTGGGAAATGTCATTTAGCGTAGGCAGCCTGAATTTGGGACAAAACTGAACAAGAGGAGTTTGGTGCTTTGCAAAGTGTGAAAGCTGCTGGTGAATTTTATTCTCCTCTATCAGATGTAACTGAAATGAATGAAGCTCTAGCAGAAAACTCAGGATTTGTCACCTTGCTAGGAAAATGGCTGACTGATCAAGTTGGCACTCAGTAATACTTCAGAACTAACCAGTGAAGAAGCATGTGAGAAATTTACTCAATCTATTTAGGACTGTTTATTTACACAAATGAAATAAACTAATTTGAAAGAACTTAATCTAGCATACTTAAGTTAGTGGGGGAAAGAGGTCCCTTTAAAAGTCACTTTTGCAAAAGAAACTACTTGCAACAAAATGGTACCAGGAAAAAAAAAACTCCTTAAATTCTTAATGACTTCAGATAAACAGGGTGAGTCTTTTTCACAGCACCTTAGGATTTTTAGGCTAGGCTCCCATTGTAATACTCAGAATTTCTGAAATTAGTTGTGGTCAAAACCAGTTATAAAAATTATGCAATTCAAGGAAAACACTGTTATCTTAAGCCTTATACAATATTGCAATGTGTTTATATACATTCCTGGATTACAGTCAAAATACTTAATGATCTTCCCATTGGAAATCACTGGCAGTGGAGAAAAATTTTTGTGAGTTACACACTGTTAGATAAAGAACAATAGTATCAGAATTTTGCTAGGAGCTTCCCTGGGGGCTCAGTGGTAAAGAATGGCTGCCAATGCAGGAGACGTGGGTTCTATCCCTGATCCGGGAAGATCCTACATGCCTCCGAGCAACTAAATCCCTGCACCACAACTACTGAGCTGTGCTCTAGAGTCCAGGAACCCTAATTACTGAGCCCACGTGCAGCAACTACTGGACCCTGAGGCCCTTAGAGCCTGCGTGCTGCAGCAGGAGAAGCTGCTGCAGTGAGAAGACCATGCACTGCAACTAGAGTGTAGCCTCCATACTCCACAACTGGAGAAATGCCCGTGCAGCAGGCAACACCCAACCCAGCCAAAAATAAATAAGTAAGTATATTGTCTTTTTTTAATTTGCTATACATTGTGTTTGCTGGTCCTATTTTTTACAGTGAAGCAAGAGTAATGAAAGACAATAAGAAACAGCTTAATACTAAAATATTCAACCTCAATTTAAAAAATAGAGCAATTCCAAAGTGATGAAAGAAAACCTGGAAAATGAAAAAAAATAGTGCTGGAGACAAAGAAGGAAAAGAAGGAGAAAAAAATAGAGAGGGAGGAAGAGGAGGAAGAAGAAGAAAAGGTTATGATCCCAATATTTTCAATGTATTCATAGCGTTAAAAAGTTTCTTACTGCAAAGGTTACACTCCATAAAGATCTAGCAGGCAGAGTATCTATGCCTAGTAATACAGCATCAAGAAAACTCATAAAGACAACACTAAAGCAAGAGGGAGGCATACATTTTTGGATCTCAAACAATCTCCACATAAAAACAAAGGAAGTAGATGATAAACTCAAATATTCACAGGCAACAATTACAACAAACCACAAATGCCAAAATATAAATGGGTAGGGAAAAACCACCAGCAGTCATGAAATCTGCCAAAACAAAAAAGTATCTAAAGACCCAGGAACTCAAGAATCCCAAAAGAACCAACAGGTATTCACTGAAAAGCAAGCAAAACTCAACATTCAAAAACTCCAATCCCAAAGAAGGGCAATGCCAAAGAATGTTCACACTACTGTACAATTGCACTCACTTCACATGCTAGCAAGGTAATGTTCAAAATCTTTCAAGTTAGGCTTCAGCAGTATGTGAATCCAGCTTCCAGATGTGCAAGCTGGATTTAGAAAAGGCAGAGGAAACAGAGATCAAATTGCCAATATTCGTTGGCTCATAGAGAGAGCAAGGGAATTCCAGAAAAACATCTACTTCTGCTTTACTGACTATGCTAAAGCCTTTTACTGTGTGTTTCACAACAAACTGTGGGAAATTCTTAGAGATGGGAATACCAGACCACCTTACCTGTCTCCTGAGAAACCTGTATACAGGTCAAAAAACAGACATGAAACAACAGACTGGTTCAAAATAAACAAAGGAGTTTGTCGAGGTTGTGTATTGTCACCTGCTTATTTATTTATTTATTTATTTGGGCTTTTTATTGGTTAAATTTAAGTCATATGCTTAGAATTCCCATCCATGATACCTTGAAGTGAAGTGAAGTGAATTCATTCAGTCGTATCCGACTCTTTCCAATCCCATGGAATATAGTCTACTATGCTCCTCCGTCCATGGGATTTTCCAGGCAAGAGTACTGGAGTGGGTTGCCATTTCCTTCTCCATGCTTATTTAACTTATATGTAGAATACATCATGTGAAATGCCAGGCTGGATGAATCACAAGCTGAAATCAAGATTGCCGGGAGAAATATCAACAGCCTCAGATATGCAGATGATGCCTCTCTAACTGCAGAAAGTAAAGAGGAACTAAAGAGCCTCTTGATGAGCATGAAGGAAGAGAGTGAAAAAGCTGACTTAAAACTCAACATTCAAAAAACTAGGATCATGGCATCTGGTCCCATCACTCCATGGCAATTAGAAGGTGGAAAAGTAGAAAGAGTGACAGATTTTATTTTCTTGGGCTCCAAAATCACTGCAGATGCCATGAAATTAAAAGACACTTGCTCCTTGGAAGGAAAGCTATGACAAACCTAGACTGCATTTTTAAAAGCAGAGACATCACTTTGCCAACAAAGGTCCATACAGTCAAAGCTATGGTTTTTCCAGTAGTCATGTGCAGATGTGAGAATCGGACCTTAAAGAAGGTTGAAAGTGCTGAAGAATTGATGCTTTCAAATTGTGGTGCTGGAGAAGACTCTTGAGAGTCCTTTGGACTGCAAGGAGATCAAACCAGTCAATCCTAAAAGAAATCAATTCTGAATACTCATTGGAAGGACTGAAGCTGAAGCTCCAATCCTTTGGCCATCTAATGTGAACAGCTGACTCGTTGGAAAAGACCCTGATGCTGGGAAAGATTGAAGGCAAAAGGAGAAGAGGGCGGCAGAGGATGAGATGGATAGTATCACCAACTCAATGGACATGAATCTGAGCCAAGTCCAGGAGACAGTGATGAGCAGAGAACCCTTGCGTGCGGCAGTCCACAAGGATGCAGGCCGACATGACTTAGTGGCTGAACAACAGCCACCACCAATCTGAGAGGAGCAGTTAAACCTGGGAGGAGTTCTTCCCAAGCACATGATGGGGGAGTGCAAGGGCCACATCAGGCCTCAAGATGCTAGCACGTAGAGCTTAATCCCCACCTACCCTCCCCCTTCAGAGCAGGCTAGACTGAGACTTACCTCCAGAAGACAGAATAGCAAAAGGGCAAAAGTGCAGTCATGAGACCTGGTAGACACTACCTTAACTAGTGAAGGTTCACCTTCCCAGTGGTGTCATGGAGCTGTCAGCTATGCCCAGATGTGTATGCTTGTGCTGCAGTACTTGGAGTCACAAAGAGTCGGACACGACTGAGCGACTGAACTGAACTGATAAAATACAATGAAAAGGGCATTTCATCACTGTGCTGTTTTTTTCAAAATCGCATAACTCCAGTCTAATCATGGGGAAAACATAAGATACAACCAGCCTGGGAATATTCTATAAGGTGTCTGGCCAGTACTCCACAGGACTGTCAAGGTCATGAAAAACAAAGAAAGGCTGAGACGTTGTCATAGACCAGAGGAGAATCCGGAGATTGACAACCATACACATGTGATACTCCCAACTTGTCCTGGAACAGAAAGAGGTATTCATGGAAAAACTGGTGAAATTCATATAAATTTGGCTATTTAAACTGATAGTAATGTGCCACTGTAGGTTTCCTAGTTTTGACGAATGTGCCGTGGTAGTGTACAATGTTAACAGTGGGAGATACTGAGGAAGGGGGATATAAGAACTCTCTGTACTATCTTTGCCACGTCTCTGTAAATGTACCTTTTTCCAATTAAAAGTATTTTTTTTTACAGTAAATACATTCTTTTTTAAAAAGAGGGAAAAAACAGATGGAAAGAACACACATTAGTTTTTCAAGTAGCTTCCCAGGTGGCTCACTAGTATAAAGAATCCACCTGCCAAGCAGGAGACTCGGGTTCCATCCCTGGGTTGGGAAGATACCCTGGAGAAGGAAATGACAACCCATTCCAGTATTCTTGCCTGGGAAATCCCATGGACAGGGGAGCCTGGTGGGCTAGAGTCCAAGGGGTCACAAAAGAGTCAGACACAACTTAGTGATCAAACAACAGCAATAATTTTTTCAAGAAAATCACTTAGTTTGTAAGCCTCTCAGATTAATTTGCACAGAACTTGTTTAGGATATTCATTTATTATACAGTGTTTCTAACAAACACAGAAGTATGAAAGATGTTATAATAAACTCCCATGTACTTATCTCTGAGCATCTGCTATTTTCATTTTTGCCAGTCTTCTTTCATTTAATATTTTTAAAAAGTCAACACAGAAGGAAGAAGTAATGCAGATAAAAGCAGCAATCAGTAACTTGGAAATTAGAAAAAAAAATTAGCAATGTTAGTAATAATAAATTACTAATAATTAAATTCAAGATCTGGCTCTTTGAAAAAACAAAATAGATAAACCACTAACTGATCTAATTTTTTTGAAGAGAAAAAGCACAAACTGACAAGAGACATGAAAAGACAGTTCAAGGAAAAGAAAATTAAAATCTTTTAAATGCTTAAAAATATGTTAAATATTATTAATAATAAGAGAAATAAAAATAAAAAACTATGCAACACTCCATGATTTAGTTACCACTATTGGCAGAGATCAAAATATTTGGTAATATCCAGTTGGCATGTTGGCAAAAAGAATGAGGAAACAGGTATTCCTGTGTATGTAGACAGAAGTGTAAACTTGTATGTTCTTAATGAAAAATAACTTGGTAATATTCTTCCAAGTTAATTATTTTAGTCTTTTTTAATTTTACTTTATTTTACTTTTCAATACTGTATTGGTTTTGCCATACATCAACAGGAATCCACCATAGGTGTACACATGTTCCCAATCCTGAATGCCCCTCCCACCTTCCTCCCCATACCATCTCTCTGGGTCATCCCAGTGCACCAGCCCCAAGCATCCTGTTGTGATAAACCCAACATCTTAAATTCCACTGGAATAAAGTGGAGTATAAATATATGATATATACTTCCTCTAAGCATAAGATGTACTGTTGCTCATGGACAGGTGTGCAGCTGTATGAACCCAAATGCTTCCTGTCCCAGACAACTGACTCATGTGAGACCCTGGAGCAGTCAGTTAAGACTACCCGGGCCCATTCCATCATTCCTCAGACCCTTTGGAAAACATCTTAAGATAAATATTAAAATATCTGGTCATCGGGGAATTCCCTGGCGTGGTTAGGAATTAGAGTTTTCACTGCCCAGGGTTCAGGCTGGATCACTGGTTGGGGGACTAAGATTCTGAAAGCCGCCCTGCATGACCAAAAAATAAAATCAATAACCAACAGGGGCCTGTTGTATAGCCTAGGGAACCCTCCTCAATATTATGTAATAACCTAAATGGGAAAATAACTTGAAAAAGAATAGATATTTGTGTATGTATAACAAAATCACTTTGCTGTATACTAATGCAGCACTGTTAATCAACTATACTCCAATACAAAAAGTTAAAAAAAAAACAACTGGTCATCAGACTTTGATGACAGAAATGCCTGTTACCAGTGACTTCCAGATTTTGGGGTTAATCAAAATTACCTACATCACTACAAATTCCTACTCAGTTAGTCTGGCTTATGCCCAGGAGTTAGAATGTTTAGCATATAAGTTGAGTAAGTCAGGTGTATGTGGTCATTGGAACCAATTCAATAAACCCTGCCTTTAGGTACCAGTTTTCTGATGAGAAAAAACCAAGTTTTGTTAAAAAGTTATTACTTTGTTTTTTCAAACCTGCATCACAACATCAGTTTCATCAACATTAACACTATGATCACCATAGTCTTGAAAATCTCACAGTGGCTCCAACAACTCAATAAAGTATCACAGGTGATTGCCTTCACCAATCACAGGGGCACCGTAACCAGGGTTGTCTTCTTCTCACACTCAGGGTCATTTGGATCCTGTTGCAGATTCAGCTGAGGTATCTGTCCTGGGGTCATCAGAGGGTGACAAAACTCTAAGTTTCTGTATCAGGGGAAGAGTCGAGTCCACCTGCCCTCAGGTGTTGTAACCTATTACATCAGCTCCTGGTTGGTGCTGGTGGGTTTGAATATTCTGCTTCAGAATCCATTCTCCATGTCCTTGAACCTGGATTCAGACACAAGGGGATGCCCTTACAACCTCTAGACCCTGGGTCTTCCCAGGTCTCTTTTGTGCAAGGGGTGTCAGAGTTCCCATCTGGTTCAGGCAGCGTGCCCATGCAGCTGTAGGAACCAGGCTGGCCACCAGGGGAGCTGCCTCTTCCATGTCCAGTAGAAGTTCTGGAATCAGGAGGCTGCACAGCCTGGGAACCTCTGTCTCCAGTGACAGACACCTGGAGTGGCCCCTCCACACCTACTGACTATTAGATCACATTCCATAGTCAATTATAAGTAACTTTGCCTTCACCACTTATCTGAGGTAGACCTTGTTCCTTTTGTAACCTAGAAGAACAAAATCTCCCAAATTAATGATTATTCACATACTCTAGATTCACCAATTCCACTTCCTGGAAATTATGCTACAAATACACTTACAAATGCACACAAAGATATATGCACAAGGATTTATTTAGAGCATTACCCCCAAAAAAGTAACACTTGCATACTGGAAGTAATTTAAATACTCAATAATGGAGGATTATATTTTAAAACATTATAGTATGTCAAAACAATAAAATATTATAGCACCATTGAAAAGACCTAAGAAGTTCTTTATATAATACTATGAAACAAATTACAAAATATGATGAATTTAAAAGCAAGGGTCAGAAGAGTCTGTATAGCAGGGTAAAATCTGTGCACAAAATGAGAAAGGAATCCCACAACATATCATGCACCTGATGAAGTAGGACACGTCTGTTCTCAGCAGCTGAGTGCAGTTAGCTATTTATTCATGTTCCTGAGCATGCACTTCTTTGCCGTTTGGTTGAAGCAGTACAGGATCTAACCATCTTTACTCTTCAGGGACTGAATGTACTCCTCACCCTATGACCACTAACCGTTTTGTTGGTTTCAGGCATTTCCTCAGTGTATGATTAAGAGGCCTTCTGTAAATGTAACTTCTTTCCTAGGAAGGAGTTTTGCTGTTGTTGTTCAATTGCTCAGTAATGTCCAACTCTTTGCGACCCCATAGACTGCAGCACCCCAGGTTTCCGTGTCCTTCATCATCTCCCAGAGATTGCTCAAACCCATGTCCATTGAGTCGGTGATGCCATCCAAAAATCTCATCCTCTCATCCTCTGTCATTCCCTTCTCCTCCTGCCTTCTATCTTTCCAACCATCAGGGTCTTTTCTAATGAGTCAGCTCTTGACGCAAGGCGGCCAAAGTATTGGAGCTTCAGCATCAATTCTTCCAATGAATATTCAGAATTGATTTCCTTTAGAATTGACTGATTTGATCACCTTGAAGTCCAAGGGACTCTCAAGTGTCTTCTCTAACACCACAGTTTAAAAAGCATCAGTTCTTCAGCACTCAGCCTTCTTTATGGTCCAACTCTCACACCCATACATGACTGCTAGAAAAATGATAGCTTTGACTAGTCGGGCCTTTGTTGGCGATGTCTCTGCTTTTTAATATGCTGTCTAGGTTGGTAATAGCTTTTCTTCCAAGGAGCGAGCATCTTTTAATATCATGGCTGCAGTCACCTTCTGCAGTGATTTTGGAACCCCCAAAAATAAACTTGGTCACTGTTTCTATTGTTTCCCCATCTATTTACCAGCACGAAGTGATGGGACTGAATGCATAATCTTTGTTTTTTGAATGTTGAGTTTCAAGCCAGTTTTTTCACTCTCCTTTTTCACCTTCATCAAGAGACTCTTAAGTTCCTCTTTACTTTCTATCATAAGGGTGGTGTCATCTGAATATCTGAAGTTATTGATACTTCTCCCAGCAATCTTGATTCCAGCTTGTGCTTCATCCAGCCCAGCATTTCTCATGATGTACTCTGCATATAAGTTAAATAAGCAGGGTAACAGTATACAGCCTTGACATACTCCTTTCCCAATTTGGAAATAGTCCATTGTTCCATATCCAGTTCTAACTGTTGCTTCTTGACCTTCATACAGGTTTTGCAGGAGGCACGTAAGGTGGGATATTCTCATCTCTTTAAAAATATTTTACAATTTGTTGTGATATTCCACACTCAAAGGCTTTAATGTAGTCAATGAAGCAGAAGTAGATGTTCTTCTGAAATTTTCTTGCTTTTCTAAATCCAATTTGAACATCTGCAAGTTCTTGGTTCATGTACTGTTGAACCCTGGTTTGGAGCATTTTGAGCATTACTTTGCTAGCATGTGAGATGAGTGCAATTGTGTGGTAATGTGAGCATTCTTTGGCATTGTCTTTCTTTGGGATCGGAATGAAAACTGACTTTTCCAATCCTGTGACCACTGCTGAGTTTTCTAAATTTGCTGACATAATGAGCGNGCTGGATCATGGAAAAAGCCTGTCTCTTATACACATCTCAGTTTTTTCACTCTCCTTTTTCACCTTCATCAAGAGACTCTTAAGTTCCTCTTTACTTTCTATCATAAGGGTGGTGTCATCTGAATATCTGAAGTTATTGATACTTCTCCCAGCAATCTTGATTCCAGCTTGTGCTTCATCCAGCCCAGCATTTCTCATGATGTACTCTGCATATAAGTTAAATAAGCAGGGTAACAGTATACAGCCTTGACATACTCCTTTCCCAATTTGGAAATAGTCCATTGTTCCATATCCAGTTCTAACTGTTGCTTCTTGACCTTCATACAGGTTTTGCAGGAGGCACGTAAGGTGGGATATTCTCATCTCTTTAAAAATATTTTACAATTTGTTGTGATATTCCACACTCAAAGGCTTTAATGTAGTCAATGAAGCAGAAGTAGATGTTCTTCTGAAATTTTCTTGCTTTTCTAAATCCAATTTGAACATCTGCAAGTTCTTGGTTCATGTACTGTTGAACCCTGGTTTGGAGCATTTTGAGCATTACTTTGCTAGCATGTGAGATGAGTGCAATTGTGTGGTAATGTGAGCATTCTTTGGCATTGTCTTTCTTTGGGATCGGAATGAAAACTGACTTTTCCAATCCTGTGACCACTGCTGAGTTTTCTAAATTTGCTGACATAATGAGTGCAGCACTTTAACAGCATCACCTTTTAGGATATGAAATAGCTCAGCTGGAATTCCATTACTTCCACTAGCTTTGTTCGTAGTGATGCTTCCTGAGGCCCACTTGACTGCACACTGCAAGATGTCTGGCACTAGGTGAGTGATCACACCATCGTGGTTATCTGGGTCATTAAGATCTTTTTTGTACAGTTCTTCTGTGTATTCTTGTCACCTCTTCTTAATATCTTCTGCTTCCTTTAGGTCCATACCATTTCTGTCCTCTGTTGTGCCTATTTTTGCATGAAATGTTCCCTTGGTATCTCTAATTTTCTTGAAGAGCTCTCGTCTTTCCCATTCTATTGTTTTAATCTATTTCTTTGCATTGACCACTTAGGAAGTCTTTCTTATCTCTCTTTGCTATTATTTGGAACTCTGCATTCAGATGGCTATATCTTTCCTTTTCTCCTTTGCCTTTAGCTTCTCTTCTTTTCTCAGCTATTTGTTGCCTTCTTCAGACAACCATTTTGGCTTTTTGCATTTCTTTTTCTTGCACATGGTTTTGATCATTGCTTCCTATACGATGTTATGAACCTCCATCCATAGTTCTTCAGGCACTCTATCAGATCTAATCCCTTGAATATATGTGTCACTCCCACTGTATAATCTTAAGGGAGTTAATTTAGGTCATACCGGAATGGTCTAGTGGTTTTCCCTACTTTCTTCAATTTAAGTCTGAATTTGGCAATGTTATCATTGCTTCCTATACGATGTTATGAACCTCCATCCATAGTTCTTCAGGCACTCTATCAGATCTAATCCCTTGAATATATGTGTCACTCCCACTGTATAATCTTAAGGGAGTTAATTTAGGTCATACCGGAATGGTCTAGTGGTTTTCCCTACTTTCTTCAATTTAAGTCTGAATTTGGCAATGTAGTTCATGATCTGAGCCACAGTCAGCTCCTGGTCTTGTTTTTGCTGACTATATAGAGCTTCTCCATCTTCAGCTGCAAATAATATGATCAATCTGATTTCAGTATTAATCATCTCGTGCTGTCCACTTGTAGAGTCATCTCTCATGATGTTGGACGAGGGTTTTTGTTATGACCAAAGTGTTCTTTTGGCAAAACTCTGTTAGCCTTTGCCCTGCTTCATTTTGTATTCCAAGGCCAAATTTGCCTTTTACTCCAGGTATCTCTTGACTTCCTACTTTTGCATTACAATCCCCTACAATGAAAGGACATCTATTTTGGGTGTTAGTTCTAGAAGGTCTTCACCAAACCATTCAACTTCAGCTTCTTCAGCATTAGTGGTTGGGGCATAGACTTGGGATTACTGTGATACTGAATGGTTTGCGTTGGAGATGAACAGAGATTATTCTTTCATTTTTGAGATTGCATTCAAGTACTGAATTTCAGACTTTTTGGTTGACTATGAAGGCTATTCCACTTCATCTAAGGAATTCCTCCCCAAAGTAGTAGATAAAATATTCATCTGAATTAAATTTACCCATTCCAGTCTCATCTGAATTAAATTTACCCATTCCAGTCCATTTTAGTTCACTGATTCCTAAAATGTCTGTGTTCATGCTTGCCATATCCTAGTTTGACCACTTCCAATTTACCTTGTTTTATGGACCTAATGTGAAGTCAAGTGGGCCTTAGAAAGCACCACTACGAACAAAGCTAGTGGAGGTGATGGAATCCCAGTTGAGCTATCTCAAATCCTGAAAGATGATGCTGTGAAAGTGCTGCACTCAATATGCCAGCACATTTGGAAAACTCAGCAGTGGCCACACGACTGGAAAAGGTCAGTTTCATTCTAATCCCAAAGAAAGCAATGCCAAAGAATGCTCAAACTACCGCACAATTGCACTCATCTCACATGCTAGTAAAGTAATGCTCAAAATTCTCCAAGCCAGGCTTCAGCAATACGTGAACCGTGAACTTCTTGATGTTCAAACTGGTTTTAGAAAAGGCAGAGGAACCAGAAATCAAATTGCCAAAATCCACTGGATCATGGAAAAAGCATCCAGAAAAACATCTATTTCTGCTTTATTGACTATGTCAAAGCCCTTGACTGTGTGGATCACAATAAACTGTGGAAAATTCTGAAAGAGATGCGAATACCAGACCACCTAACTTGCCTCTTGAGAAATCTGTATGCAGGTCAGGAAGCAACTGGACATGGAACAACAGACTGTTTCCAAATAGGAAAAGGAGTACGGCAAGGCTGTATGTTGTCACCCTGCTTATTTAACTTCTATGCAGAGTACATCTTGAGAAACGTTGGACTGGAAGAAACACAAGCTGGAATCAAGATTGCCGGGAGAAATATCAATTGTGTTGCAGAAGACTCTTGAGAGTCCCATGGACTGCAAGGAGATCCAACCAGTCCATTCTGAAGGAGATCAGCCCTGGCATTTCTTTGGAAGGAATGATGCTAAAGCTGAAACTCCAGTACTTTGGCCACCTCATGCTAAGAGTTGACTCATTGGAAAAGACTTTGATGCTGGGAGGGATTGGGGGCAGGAGGAGAAGGGGACAACAGAGGATGAGATGGCTAGATGGCATCACTGACTCAATGGACGTGAATCTGAGTGAGCTCTGGGGGTTGGTGATGGACAGGGAGGCCTGGCGTGCTGCGACTCATGGAGTCACAAAGAGTCGGACATGACTGAGCGACTGAAATGAACTGAACATTTCTATTCATTATTGTTCTTTACAGCATCAGACTTTACTTTCACTTCCAGACACACCCACAACTAGGAGTTGTTTCCACTTTGGCTCAGCCTCTTCAGTTCCTCCTGGAGCTATTTCTCTGCTCTTCTCCAGTACTATATTGGGTACCTACCGACCTGGGGAGTTCATCTTTCAGTGTCATATCTTTCTGCTTTTTCATACTGTTCATGGGGTTCTCAAGAAGCCCATGTCTAGGAAGGAGACAGACACTCTATCAATATAACAAAACCTAGATATCTTAGTGGTACATAAAGCTTCAGAGTGCAGGATGTCTGATTGTTTTTGTGATCAGTATTCATGGCCAAGCCAGATCCCATAAAGGTGTTTTCCATCCCCTTACACCCTCCATGACCCTAAAAACAGAACCAGGAAGAAGAGAAAACAAGAATAACAGTAATAACATTGGAGATGGTAACCAGAGAGAAATAAATTTCTAAGTGGATGGGCCTGCATAAGAGAGAGGCCTCTGAGGCCTCTTTTCAATGATTTTTAAGGTAATTTGCTAAACTGACAATTGTTGGGCATAAAATGAAAAGTTATAAAACCATATTGTTGTTGCTGTAGTCATATCCAACTCTTTGCAACCCCATGGACTGTAGGATGCCAGGCTCCCCTGTTCTTCACTGTCTCCCAGAGTTGGCTCAGATTCATGTCCATTGAGCCAGCGATGCTATGCAACCATCTCATCCTCTGCTTCCCCCTTCTCTTTTTGCCCTCAATCTTTCCCAGCATCAGGAACTTTTTCAGTGAGCAGCCTTTTTGCATCAGATGGCCAAAGTATTGGCGCTTCAGCTTCATCATTAATCCTTCCAATGAATATTCAGGATTGATTTCCTTTATGGACCAGGCATTATTCTCAGGTCTGGTGATACATCACTTAAAGAGTCCCTGTACACTTGGACCCTAAGTTCTAGTGGAAAAAGACAGGCACTGCATAAATAAAAGGGAAGAAAATGACGCAAACTAAGGGGAAAGAGAATTCCAGAAGAAATATGCTCTTTAGATATGGAGGTCAGGAAAGTCATCAGCTGATGAATTAGCATCTGTGCAGAAAGGTGAGTGAAGTGAGGACACGAACCACGAAGACGTCTTCAAAGAATACTCCAGGCTGAGAAAATAGCAAGTGCAAAGGCTTCAAGAAAGGCCAGATCGTAAAGGGCTTGCTTGGAACTGTAAGAACTTTCTATTTCATTCCAAGTGAAACTGGGACAACATCTGAAGGTTCCAAGTAAAATAACACAATCAAATTTATGTTTCAAGAAAGTCACTGTAGCTGCTATGAAGTGACCAGTCTGTAGAGTGACATGACTGGAAAAGACAGGCTAGTTGAGGCTATTGCCACAGTGCAGCCCAGAGTCTGTAGAAACTTGGACAACAGTGGCAATGGTGGAATGGTGATAAATGGTCACTATCTGTGGTTTTTTTTTTAGGTAAAACAACAGATTTGCTGAAGAATGGATGTGGAGAACAAAGGTGAGAAAGAAAGTCAGGAATAGCTCCCTGGTTTGTGCCTGAAAAGTGAATCATTAGAAGAGCCATTTATTGAAGTGGGGAATACTGGGGTCACAAAGGTTTGGGGTATGAAATTAAGATTTTGTTTTACATATTTTGAGGCGTACTAGGAATTTATTCTCCAAGAGGAGTTGCCAAAGAGGCAGACTGGACAGGAGAGTTGAAAGATTAAGGAAGAGAGCTGGACTGGAGATACAAATTTGTGAATAATTTCATTGTGAAAGTGAAAGTCACTCAGTCATCTTTGCAATCCCATGGACTATACAGTCCATTACATTCTCCATGTCAGAATACTCTAGAGGGCAGCCTTTCCCTTCTCCAGGGGATCTTCCCAACCCAGGGATTGAACCCAGGTCTCCTGCACTGCAGGTGGATTCTTTACCAGCTGAGCTGTAAGGGAAGCCCAAGAATACTGGAGTGGGTAGACTATCCCTTCTCCAGGGGATCTTCCCAACGCAGGGATCGAACCCAGGTCTCCTGCATTGCAGGCGGGTTCTTTACCAACTGAGCTGTGAGGGAAGCCCCTAGATGGTGCTTAAAAGTGTGATGCAACGTGCTGTGATGACATCTAACAGTATGTAGGAGAAAACAAAGATATGGAAAAAGAACTTTTGGATACACTGGCATGTAGACGCCTCAAAGATGGGGATATGTGACAAAAGAGACTGAAAAAGAGTGGCTAATCAAGGGAGAAGAATGTTGATCCCTGAAAGTCAAGTGAAGAAAGTGATTCAAGGAGGGAGTGGTGAAATGTATCGTATACTCCTAGGAGCAGAATGAGATGAAGACTGAAGAGTTAATTACAGAATTCAGCAGTGCACAGTTTATTGCCAGATTACAGCAGAGTGGTTGGGGGAAAACCTGATTGGAACGGATCAGTGAGGATGGTCTGAACATAACTCTTTATGTTTGTTTACACCACCAACCAAAAAGTATAATACACGCACACACACAATTGTGGGCACACTCAATCCCCCCACCACCCATGTCGCTCATAGTCTTGCTTACAGGTTCATTTCCTCTGAGTTAAACCATAACTCAACTTCTAGGGTTTTTAACTTCTTTGTACTATATTTCATATCAGTGTACAACTTTATAGAGCTACATTTTTATTTCACAATGTGGACTAAGTTCTTAGTAAAGGGTATCAGAAATAAGAGTCTTGAGCTTACTAGAAAATACAGTTGCTATGGAAGATAATGTTCCTGCTTAAATAACTGCTCCATTCAGTGTGGCAGGAGGATGACCTCAAAGACCTTAGTGTCATTCCTTTGTTGACATGGCTAATAAGGGCAAACACATTTTCCTTGACAGGCAGAAGCCACCGAAAGTCCCTTCTCTGGCCACTAATTAGAGAGGCAAGTTGTGCATGCTGAGGTAAGCCTGGACCTGCCTAAACACAGAATGAATCTATTCTTTGGTCTGTGTCTAACAATAGTGAAGAAATTAGAGGAGGACACTTGAGCAGACTCCTATTATTACCAAGTGAATTATTTAATGCACTGTTCTTTATTCAGGGTTTCTGAGCTTACCAAAGTGTATACACATCACCTTTCAGCCTTGAGGACAAAGGAATAAAACAAACTCATCACTTTACCAGAAGGGATAAGTACTGTTTCAATTAATGTGCTAATCTCTAACGAAGACAGCAGTCATTAGTTAAATAAGCAAACCATTAGGATAGGAGCAGAAATGTCAGTCCAATCACAGATCTACTGATGGTTGCTAGATATCAGGTACGACCTACAAATCCTGAAAACAGTTTAGTAAAATGTGGTCTAAGACTGAAAGCTCTATTGCTGTTAAATAAATTGATTACATCTATATTAAAAGGAAGCCACCAGCTTCCCTGGTGGCTTAGTGGTAGAGCATCTGTCTGCCAGTGCAGGAGTCTACTGGAATTTGAATTTGTATCCTTCTGCTGTGTGAAAATTGCATAAATCTTAATTATATCGAATCAGTTCATAATGCTTTTCAGGTCTGCTATATTCTTCTACTTCTCTGTATATTCATTCAATTAGTTTCTGAGAGTTTTACACTGAAACTCCAACCAAAAATCTTTATTTATCTACTTAGAATAAACAATTGTAATATACAGTGGAACTATACATAATTTTGTTCTGTATTTTCCAAGTCTATAAATGTGTTATCATGTTTTCATAATTTAAAAAAGAAAAAAGAAAAACAAAACAAACAAAAAAAAGGAATAAACCAGTCTATCAGCACGGCAGGGTCTCAAAAACATGTTGAAGGTAGATGAGCAATGTTCAAAAGTAATAATCCCTATGTACATTTCAGAAGTAACTCACAAAATAACACTATACATTGGGTATGGATATGGAGAAGCAGAAGTGTCAATTGCTCAGTCATGTCTGACTCTTTGCAACACCATGGACTGTAGCCCACCAGGCTCCTCTCTCCATGGGATTCTCCAGGCAAGGAGACTGGAGTGGGTTACCATTCCCTTCTCCAGGAGGTCTTCCCAACCCAGGGATCAAACCCAGGTCTCCCACATTGCAGGTGCATTCTTTACTGGCGGAGCCACCAGGGAAGCCTACTGGGTATGGAGAGATAGATGAATATATAGATACAAAATAGAGTTTGTATACAGGTTTATAATGACATGCACCAAACTATTAATGGTGGCTGCCTTTGAAGATGTTGGGAAGAAAATGGGACATAAAATGATAATTAAATGGGATATTAACAGTTAATTCTGGGTGGTGGGATTAGGCGTGTTTGTTATGTTCTCTTTTATGCTTTACTATATTTTTTTAATAAAAAAAACATTTTAAAATAAATGATAACCTATCATTGAAGTTCTCTGGGTTGGAAGTGTGGAGACCTGCAGCCCACAATGGAGAGAAAATCCATGATGGCTACCATACCATCAGTCACATGGATTTTCCTGTAGACTCTCTTTAGTTCTCTCCACATCTCAACCACTGCCATACAATCTAGCTATCATTTCACAGTCTCACTCATCCTGGGATGGTGTGATCAGGGAATTTATAAAGAGTAATAGTTTCACTGTAAAGAACTATTGGTGGTCCACAAAGCTTACAGCTCTCAGCCCAGTTTGTCTTTCAGGAGCAGCTTCTGCAACAATCATTCAATAACCCATTAGAAACCATCCAGCCATACTTCCAAGTATCGGGGAATAGACTACTCTGACACATCATTAGACAAAGAATGCAGGGAAGTCAAGAAAACTTGACAAATGAAGAGCTTTTATGAAAGGCAGAAGCAGTCATTAATAGAAACTAAGTAGATAGAAGTAGCAACGCCTGTTGATAAATCAGACTCAGGAAGAATGGTAAAGTATCAGTTATGTTAAAATCCAAATTATCTTTTGGTGAGTGCAATTTGGCATCCAGATGGATCATACTAAACAATGTAATTCTATTTAATTATTTAAATATCATTTTGAGAATCACTTAACTTGGCAAGTAGAACTGTCTAAATCTAATGTTGTATAGGAACCACATTACAGTTTTGCTACATAGAAGACTTTTCTGTAGTCTTTGCATCATTTGTAGTAAACGATTCTAAGATTTTAATGGGCTGTATGTTCCAGCAAGAAGTACAGGAACTGACATTCAGAGTTGTTTGTATATACCATGGCCCAAGCTGGTATCTTTAAGTATATTACAGTATAACATCAGTATCATGTAGAGATTATTCTAGAGATCTTTTTCTAGAATCTAAGGATTCTAGAGGTGAGAAAACTAGGCTTTGACTCAAAGTAACAACCAAGCTCAGATAGTTGGAAAGTGGGAGATCCAGATTTCAAACCTAGGTTGCTCAACTTCAAAGTCTTAGTACTAGACAGCTCATTTGAAATACATTTTTAAAAAGTAATATAGACTATACTAGGAAGCATCATATGTAGCCATCACAGTAAATGGAAATGGAAATTCTGTGATATATATGAAAGCCTTTTATGAGAGAGCTTGTAAAAAAAACATCAATTCTTTGACCTATGAACCCCTACAAATACACTGTGGACTGTGGAAATCTCCCTAATTGAGATTTAGTAATCCATAATCACATTTTAATGAGCACATGAATCCTCTGGGGATCTTATTAAAAGGCGGATTCAGATTCAGCTGGTTTAAGGTGGAGGTGAGACTGCAGATCAAACAAGCTCCCCACAATAATGATCTTGCTGGTCCATGGACCACAGTTTAAGTAACAAGGACTTGTAGAACATTTAACTCTTTTCAAGTGAAGATGGTCTTCAGGGACAATCTTCTGCTGGTGGCAATCAAATTGTTTTGAATGACAAGATCTCATTTAAAAAATTACTTAATTTTCTTAAAGCCCTTGGATTTATATCCTGCAGAACATACCCTAAGGAATGATTTCCTACTAAAAAGAATTCCTCTAAACTCCCTCAAATTACAGACCTATCATGTCAACAAATGTATACCCAAAATCTGGGGTCCATTTTTCCCTCAATACATTGCACACATTGATTTCTCATTTAACTATGCAGCATAACCAATAAACTAGCTTCAGGATGAACTTTTTACCATGGAGCTTTGATTTATGTTACTTCACTTAACAGAGGAACTGATTAAAAACAGCAGAAAGTATTAGACATTCTAAACATTTTTAAAATAAACATCTGTCTCTATGATCTCAATAAAGTGACCCAAGACACTTAAGGATCTTGTGAGAGATTTTTTTTTTTTACAATATCACCTTTAAAATTATGACAAAGTTTAAGTATTTCAAACCACTATTTCAAATAGCATGGGGTTTTTTTTTAGACTATGTTCCAGCCACTTCCTTTTTAATTTATACCTGAACAATTTTATGCAAATCTTTAGATACATGCTCCCTGCAATTAAAAAAAAAAAAGAATGGGTTGTTATTCTTATTCATTCAGAGAACATAATTCTATTGTAATGTTCTAAAGAAGGTAAAAATATCAGTTAATTATAATCAGGTAGAAGCATTAATCTTGATTATAATTAAACCAAAAGCATAATTTTGGGACTTCCTAGTAGCTCAGTTGGTAAAGAATCTGCCTGCAATGCAGGAGACCCTGGTTCGATTCCTGGGTCAGGAAGATCCGCTGGAGACAGGATAGGCTACCCACTCCAGTATTCTTGGGCTTCCCTGGTGGCTCAGCTGGTAAAGAATCCACCTGCAATGCAGGAGACCTGGCTTCGATCCCTGGGTTGGAAAGATCTCCTGGAGAAGGGAATGCTAACCCACTCCAGTATTCTTGCCTGGATAATTCCATGGACAGAAGAATCTGGCGGCCTACAGTCCATGGGGTTACAAAGAGCCAGACATGACTGAACGACTTTCATTTTCATAATTTTTGGCCAACATGTCTCTGCCACAAGATGAATCATGATGAACAATTCTGCTGCTTGGGTTTACTCATTTGATTAATTGGAGTGTAGTCTGTGGCTAATATAATCCTGACAGATCTATCAGAATGCCTCTCTTATCAAAATTTAAACTTCCACATTATAGAACTGAAGAACTGTACCCTCAAAATCTTCCAAAAATAGCAAATATTGTTTGCCTAAAAAATAACCCACTCCCTCTTCTTTTGTTAACTGTGCAATTCTCTTTAGATATCTATATCCGTACATCATCACACCCTTCCTGCCTCATGAAGCCAATGTGCTTTTGAAGGAAGGCAACCCCACCCCTACCCAGTCAGCCCTAAACCAAGCAGAGTGCCCCTTTCTCTGGGCAGAGTAATTAGTTCAGAGATGGACTCCTGATCCAAGTGGAGTCAATAAAATATACTAATAGGTTCATTATCACAACCCAGGAAAGAAGCTTCCTGACTCCTCAGAAGGAAGATGAAGAAGGCGCCCTCTCCCTTTTCATAGCAAGCATCAATGAAGCCGCCTTTAACCACAAGGGGGAGCCAACCCTTATGATGTCGCTGACATAATAGTGGAGCAAAAGTAGGAACTGTGTAGGTTGTTTCAAAGGAACTACCCTTAATACACTCTTTCCATCTCTGATTCAACCAATATTCTTCTAATTGATCTATGAAGACCTTTTGAAAGCCCTTCAGATGCCTTTCTTTAGTTCAAAAGTACACTCTGCCACATTTTCCTTGGTACTATAGTCCAATATATCTGTCAAAGAAGGAAATGAGGTTACTGTAAAGATGACCCAAACACTTCCTCTTCTTGGAATCCAGGAAATAAAATAAAGCTCATAATTCAATAGTTTGCAGAATCTCTCTTCCTCTTTTTGAAAACTGGAATAGCAAAAAGATATTTGCCCATATCTGATCTTCCAATGTACCTCATTTGCCAAGATTACTCAACAATCTCATTTACAAGTTCTTTTTTAATATGGTGAAATATAATTTAAAGAAAAGCATGCATTTACAGCAAGAGGGTGCTTCAACCTCTTTTAACAATCTTTTTGCTCACTGTGGCTCTCTCTTCCCCTTTGATTACAACTCTAAGGAAGGACTGATACTGTTTTATACACTGTGTTAAATTTTTTTATCCAAACAAAAGTAAGTCCAGAGATAGCTAGCCCATAGTAGATACTGCAGCTTCACTGTCACCGAGGACACAAATGTCTTTTCTCTTACATTTTGGTAATCTTCAGCATGTACTCATGGTCCATGCTAGTTGAGAGCATCAATCTCCTTGTCCATATTCCAAACAGCACAAAGAAGAAAGTGGTGGACAGAAGAATGTGTCATTTCTTTTAAAGAACTTCATTGATGAAGTTATGCTAGATTATGCCGTGACAACAAACTCCAAAATACGAGATGCTTACAGCATTTACTTTTCTCTCTCTCTCCACCCCACAGATTGATCATCTCTCACCACTTAAAACTGACCCTTATGTGGGTTTGTGCCTCCTCTAATCTGACTCAATTTCCCACCCCTCCTGACTCCCTAACACCTTGCTCTGTGCCCTCTGCAACTTGAAATCCCCTGAGCTGTGACCTTGCATCTGGAAAGCTGCCTTCACCTTCATGCTCCAGCTGGAGCTCTCAGAGACCACTTCAAGAGCAGCGCTTTTAAGTAGAGGTTGTTTTTATTCTCATACCCAATATTCAACAAGGTTTGAAATGGGCAGGGATTCCCCCTTGCTCCTTATCTTTATTTCTAAACTATTGTTTCCCTCAATGTCTGAAATCCTTCAGTTACAAGGAAACATGGGTTATCACATTGTTATTGTTTGTTGTTTAGTCACTTGGTCATGTCCAGCTCTTTGTAACACCATGGACTGCAGCCCACCAGGCTTCTCTGTCCATGGAATTTCTCAGGCAAGAATACTGGAGTGGGTTGCCATTTCCTTCTCAAGGGGATCTTCCTGACCCAGGGGTGGAACCCATGCCTCCTACACTGACAGGTATATTCTTTACCACTGAGCCACCTGCCCTTGTTGCAATAATCTGTCTTCTACTGGTTCCCGTATTAATGTTCTAGACCTTATCATTACCAACAAATATACTGCCTTCAAATTTTCCATTTAGGTCACCATGACCTATGCTTCTTGCATCCCTCCAACAGTTCTGATCCACTAATTCTTCAACCACTTTGGGACTTCCACTGACTCCCCCTACCACATTTCACTGTCTGTTATACATTCTTATTTGCCTCTTCAGCCTGGTTAGATTTCACAATCCATTATTATAATGTTTTCCTTGCATATGCCTGCTACACACCCAGCAGGATCCCAGTTCGATCAAATGCCTGCCTCCAAGCCACTGAACACTGCGGGAGAAAGCTCACAGTCACTCTGATGGCTCATCATTCAACGTCTGTGCAGACTTCAAGTGGGGCCTCAGCACTGCCAGAAAGTCTTAGTCAACATTTCGGACATAATTTGCTTTCCCACTCCTCCTTAGGAGGCCCATTGCACAATCTCTCTTTTCTCTGCACATCTCCAACAGATCCTCCCTAGTCACGTTCAGCTGGCTTTTTCTCTTTTTTTGCTAAGAAAACAGAAACAAACCAAGAGGTTAACTGCTGCGACAACCTACACCAAAATTGCACTAAAAAGGCCATGAGCGCCATGGATTCTGAGGGAAAAGTAGGAAAAGCATAGTAAATAAGACAGCATCAGCAACAGACTTTATCTTCTTTATATTTGCCTGAAAAGCTAGCTCTGGATTTTGTGTGGGACCCACCAGCCAGAAACCCTGGGCATGTGGAGATGAACACTCCCCCAAAGTCATGGAATCCAGTCCAGTCTTAGAACCCCTGCTCCAGTCTTGGTTCCATCCACTTTACAGCTGCACAAAATTTCTTGCATAAACAGGAAGGATTGCCAACTCTGTTAAAGACACGAAACTGCAGAGAGCTCATTTTCCTTATAAAATGGCACCATCAGCTTCTATGCTAAGTTTCCTTTAATGTATGCAAATGAATGAGGGAATGGGAGTGGTTGAACTTTCCTGTAAATTTATTTGAACTCCTTTGGGGAAAGATGTAAATAAGCAGAGCTACACGTTCAATGTGAAGACACAGACATGGTATTATTAGTAATAATTTAATTATATTAGCTAATTGTTATTACATTTTTATGCATTCACATGAAGGCAAATTTTGTCTTCCCGTTATCTTATCATTAAAACAAAAAAATAATGCTATCCTAGATGAGAAGAATCATGACTATGCCTGTCAAAATAAATTTACATCTTGAACCTCAGACAGCCTCTGTAGCATGTTTTTGCCAGGAATATTCATTTGTTCTTTTTTCTCTTCTTTTCTGTTTCAGAGAAGACAGAAAGCAGATTTTAATCTTTACTATTGAGCCTCCCTCTCTAGTGATGCTCGGGGCAAAAACCCTTCAAAATTAGGTAACAATCAGTGCCAATTCCTTTGGTAACCATTGTAATAACATTAACATGATGAACTAATGAGATATTAATGCAGTTGTAATAGACATTTCCATAGGAGTTCCACTGTAATTGAGTAGGTTAATAATCTGCCTTAATCTGTACTTGGCAAGTGTAATGTATGATGAATAGGAAAAGGTGGAATTTTGAATACTTTCAGCTTGTGTTTACTCTTTCAAAACAGAAAGGAAACACCTGTTTTTAAAAGCAGGTGCACCAGAGAACATTGGCGAAAACTTAGCCCAGATCGTCATAACCCTGTTCCTCAAGTCATTTTGTATGTTTAAGTTTCTAAATAGCAGTAGATGTGGCAGGTGGACATTTAAGATCTTTATTTGTATTAGATACACATGTGATAGTTCATCCATTTACGTGACTTTTAGTCTATCAATACTTAGCAATTAGAATTATGGATGGCAGAGCCTTGGGAATGCAACAATGGTTCAATCAGCATTCCTCTTAGAGGAAAGAAACACCGTATATCCATCCCCCCACACACATACACCCACAGTCACATAGGTAGCACACATCCACACACACATACATAAACATCTACACACAGACACAAAGGCATACACACATACAACACACACATGTACACTCATACACAGAAGAGCTTCTATTGTTTGAGAGAAAGAAATAATGTCAAGAACCTATAAAGAAACAAAAAGGAATGAGGTGATGGAAAAGTAAAAGCAAGATTGAAAAGCCAAGATATTCAGAGTCTTTCAGGTGGATTCAAAAGGATACTTGCAAATAACCCAGGTCTGAACTCTCCTGAAAAAGATAGGAGCAGAAAGAGCAAGGCCTTTCTATGATTATTTATTCCAGCAAACAACAGCACACGGCAACTCAGAGCCTTTCTATTCCCTGAGCTAATATTTGGAAGACATTGTATCTCCAGGGCAAATTCTAAGTGTGCCTCTTCTCTCTAAAGTAAAGAGGAAAGGGGAAGAAATCAGGGGTTTCCATCATCCAAAGATAAAAAGAAAATATTGGTGATATTCAACATTGAACATTGTACGAGGAAGATAAAAAATTAAGAGGAAAGAATGATGATAACCTTTGCATGGCAAATACAAATGAAGGATGTGTAAACCCATGTAATTTTATTTATTTTTTTTTTTGAGGCAGACTGTTGTTAAATTAACTGGCAGCATTTCAAAATCCCTTAGCAGTGACTGTTGCTGCCAGTTCTATACAGATCAAACCCCCTCTACGTGAGATCTGCTTTCCTAGACTATTCAAGTGGTCTCAGTTCTGCCCAGCCTTAATTCAAAGAGGTAGCCTACAGACTGGCCAGCTTCCTCCCATCTTTCCCAATTCCCTTTCCAGCTGATAATTACAATAGACCCGTTGCTCTGCTTCCCTTGGAAGAACTGACTTCCTTAGTGTGACTCGGCATCTTGCATCTACCTGGAGCACATCTCCCGGGCTTTTGCTTTGCTCCCCATCATAGCCAACCTGCTATTTAATTACTAGAGGGGATTGTCCAGAATTTCACAACTTAGCAAACTTTTGGACCCACCTGTAAATATGACAACAGTAAGGCTTTTCAACACTAAGACTTTGAGAGAAATAAGCACGCAGACCAGATAGGAGACAGACCATCATCATGGAATTTAGAACACCCAGTTTTCAAATTCTGGTTTCTCCAATTTCATGCCTTATGTTACTTCACCTCTAGAGCATTTCAGCTTCCTCATATATGAAAGTATCTGTACTAGTCACCTCAGGCTGCTGTAACAGAATATAGACTAGGTGGGATAAACAAAAAATTTATTTTCTCACAATTCTGTTGGCTGGAAGTCCACGATCAAGGTGCTGGCAGGTTTGATTTTGGTGAGCCCTCACTCCCTGACTTGGAGATGGTTGCTTTATTGATATTGTCTTCATGTGGCCTTTCCTCTGTGTGAACTTTAGAGAGAGAGTTCTCTGGTGTCCTCTCTTCTTATAAGGACATGAGCCTCATCATTTTAGGACCCTTAGGATCTCACTTAACCTTAATTACCTTCTTAAAGGCCCTGTCTCTACAAGGTCACACTGAGGTTTAGGGATTCAACACATCAACAAATCCAGTCCCCTATAACACCTCCCTTGAAAAATTTCAAAGATTCCCAGAGTTTTCATATTCCATAATGGAAGTTCCTGCACTGAAATGTACAAAGAAGGTGAGAGGAGAAAAAGAAGGCAAATCAAGGCAGCATTGTTTCAGGAACATCTCTGTGAAAAAGAAACTGAGCTTTTATATTTTCTCAGGCCCTTATTAGCAAAGATTCTATATTTGTAAGAGATAATCAAATAATGCATAATTTTATTCTTCTCTTGTATTAGGAAACATTGGAATAACCATTGTCCTTATGACCAGAATATGCAGAATTCTAATTTCTGTCCCTGCCATTGACTGATATGGTCATTTTGAATATTAAAATTTTCCTCTATTTTTAGAGGAAATCAAATATTGCATAATAAACTACAGTGCAAACAAAACTATGTTATGCTTCTCAGCAATTATAAATAACCAGATCAACCCTAATCAAATTGGAGGAACATTTAGAGTCTACTGAATCCATTAGCTGTGGTGTAAGATAAACAGAATAAATAGGATATTCCTAATGAAAGACACAGACCATTGCTAGCTCTGCCCACACCCTCTCTGGAATGGACACAGTGATGTGCAACACCCTGGGATCAGGTCACTGGACCCAGGATGGACACTGAACCCCAAATTGCCTAAACCTGTATTAGTTAAGGAAAGGCCATGGTTCCCATGCCTTTCCAGCAACTGGGCCCTTAAAGCCCATCTTTTAGCTCCATTTCCTAATAAACCTCCTGAAACCTTATAAAAAACCATTCTCCTTTCATGGGCTGGCTTGGGTGAGCTTCTCTCTTGCAATCAAGGGAACAATCACTATGGATTTTGAATCTAAGACTGCACCTTTTCTGTGCCTTTCAACACCCCTAAATCTAGAAAAACCCTCCAAAGCCTGAATGTCTCTTCATCTAGCAGCTCCTAAAGGACTTTTTGTTGGCATTTTGCTTATTAGGTGTTATGTGTCCTTATTCTATTACTGTTACTCCATATTCAAAGTGTGTGGAGATATGAGTCAGTTGGTATTGAATCACCATAATAGGATATCACCATTTACAAAGAATTTGTCTTGAGAACTAAAGACAAATTCACCTATAAATATTAAAACATATCTTGAGCAAAAAAAAAAAAAAAAGCAACAAAACATTGGCTAATGTTTCTCAGCATGAAAAAAAATCAATAGATGAGTTTTAGATTCCCAGAGTTGGACTCAAGAGCCCTAGACACTGATGTCAAAATCTCCCAATAACTAGTTCTATAATCTTAGGCACTTGTCCACCAGAACTTTCTTGTTTCATTTGTTTTAGTTTTTATTGACGTATAGCTGCTGTATTATATTATGTAAATTTCAGGTGTACAATATAGTGATTTATAATTTTTAAAAGTTATGCTCCATTGAGAGTATTCCCTGTTGTCCAATGTATCCCTGTGGCTTATTTTATACCTAATAGTTTATACCTCTTACTCCCCCATCTCTATATTGCCTCTCCTCTCTTCTTTCCCCGCATTGGTAACCAATAGTTTATCCCCTATATCTGGGCTGCTTCTTTTTTATTATATTCACTAGTTTGTTGTTAATTTTAGATTCCACATATAAAGTGATATCATACAGTATTTGCCCACGAGAACTTGAGGTTTTCTTATCTTTTTAAAGATGACAACACTTTCCCAAGCCAATAGAGTTGTTACTGGGAGTCAATGAGGCAACATATGCACAGAGGTGATGGAATAGCTAGAATGCTACATCAACAGTAAGTTTTAAAAAACAATACATACTATTAAAAATATTATCTATCAATATATTATTAAATAGTATATTGTGAAATTCTGCCTTGATAATTTCAAAGTAACGATCATACTTCTATTTTGAAATGGAAGAATATGATATTTAAAATATCTAACAAGTAAATGTCCTTTTATCTAACAAATCTCCACTGTGATGTCCAAAATCTACTTAGGAGAACCAACTAGTGAAGTCTTCCTGCAGTTCTTGACCTTGGCCTGACTTGGACATGAGTTGGGCATGGCTGACATCAACTTTCCTTCCTCATCTGCACCCTACTTCCACTCTCCCTGTTTCTAACTTAAGCATCATAAAGATATCAGATAAATCTATCTCACTTTGCATTATATGCTTAGTGCTCAAAACATACCAGGTGTTCAATAAACACTATTGAACAGTTTTCAAATAAATGAATAAAAATTTCTTCAAAAACTATTCCTTCTTATGCACAGACTATACTATGATAATCAAAATTCTCTCTTCCCTTCACTTATACTCAGGAATTCTCAAAACACTTTCACTCTACCAACTTGATTTGTTACTGAGTTCAGGAAATTTGTCTTTCTCTTTTTGTATTCTCTCCATTGTGTTCAGTGAGGTAGATGCTCAATAAACATTGGTTGACTGGTTGAATGATAACTTGAAAATTGAGTGAAACAAACTGACAATTCGTTGTTTTTTTTTTAAATCAGTTTTGTCATGAGTTGACTGATCAATGCCTTAATATTCTAATACGCAAATCTCCTCTCTTTTACGGAGTGGTAATTTGAACCAATATGTTCATATAAGACATTGGAGAGTTATAAGATTTTAAATTCTTTCTTATTGATACATTATACTATTTTATTACTTCCTTTGTATCTTCAGAGCCTACTTTGTTTTCATGGGGAAAGGATTGCAGAAGAATATGTAGGAGACTTCTTGGGGAAATGAGGAAGGAATTAACTTTGAAGTTTCCTAGTTTGAAAGATTAAAAAGCACTCCAAAACAAGTCAGCATTCTCGAGGCCAGAAAATGACAGTGACTAAAAAAGTCTTTCAGCCTGTATGTGCACTCTCCTCTGTCCCCAATCCCTAGTGCCGGGTAACTTACAGATATAATTTATGATGGATTCACAAACAAAATGGTCAATGGTTCAGAACAAACCAAACATGAGCAGACACATTTCTAAACCCAACCGTCATGCTGCTTACACAATCTGTTGATCCATTGAACAAATATATGTTGAAAGATTAAGCGGGAGTTGAATGTCATTCAGGAAGATAAATGTAGAGTAGACTCATTTTCCGCCTGACTTAATGCTTAAGGATTTGTATTAGAAAGATGTTGGGGAGGGGATTTCTGCAGGGGGATGGGAGGAAGGGAAATTCCAGTCACCCAGATCTTTAGAATGAGATTATCTCACCAAGGACCTCACACAGAGGCCTTTACCAGCCACTTCTTACATCTTGGGGCTTCTTTTCACTTCAGTCTTTTATTGTTTTAAAAAAAAAAATTCCAAGGGAATAAATGAGTGCTGTTGGCTCGGCTATTCAGGTCTCGTTGATGGAACGATAGGAGACAGAATGTTTTATACAGTACAGTTTAAGATTTGAAAGGGGAAAAAAGAGTCAGCCAGTCATAAAGGCACATTGTTATCTAGCTGTCTCATAAAAAGGTTGTGAGCCATTGAGCTATAGAGAGAACTCAATGCCTGAAGCTAGAAACTCAGTGTTCCTGCTGGTGAGGCCAGTGCCATCCCCAGGCAGAGAGCAGGGCCAGACTTGATTCAGCTTGTTCTTGCTGACACCTTCCTCAATGGAGGTACAAGGCCAGCCTTCTGGAGTTGCATTTGTCTAGCTTGGCTAGGCTGAAAAAGACAGCCCTTCAAGGCTGTTGATTCTGTTATCAGTGTTTGAGCTTCACAAGAGAGCTTTGATAGATGGCAAGTAAAAGAGAGGGGAGGAAAGAGGGAGAGATGAAGGAAGAAAGGAAGGAAAGAAGGGAGGGAGGGAGAATAAGTAAAGAACAAGAGAGAAAAGCACAACCATTTATACAATATAAGTGATTTGTAAACCTGGGCCATAGCTACAACAATGCAGTCATGCTGCTTCCTTGTATAGGAAGCTATGAACAATGTTTAGAGACATCCAACAACTCTGGCTTGGTTGGGAATGCGTTCAAAAAGAAAAGCACTGAGCATTGCAAAAAGAGATGGATCTTGACCTACCAAAGTACATGTGCCAATAAATGCACTGGGAAGCTATTCACTTCAATTCAGCATTTATTGAATGCCCATATGGGTCATGACACACGAGTAGGAACCATGCAAACTTTCAAAAGACCTGGATCTTGCCCTTGCAAAATTTTAGGCAGGTGCCCGACTTCAGCAGTGCTATGAAGAAAAAAAAGGAGATTAAGCCTGGAAAGTTTCACATATACATTGTGGACACAAAGGCCACAAAAGAAAGAGTATTTAAGATAGACTAAGAACATATTTATTTGCCAAGCAAAGCAGTATGTTTGGAAACCAAGAGATGATGGGTAAAAATGACTGATGAAAGGCCTTGAAGTTATTTTTAGCCAGTCATAAGCCCTTGCTTTTAGTTTTCAAATGCATCCAACACAAGATGAAGAAATGCCAAAATAAAAATGCATGCACATAATTCTCTAAGTCAAATTTCTTTGGGTTCTTGTTCTTTTGAACTTTTGTTTCTTCTCATCAGATTTCCTACCCTGAGTCATCCTAGGCCTCCAAGTCGAAGACGTTAATGACCAACATATTCTAGCCTACTATTTCAGTTTCTTGTTGTTTTGTTGTTTTATTTGACTGGGAAATTTTGCTGGGACCTAAAATGGGGCCACACAACAGGTGGGCCTGGACCATTTCTTCAACATAATACCCCTCTTTTCTCTTTGGTGACACAGTTATTAAATGTATCTTTCATGAGCACCTCCCTTTCAGATAAAACCAACCATCTCATAGCATAGTCTGAATCAACAAGTTTTAACTTTTGAACCAGTGAGTCTGCAGTCTGTTTCATTCCATTTGTGTATTTTAACCAAATATCACTAACTTTGGACTGCTTAATCTTAAGCATCTCATCTCTCTTCTACTTGGATGGCTAGAACTTGGCAAGCCAAACATTAACTGTAAAAATAGAAAACAAGAAACACTAAAACTAGTGAATTCACTGGAAGTAGTTTGCCGTCTAAAGAAAACAGGACCATCTGGGTTAAGTTATAGACTGAGCTTTCTGTTTGGTTTGGCTTAGTGTGGGAAAGTTTCCCTCCTATCACTCTTACACTTTTGCCGAGTAACACAGAGTCAGATATTATTCTATGAGTGGCGTTAGGTTTCCTGCAAGGTTAGCCCATTGGACAAACAGGTCTATGTGAATCTTGCACAGGATGGAAATTGGAAAGCATTCTCCTGGATGTTCATACAGCCTCCTGAAGTTATTTCTTTTCCTCCCTGGAGTACACAGGGAACACACTATAAGATTCACTCTCACCAGATCCAATCACCTAGGGTCCAGGTGAGTAATATTGTCTTAAAACACCTCCATAGGTGAGTATGAGCCAGTTGACAGCAAAGCAGAATCTGAGAGGGTTTTTTCGCCCAACATGGGCAGTGACTAGAATAGGCCCTCCTGACAAATCCACAATTGTCCCAGGGAAAGGAACAGGATGAGTATGGGCCCATCCCTACTTTGACAAGAGGTTGCACTGGCTTGGATAGCCCTCATAAAGGCATAAAGAAGGACTAAATGGTCACTGGGGGATTTTAAGGATACAAAAAATTAACAATTCTGCCACAAAATTATATTCTGGATTGAAAAAAGAACGCTATTTTTAGCCCTTAAACCTAGGAGAAATTCTTTCAGAATAGCAAAATTAATGGTGAAAGTGAAGTCGCTCAGTCGTGTCCGACTCTTTGAGAGCCCATGGACTATATCCTACCAGGCTCTTCTGTCCATGGAATTTTCCAGGCAAGAGTACTGGAGTGGGTTGCCATTTCCTTCGCCAGGGGATCTTCCTGATGCAGGGATTGAACCCGGGTCTCCCGCACTGCAGGCAGACGCTTTACCCTCTGAGCCACCAAGCTAATGGAATGTTCTAACAACTATTTCACTCTCAATGAAGTTCCACGTGTATGATGACATTTTCAAAAGGAGCTAAAAGCTATTTTCCCTAAGTTTAAAGCACAGTTAGAAAATCTGCTCCAAATACAATGATCTGCTGGCTTTGAAATACTGTTCCAGAGTCAAGCCCCATGACGCTGGAGAAGACCTGAATCAGCAGAAGGCGGGAGGGGGCATGAAGACGATATTTATTATGTCTTGCGACGACTCTATAGGTCGCTGCTGATTTCTGTTTACACTGCACTGACCTTTCACACTCCAGAGCAATTTGTTCAGCTGTGATCTACAACCAAGAGTACATGCAGTCTGTCATCCACTGGGCCCCACTCTAGCCAACGGGTGTAACCAAGAAAACAGGTGGTACTACATACAGAGAAATGCCCAGCAGCCTACAGTTCCTTGAATTGTCTGTTTTCTCACTTTGCACTTCTGTGCTAATAAAAACCACATGTCTGGGGATTCTGGTGTAAAACATGACCTTAATAAACTGGATTTTAACAAAGTGATTTCCACTTTACATTATGGAAATTGAAAAATGAACCTGTGGAAACAATCCTATCTGCAGGTCATTATTTCACCCCTCTCAGTTAGGAGGTTCAAATATTGACGTGCAATATAATGCTTTTTGTAATGGTTTGTCCCAACTCTTTGCAAAGGATTATCTCAGGCCACCATGCTGTGGTTGGAGAGAAACCGTGGGCAGTTCTGTTAGCCTATGACATTGACGTCTGTATTCTGACTAATGAGAGTCTGTTTCTTGAACTTGGAGCTTGGATTGTTTTATCTACCCATTCAAAAGCAAAGGACTCTTCCTGTGCTTCCTGGATGTGAAAGTTTAACTGCAATGCCAAGGAAAAAATTGTTTGTGATTTTTCTGAGGCTAAAAACACTCTCATACCTGTGTCATATAAGCAATAATAATATAGCATTTGTTTCCCAGATACAATTCTAATTCTCAGGGCTGTACTACATTAGTCACTCACTCCTGATTTACTCATGTGGATCTCTTAAGAGGGAATTCCCATATATAGACCAACTTTTACGATGGGATCCCACAGAAAACTTTCTACATCTGCCCTCTCCTGTATCAACTTAGCATCTTATACTTCCCCTTGTCATAGTATTCAACATTGTACAATCACCCACACAGCTGGTTATCTGAGGAAAGGATCCATAGATTCATCTATAGATCTTGGTGCATACATAGAGCTCTTGGTGCATACATAGAGCACCAATGCCTAGCACAGTGCTTGACACACAGTAGGTATAAATGTGGAAGTGGACAGTGATTCTGTTACTTCTTCCTTAGAACCCAGTGATATCTTGGGCTCTCGGATCGTAGATTCCTTTTAAAAATGAGAGAGAGAAGATGAAGAAGAAGGAGGAGAGGGAAGAGGGGAGGAGGAGGAAAAGGAAAGAATGAGACAGAAGGAAAGAAAATAAAATCAAAGATAAAAAGCAAGGAGTAGAGGAAGAAAAGAAAGGAAAAAATGAAGGAAAACCTATAACTCTGAGTCTAACATAAGGAGGGACAGGCTAATAAAAGAAGTAATGCTGATGAATGTAAAGTGATCAAGTAAGCACTATTTTTCAAAGATGAAACAAAACAGAATTTAGAATTCTATTTCCAGCAACATGGCAGACTAATCCCTTCAGGCATAGCTAAAATGCTGAATAAAATATTTAAAATGTCATTTGAATGCATGGCGTGGCTGGCAGGGAAATATAGGGATGGATCGGAGGCCAGAAATGAAGAATGTGAATCTCAGAACTAAGCAAGCAGGAGAGAAAGCACTTATCTTAGGACTATCTGAAAATCCTCAAGAGGCCCATAGCTCATTTTTTACTTGGCTGCACCCAGTAAAACTTGGGGCTCCAGCAAGCAAGCGGGTCAGATTAAAAAGCTCTGACATAAAGTGCTCTCCTAAACCCAAATATATATAGTCTCAAAGAGTAGGGGAAAAACATTCCTTACATTTTACAGAGGGAGATATTGGGCATATATGCCTCACTGGACTTTGGCCTCGGATTTGGATAAAGTCGAAAGAAAATTAAGCCTTGAGAATTTCTAATCACAAGTCCCATTTGTGTGGGTGGGATGTAAGAATTCCCTCTGTCTGTGTGACTCCCAGAAAAATACATACAGAAAAAATATTTCTTTAAGTGGTCAAGCCACATCATATCCACATGCTAAGAAGAAAAGAGAAACAAAGCCGCCTCCATTTCCCAGAAGCTGTACATACCAATTCTGGTCATAACTTACTCATATGATGACACTGAGCTGTATATGCTATCTTTATTCTGGGTTCCAAGTTTCTACTGATGGAAAGAAATGAAAGAATAAATACTGGAGGTAGGGAGCCCTGCCTCTGTCTTCAGGTTCCAAGGTTCTAGTGATGGAGAGAAATGAAAGAATCAATACTAGAGGTAGGGAGTCCTGCCTCTATCTTCAAATATTGAGACAACTCCCAAGAGAGAGTTAAGGTTAATACATGATCCTTGGACTTATTGGTTAGTAATAGATGGAATTTTTTCAGTCTCACTGTAGAATAAATTGGTTTTGCTTGACTTCAAATTTTCATTTAAAGAAAAGATAACTAGGTAAAAAATATATTTAAAATTGGAAATCAATTTCTTAAATAATAAAGGGAAGAAGAATCCAAGAGCATGAAATCATATAAACTGCAATTAAAGTTCTTTTTCTCAGGGAGATTGAAGTTCCTAGGATAGACAAAACTGCTCAGAACTGAAGTGGACTTATTTCATACCTATTTGCTTTCATTTTGCTCCTCATAACGCAAATTTCTTCAAAATCGCATAGAAGCAAAGCCCTCCTGCAGAGCTAGAAAAAGGGGAATAGATGGTTTCCTTTTGGCAGAATGTTTTACTTAAGACTTTTTGTTTGTTTTAGGTTTTTTCATCTTTAAAAGGAGAAGGCAATAACGACCCACTCCAGTGTTCTTGCCTGGAGAATCCCAGGGATGGAGGAGCCTGGTGGGCTGCCGTCTATGGGGTCACACAGAGTCGGACACGACTGAAGCAACTTAGCAGCAGCAGCAGCATCTTTAAAAGGTTTAAAATGATATAATTTCTATAATAAGACCGCATCTTTTTAAAAAAAAGCCACAGCTAATGTTTCTAAGTGTTCACTGCAGAAGAGAATTGTAAGTTTCCCTTTATAGGATTAGCTTTACATAAAAATTAAATAAAAATCACAGCAACAAATCCACAAATCCATAATAGAGGCATGTGAAAGGTCCCAGAAATAAGGGAGATATTTTAATTTTTGTATGGTGCTGCCAGGTAATCTACCAAAGACGAAATAAAATTTCTTGTTGTGCAAGTATCAAAATGGCAGCAACTGGTAAGAATGGCTATTCTGGCTAAAAGAACTAAAGAGAGAACTAAACTATGGACTGGTTTAGGGATGCGAGGAGAACGTTCTTACACATTACGCATGTTCATGTACCTATATGCATCCAGTTGTGTGTGAGTCATAGTAACCACTATGTTAGTACAAAGGTTTTCCAGATGATTCAGCAGTCCTATCCAATATCCTATTTTCAATATCTCTACTTAGTCCCTGTACATGGATAGCAATAAATCTACTATAATCTAGTGACCCAAGAGGGGAGGAAAAAAACATAAAGCCTCTGCTAAAAAGTGGTTACTTTCTGAAGAGCAGTTACAGTAGATATTTTGCCCTCTAGCATTTTTAATGACTCGGTTTATTTGGTAAGTGTATTCCTTGTAGCAGGAGTCTTCTGCCCTCCTGTCATCTTCCTTCCCCGCTATTTCTGAGACTCTCTGGATTCATGATAGTAAGGCACCAAAATGTAGAATTTATCCAAAAAGCTTAAGTCTCTGAAAGACTGGGATTGTGAAAACTATGAAAGATATTTAGCTAAGTCACAATTTGAGATGGGTATATTTTGTAGGATTGTCTTTGATTCAATGTAATATAGATTCACATTTAAAAAGCTTAACCAGATCTCCTTTTCTATCTTATCACTATGCCATCTTCAGCATTTTACTTTCATCCTCCTGGCCTCATTATGGCCTCTATACCTCCAGGCATCACATCCACATTCCAGACAAGAAGAAACACGTGTCAAAGAGGAAAAGAAAATGTCTACATCAGGAATGCGAAACTTTCCAAGGCATTCCTAACAGAATTTGATTTGTGTCCTGTTGGCAAGAATTAAAAGAAAAGCTGCAAGGCAGGCTACATAATAGGCTGTTTTCACTAGACATGTTGCCACCTCAAACAAATCAGGGTTCTACTAGGAAGGATAAGAAAGAATGGTATAAATATTTAATGCCAAAATTCTAGAATTCAATCCACAGAGAAAGTAATTAAGTGCCTCAAAGGAAAGTATAATATCATATTCACTTTTTACTCTCCAAGTGCTGACACACAGCCCACGGTCATCCAGCAACTATTTCTTGAGCTCCTATTGTATGCCAGGTGCTATTTTAGGTGTCTGGGATACACCCAGATAAAAATTCTTGTCCCCTTAGATATTACATTCTAGCAGGCAGAGACAGATAATAAACTATAGTCATAATAAATAAATAAAAGTCCGCAGTTTGGTCAAGAGCGATAAGTTCTACAGAAAAAAAAAAAAAAGTATAGCTAAGTAAAAAGAATTAGGAGAGATAGGTGGAGTGGATGAGTTGTAACAAAAATAACACAGAAATTATGTATTAATTTGCTCCTTCCATTCCTCAGACCCTTCAAATTTCTGGAACATACAGTATATTTTATCTTGGAAAAAGCAGTCCATTATTTTTTTCAACTCCCATCCTTGAAAGTGCTGAATCCAACTGCTGTTATTTACACAAGAAATGTCAATGATTGTGTCATGTAGTATGGTGAGCTAGACATTGCCTCACACAGGGGAAACTGTTTGCAATTTACTTAAAGCGCCTAATTCCATAAGAAAGAAGGAAAATTCTGAGAATGAAAAGAGCAATTACCAAGGACAAAACACTCTTCTGACCTGGTGCCTTTTGAATGTCAGAGCAGGGCCTTTCTGGAGAATGTGGCTCTTCAATAGGCATAGTGCAATTGGATTAACTCTCCTCTGCTTTAGACTATAAAAATAAAAACCACACACACACACACACACACACACACACACATACATGGAGTTAAATTTCAATGTTAAAAAAATCCAAAGTCAACACCTCCCAAGGGATTGGGGTTTCACTGATTTTGTTGAAAGTCTGGGTGGGTTTCTGACCACTGAATATTTGCAGCAATGAAGAGTGATGCTCTCATTAGCAGGGGCTAGAAGCCCATCTGTGTTCTCTGTCAGTTTTTTGTGCAGGATTGTAAACCTGCAAATTGCATGTACAGTTGGGGAGTTGGAAAATTGCAGTTGCAGCTCTGATATTCATTATTCCATGAACTTGGGTAGAACATTTCCCCCCCTAGGCTTTGGCCTGTTTGCACATAAATGGTAGTTAACGGTACTCTACCACCATATGCAATTTCAGCCCTATTCTATGCTAAGCCAAAATGTCTTGCCTTGTGTACTACTTATTGGCAAGGAACGATGTTCTCCCAGATCCAGAAGCTTAGGTTACTGCAGAGCCCAAAATGACTGCTGCACAATTGGAAAGCAAGAGGATCTTATTGCTTTAGAATTTACAAACATGGAAATCACAAAGAGGCCACATCCCCTGTCCCTGAAGAAAACCGAACGTGAATGCCTCTCCAGAAGGATGTGAAACACAATGAGGTGAATTTCATGAATGTCAAGGGAAATGACTGACCCAAAGAAAATGGGATAATCTCAGGAGTGGCAAATTTAAATTTGGGGGAGCTCGGGAGATTTTAAAATATTTTTGTCAGGGAGAAGGTGCTCTTTAATAAAAGGCATACTTCATATTTCTTTAGAATGAAAAAAGTCACAACACATTGCTAATTTTTTAAGGGAAAATATCACAAAGTCACAAAACACGTAAAATACTCACATTTTAACCTATATGCCACACTTCCATAATATTTTTTCTCACATTTTTTGTCTGCACCCTTGACCATCACTTCACACAACAATATTGAAAGACATTTTCTGAGGCAGATTTACTATGAAAGGAATGAAGCTTTAGCTTTAGGTCCCTCACTCCCATGGGTCCTTTGCAAAGGCCTATACCAATTTTGTGTTTTCCTCAATTCCCTTTACAAAAAAAAAATTTTTTAATGTCTTTGTAACTGTGCATGTTATATTATCAAGTTATTCCTGAGAGGGAAGAACTTCCATTTACTAAGCTTTCAGTCAGTTCAGTTGCTCAGTTGTGTCGGACTCTTTGTGACCCCATGGACAGCAGCACCCCAGGCTTCCCTGTCCTTCACCAACTCCCGGAGCTTGCTCAAACTCATGTCCATTGAGTTGGTGATGCTATTCAACCCTCTCATCCTCTGTCATCCCCTTCTCGTCCTGCCCTCAATCTTTCCCAGCATCAGGGTCCTTTCCAATGAGTCAGCTCTTCACATCAGGTGGCCAAAGTATTGGAGTTCAGCTTCAGCATCAGTCCGTCCAATGAATATTCAGGACTGATCTCCTTTATTTATTTTTTTTTCTCTTTATTTTTTTTTTTTTAATTTTTTTTTTGTATTTATTTATTTTTTTACACGAACTCCCAAACATGAACCCCCCTCCCACCCCACATCTTCCCTCCAGATCATCCCCATACACCAGCCCCAAGCATCCTGCATCCTGCATTGAACATAGACTGGCAATTCATTTCTTACATGATAGTATACATATTTCAATGCTATTCTCCCAAATCATCCCTCCCTCTCCCTCTCCCTCTCCTTCTCCCTCAGAGTCCATAAGTCCGCTCTACACATCTGTATCTCTTTTGCTGTCTTGCATACAGGGTCCTCATTACCATCTTTCTAAATTCCATATATATGTGTTAGTATACTGTATTGGTGTTTTTCTTTCTGGCTTACTTCACTCTGTATAAT
>SJYX01009687.1:0-19200 GCA_006410675.1 Oreotragus oreotragus | reverse complement strand
CCGAGAATACCAATTTTAAGAATCTTTTGCCTTTTGTAATTAATGAGATTTATTTTATACCCCACTTTATGGTATATTTAAGTATCTGCTTCAAGTGCACTGAAAAAAGTGTCATTGATTTGCCAATGTTAGTTTTAATGTTCTGTAAATGTCAATTAACTCAAGTTGGTTGGTCACATTTTTTAGATCTGATTTTGTTTGGTTTTATTTTGGTCTACTTGTTCTATTAATTTTTTAATATCAAAGATTTCTGATCACTGATCACCATAACAAATATAGTAATGAATGTTTTTGAAACATTTCAAGAATTGGCAAAACGTGGCACAGAGACTTGAAATGATACTGACAGACTTACTTGATGAAGGGCTGCTGCAAACCTTCAGTTTATAGAAAATGCAATATCTGTAAAGTGTAATAATGCGAAGCACAATAAAATGAGGCATACCTGTATTCCTCGTTACATTTCATAGGTCACAAATACAAAAACCTTACAGCAGCTCCATTTACACCCTGACTTGTCCCCAGAATTATTTCACTATTCTTCTTCTTCTACCTGTTTCTAAACCCCTCCTCAAAGCGATGTGATTTTTAATAGATATTCTTATCTTTTAAGGAAATTAAAAGAAGAAACCTAGGTAAAACCAATCTTTTGCATGTCATTTCTTTATCTTATTCTTCCTGTAGTCTGCTGGTGATAAGTTCTCTCAGATTTTGTTCATTGGAAAATGTCTTTTTTCACCTCCATGTTTCAAGGGTGGTTTGCTGAATAGAGAGTTTTCGGTTACAGTTTTATTTCTATTTCAGTACTTAACCTTATCATTCCATTTCTTGGCATTCTGTTTCTTCCTAGTTTCCTGTAAGTAATGTTTCATTTTACTCTGTCTGTGGCCACCAATATTTCTCTTTATTTTTCACTAATTTGACTATGATGTGCCTAAGTGTGGTTTTCTTCATAGTCATCCTTGCTTAGAGTTTATTGAGCTTCTTTGATTTGTAGGTTGTTGTTTTAGACATTAAAAAAAAATATTTTTTCAAATATATTTTCTTCCCTAGTCTTTTTTTCCTTCTGGGATCCAAGTTCCTGAGTGTTAGATATTGCCCACAGCTTACTGGGGCCTGTTAACTTCAATTTTAATCTCCCATCCAACCTTCAGCCCCCTTTTTCTGAATGGCTAATATACATGGATCTTTCTTCAAGTTCATTGACCCTTATTTTCTACCTTAAATTTACTTTTATGTAAATTTACTTTTACTTCCATCCACTGAAATTTGTGCTGATGAACATTTTTAGTTTTAGAATCCATTTGTTATTTTTTAGAATTTTAATTTTTCTACTCTTTTCCATTTTTTTTTCATTCACTGAGATCATATTTTCTTTAAAATTCTTGAACATATTTGTAATAGCTGATTAAAAGTCCTTATCTGCTCATTTGTATATCTGAATTACCTTAAGGTCTTTATCTTGAGCTGCCAGTTTCCCAATGCCTAAAAGTAGTTGCCTTATATATTTTGTTCAGTTGTACAGTTATTTCTATAACTATTTATAGCAGGAGGGCAAGTCTCATAACATTTATTCTATCATGTCTGGAATTCTTCATGGCTTTTGTTTTCTCATTGATTTAGCATCAAAAATCTTGAAAGGAATTTGTCATTTACATTCATAATAATTTTTATCTTATAATTTTGATAGCCATTTCTATTATTATAAACCCAGTTCTCTAAAGAGAGAGAGGTAAAAATATAGATAACTATGTTGAAGGTGAAGGTGAAGTCGCTCAGTCGTGTCTGACTCTTTGCGACCCCATAGACTGTAGCCTACCAGGCTCCTCCATCCATGGGATTCTCCAGGCAAGAATACTGGAGTGGGTTGCCATTTCCTTCTCCAGGGGATCTTCCTGACCCAGGGATCGAACCTAGGTCTCCTGCATTGGAGGCAGATGCTTTAACCTCTGAGCCACCAGGGTCTGGTGTTTTACATCACTGTAAGTAAACACTTGGTTATCCGGAGTGTATTTACATTTTTGGTCAACTAAGTGATTAGTAGCCTAGTTTTTGGCTTAATCTCAATGGCACCCCACCCCAGTAGGGTCGGGAAGATCCCCTAGAGAAGGAAATGGTAAGCCACTCCAGTATCCTTGCCTGGAAAATTCCATGGAGAGGGGAGCCTGGGTTGCAGAGAGTCGGGCATGACTGAGGACCTAACACCGAGGAATCTTTCAGAATGTTTTAGGGGAAGGGGCCATGGCCATGGGAGTTAGAAGACTTGGACTCTTGTTCTGTCTTACAGAATCTGTGACCCTTGAACAAATAAATTCATTTAATTATCAGTTCAAATGAAGTAACACGTGTGATTTTGGTTTGGCTGTGTGTGCTAAGTCACTTCAGTCCTGTCCAACCCTTTGCGACCCCATGGACGGTAGCCTGCCAAGTTCCTTTGTCCTTGTGATTCTCCAGGTAAGAATCCTTCTCTGGAGGATCTTCCCAACCCAGGGATCGAACTCGCATCTCTTGAGGCTCCCACATTGCAAGTGGATTCTTGGCCACTAAGCCACCAGGGAAGCCCTGGTATAGCTGTAGGAGATAAAGGAAACTGAGCTGGACTCTATTCTGTACTGATCCTAAAGCTTATTGTATTAATAGACTTGTTTAATGAACCTTACATATGAACTTGTTTTGCCAGCTTTTGGCTCTGTCTTAAAAAAGAAAGTTATAAAAAAAAATCTGATTCATTGAGAATCATAATTAGATGTGTCATTTTTTTTATAGTATACTTTTTAGATATTGTTGTCATTGTTTCTATTCTTTCATGATGAAAGCTGTAGCAGCCACCTCAGCTCTAAGGCCATGTATGAGATCACTAATTCAGCAGCCACAGTGATCCACAAAGATCCAAAAACCAAAAAATAAAAAAAAAATATTTTGAATAGATGAAATATATGTGATATCTGTAATATAACAATAATGATAGATAGCATTTCTTGAGCATTTACTGTGTGACAGGTACTCTTTAAGGGTTTTATTTATATTTAATCTTTACAATAACTCTGTGAAGTAGGTGTTCTTCTGTGGTGAAAGAGTATATTGTAGGGACTTCCCTGGTGCCTCAGTGGCTCAGATGCTGCACTCCCAATGCAGGGGGCCCAGATTCAATCCCTAGTCAGGGAAGTAAATCCCACGTGCCCCAACTAAAGATCCTGCATGCTGCCACAAAGAAATTAATAAAAGCAAACAAATAAGTAAATAAGACCCTTATATTTAAAAGAAAAAAAAAGTTATCTTTTCTGCTGTTTTGTATGGTCATTATTGCTATTTGTAAATATCCCAGGTATTTCTGTCTTCTTTACATCATTTCCTCTGTCTGTTGTAGCCTTCTCCCTTCCTAATAGCCATTTTTAAAGATTTAAGTGAAATTTTCATACTCTGTCAGATTTCTCTGTGATCTTTTAAAGGCAGAACTAATTGTTCATACTATCCTCCTCTTTGGATAGTTACAAATAGCAGTAGCATTTGTCATATAGTATCATCATCAGTTGTTTTACCTGTTAGGGGTATGTGTGTGTGCATATATATATATAGTTATATATACATAGTGTGTGTGTGTGTATATCTATATATATATAAAACTATGAACTTCTTTGAGGCCAAAGAGGTTCTTATCTTACTTATCTGTATTCTACTGTGATTGCTACCATGTCTGACATCTAAGAAAGCCTAAGGAAATATTGTGGAATATACAAATGAATCAATGAAAAAGATGAGATAAAGAAAAGTGAAAACAGGCTAAATGAAATGAGATTAGATTAGATCTAGAGTCCTTTTTCCTGGTGTGTCACAACTTTGTAGAGTTTGGACATGTCGTTTTGAGAGCAAATTTCTATTTTAATTGAACAAAAAGTTAGAAAAAATATTCCTTTGGCAAGGAGATTGTGTATACAAAGTAAGGCTTGAGCAATCCGAGCAGTGTGGTATGATGTCTAAAGGGTTTCTTATGATTCTCAGTTCTAGAGGCAAGGAAAGGACCAAGGAAAAAACGTCTTGCTTTTCATCAGTGGAATGGATCTTGGGACTTCCCTGGTGGTCCAGTGATTAATAATCCACCTTGCAGTGCAGGGGACTCGGGTTCAATCCCTGGTTAGGAAACTGAGATCCCGAATGCCATGGGGCAACTAAGCGCTTTTGCAATTGCTGAGCCCTTGCGCTCCACCTAGAGAGTCCGTTCGCTGCGGTGAAAGGTCTCACGTGATGCAACAAAGATCCTGTGTGCTGCAGCCAAGACCCGAGGCTGCCAAATGAATAAATAAAGTAATTAATTAAAATAAAATATTTCAAAAAAGAGAGAAGATCGATCTTACTTTTACATTAGTGGAAACGTGGCGAGAGAAATACAAAAAAAGAAGACAGTAAAGTAGGAGTAAACAGTTTGAAGGGAATATAATCAGGGAAGAGAAACGAGCACCATATTTTTTTTCATCAAACAATCCAAGAACAAGGTGATAGGAAGTAAGATAGAAAGGGAAACATGCTTATAGAAAAGAGAAGTTGAAAGCAGGTCATCTACTGCTCAGGGATTTCCGCCCAGCAAATGCACACATTAAGAGTAAAGCCAGATTGTAGGCACGTGGCTTTATCTTTCAGTAGCCTGGACTGTTCACACACACGCAACAGCTAACAAGCTCTGCTCTGAAGTTATGCTAGACCTTATCTTTGGAAATAATGCAGGCATGATAAATAAGGCTGGAGTAGAAAAGCACTAAAGATGCAATCATAATGTCATCAGGTTTGAATTGCTGATGAAGATCTGTGGGAAGAGTACAAACATAAAAATATGGGGCTTGAGGAAAGCAGGCCTTGAAGAGAATGCGAAATGAGTTTTGCACTTGGCTTGGATTTTGTAACATATAGGAAATCAAAAATGAAAAAAGTAGGAACCAGGGGAGGGAATACTCAAAATGCAACCCAATAAGATCAAAGTAATACAGAAACAATGAGATGAAGCTGAGAAAAAGAGAGGAAAATAGAAGGGAAACCATTAAATAAATAAAAAGAAAGAAAACAGTGGGAAATTTGCTGTGACTGAAGGAAACCAAAACCCTAAAAAAAAAAAAAATGCTGTGATTAATAGCACATTAACATCTAAGACTTTTTTAAAAGTTAAAAAAATTTTAAATATGAATCAATCCTAGTATAAATGACAGTATAGATTTATTTTTCTAAAGACTGTCATAAGTCACACTGAGTCCTTCATCTGAGGCTGCAAATCTTTGTATCCTGAAGGAGTATTGATCCAGATGGCACATCTAGACCCCTGTGGTGTTCCAGCCTGTTTTTTTTTTTTTTTAAATAAGATCTTGCCTTTCATGGGAAAAGCATTTAATTTATGAAAAAGTTTGCTTCAGTTGAAAGTTTATCTCTGTGGAAAGCCTAAGAATATACATGTATTAGGTTAAAAAGTAAAGAATTTAAAGAGTAGAATTATTTACAGTTCCTTAAACCAGCTCTGAAAATTAAACCACTTATAGAGTAAAAACTAATTAACTTGCCATCTTATTCAAGGCCCCAAGCAAAAATTTCAGACCGCCCACCCACACCCTCCCCATCCTTTGTTGAGTATAAAATAAAAAACTCCACAGAAGAGAGGACTTCCCATGTTTGTTGGCCTCCCAGCAGGGCAGGAACTCCTGATGGTGCATTTTGGTCCATGCATGTCATTTTTAAAAACAGGTTAAGTCTATTTAAGCATTTAAGCATAGAGCATTTTCTGTGTCTCCTCATGGCTGGACTTCTAGGGGAGGAGGGCCAGGGAAGGAATACCTTCTAAGCTTAGTTTTTTATGTGGTGTACACTAGTCTGTGTAAAATTTTACTATGTGAAATTAAGAAAAAATTAACCCACCTTATTCCAAAAGCATATAAACCGCCTTTTACAGACCTGGCTTGCTAAGAGAAATCCCCCGGGGCAGAAAGACTTGCACATAGCCAGTGCCTAGAAAATGCTTCTTTATGGGATAGGTCATCAGGTACAAGGACATCAAAATATACAATTGTAAACAACATATATAAAATTAATTTAAAAAAAAAGATCTGTATTTTTCTCAGCAGAAGAATTAGAGATTTTTTTTTTCCTTAGTGAAATTCTGGTTTATGACTTGGAAGTGAGACCCATAGGTAGTTGTCTCTGAGACTGTTATTCATTTGTCTTTATTTCCTAACATGTTGATTTTTGTTATTTGTCATATAGTATCTGTGCCAGTTACTCACCTATTAGCAAACTCATAAATGCTGTGGAATTGAAACCCTTGAATGGGCCCCTTAGTCCACTGCACTGGGGAGATACTTGATATACATATTTGGGGTTTCCCTGGTGGCTCAGTGGTAAAGAATCTGTCTGCAGTGCAAGAGATGCGGGTTTGATCCCTGGGTCAGTTGGGAAGATCCCCTGGAGGAGGAAATGGCAGCTCACTCCAATATTCTTGCCTGGGAAATCCCATGGACAGAGGAGCCTGACAGGCTTTAGTCCATGGGGTCATAAGAGGCAGCCATGACTTAGCAACTAAACCACCACCATATTTTATTGAATCATTTCGTGAACAAAGGTTAATAAATCTTGTGGAGTAGTTCACCAAATTCTTTTGCAGTTGTCCTAAAGCAAAGTAGGGGAGGTACCTTATCACCATTGAGTGGCTTGGAAATCTGAGGCTTGGAGGTTAAGTGACTAGACTGAGGCCACACATGGAGGACAGAGCAGAATTCTGAAGGACTCAACCCCAGATTCCATACTTTAGTCACTGCACCATCCTGCTCTCTGTCCCACCATCAATCTAGATTATGAAAGATAAGTTTAAGCTATGTTTGACCTTTGGAGGCCCAGAAGTATTTCTCAAGTCCCTGAATGAGATTTATATGTTGAATGGTACTTTTCTATGGAACCCCAGATTCCATACTTTAGTCACTGCACCATCCTGCTCTCTGTCCCACCATCAATCTAGATTATGAAAGATAAGTTTAAGCTATGTTTGACCTTTGGAGGCCCAGAAGTATTTCTCAAGTCCCTGAATGAGATTTATATGTTGAATGGTACTTTTCCATGGAGGACAAGAAAAATAAGACAATAGAGAGAGAATGTTTGGAGAAAAACTCTAGGGGGTGAGTGAGTGAGTTAGTCGCTCAGTCATGTCTGACTCTTTTTGACCTCATGGATTGTAACCCACCAGGCTTTTCTGTCCATGGGATGGATTATTCAGGCAAGAATACTTGAGTGGGTTGCCATTTTCTTCTCCAGGGGATCTTCCCAACCCAGGGATCAAACCTGGGTTTCCTGCATTGCAGGCAGATCCTTTACAAACTGAGCCACCAAGCAATCCTCTAGGGGGTGGTAGATGTGAAATACTCAGGAAAGAGCCACATGAGGGCAAACCCAGAGCCCCACCCATGATAGACTCACAGCAAATCCTTGTTGAAATGAAAGGGAAGATTGCAAGAGAACCCTGAGCTCAAGTAGCTTCCACTGTATCTACCTGCTCTGCTGATGGTCCCATGATGATGCACGCAGAGGGTCATGCATATCAATGGCCACTTGAGTTCTGTACAAGGGTCTAGCTTGTTTTTAGATTCTCCTCCTTGGGAGTGCCCAGGGAGCAGCTCGCAGGCAGCAGTTGAAGTTGACCTTTTTCTTTTCTACCTGAGGAAGGATGAGGAGAGAAGTCAAGGCGGAGGGCCGTATGAGAATGAAGGAGCAGAGAGATACGATGAAAGGGTGTGAGGATGGAAATGGTACTGGAGCATGTGTAGAAGGATGGCCAAGCATGGGATGAGGGAAGTTGAGACATCCTCATGCAGAGTGATTGAAAGGAAAGAGGACATCTTATTTGGGAAGAATGTGAGCATTGGGGTTGTGATGTTGTGTTCACATGCTTTTATGCACGCATATACACAACAAGTGGAGAAGACAATGGCACCCTACTCCAGTACTCTTGCCTGGAAAATCCCATGGACAGAGGAGCCTGGTAGGCTGCAGTCCATGGGGTCGCGAAGAGTCGGACACAACTGAGCGACTTCACTTTCACTTTTCACTTTCATGCATTGGAGAAGGAAATGGCAACCCACTCCAGTGTTCTTGCTTGGAGAATCCCAGGGATGGTGGAGCCTGGTGGGCTGCCATCTATGGGGTCACACAGAGTCGGACACGACTGAAGCGACTTAGCAGCAGCAGCAGCAGTAGCAGCATACACAACAAGGCATGAAAAGACATGACTGTTGTCTGTTACCCAAGGACGGAGGACTGGCACCTTACTTTTAGAAGATATAGAAAGATGGATTTCAGCCCAGTATAAAGCAGAGTTTTGATAAAGTCCAAGTTTTCTGGAATTTGCATGGCCACGTCAGGAAGTAGGAGGTATTCAAAGAAGCTGCTGGGATGACAGCCCACTGGAGCCAGTGTTAGATATATGATACTCAGCGACCATTGGGGTGCTTTCTGCTTTGGAGGTAAATATGATCCTGAAAGAAGAAACACTGTATATGATCCTTTGAATCTAAATGTTAAATATGATCCTTTGGCTCTAAGTGTTAATTATGATTCTTCAGCTTTGAGTCTTATTCTAAAGGAGAAAAATATTTTACATGCCTGCACACAGACACACAGTTTGTGTATGTATGAAATTTCTGGGTAGACTTACATCCAGGATAGACAAGGCCTGCAAATATGGGATTAATGGGAAAAGAGGGAGGCTATTGGTTTTCTAAACTGCACCCTAAGAAAGTACCAAGAACTGGGTACCTTAAAAAAAAAACAGATGTTTGTTTTCAGGTTCTGGGGGGCAGAAATCTGAAATTAAGGCTGTGTCCACAAGCCCTCTCCTTCTGAAATCTGTAGCAGAGAATCTTTTCTTGCTAGAAAGCTTCTGTTGTTTGCTGGCAATACTTGGCATGCCTTGTGTGTGTGTATTAGTCATTCAGTCGTATCCAACTCTTTGTGACCCTATGGACTATATATAGCCAGCCAGGCTCCTTTGTCCAAGGATTCCTCCAAGCAAGAATACTGGAGTGGGTAGCTGTTCCCTTCTCCAGGGGATCTTCCTGACCTAAGGATCGAACCTGGGTCTCCTGTATTGCAGGTACATTCTTTAGTATCTGAGCCACCAGAGGAGCCTTGGCTTATATTAATAGATGTGTTACTCTCATCTCCGCCTCCATTGTCACATGGTCATCTTCCTGTAGATTTCTGTCTCTTCTCTTCTAAGGACACCCATCATGTAATAGCCCAGCTTACACAGTAAGACTTTATTTTTACCTAACTGGTTGCAATTGAAATGACAGTATTTTCAAATAGGTCACTTTCTGAGGTTCTGGGGATTGGAACTTCAACATGCCTTTTTAGGGAGCACAATTGAACCCATAACAAAGAGAAGCAGCGCTTTTGCCCTATGGTTCTCTTGTTTCCTGTAACCTGAAGAAGTTTCGAGAAAAATACATTGAGTCAAACCAGCAAACTTAAATTCAGGTACAAAAGATTGATTTTTCTCCTCTAAGCAGTGTTGGATGGCTTTGTGGATAGGGGAAATCTAGTAGATATTAAATATTTTTATCTGCAAAAAGCATTTGGTAAGGTTCTCAATAGGAGATTAATGGCTAAAATAAAGAATGAAGCATTAGGAGATAAATTTGCTTATGAGCGAGAGGCAGAGACTAACAGTAGAAGAAAATACTTTTTAGATTGGAAAGGAGTGACATACAGCAGTAGCCAGGAATCCGTTTTGGGACCTATGGGTTTTTCACTTTATTTTTATTGGACTTTGTAATAAAAATACAGATCTTCAAACAGTCCAAGACAGAGTGAGTAATACTACAAGCATCAGTAATCAAAAGTTATTCTCTATCATAAACTAAATGACTGATAATAAATACTGACATGAGACTACACAATGTACCATAATATTATAAAACGGAGCAAGCGATTCTCCTGTGTTCTCTTTTCTTCTGCAAGGGTGAGTATTTCTTTATTTGTTTTTCACAAAATTATTTGCAGGTTTCTCGGTTTACTTTATAAGCCAAATCAATGAAAAAATATTTGTTTAAACTTGAAAAGATGTGTTAACTAAGAGAAAAATTGGTCAAAGCAAGACAAAGGTTATATTGCCATCCTTAGAATAAAGAAATTAGGGACCCTGTGTGTTAAATTGCTCAGTGAGCTACTGAATAAAAAAGACTTCAGGAGTGAGGGGGCATCATTGAAATCATCAGCTTACTCTGCAGTCATGGCTTTAATGGAAGCATATGCAAAAAAAGGCATTGTTAGAATTATAAAGCTATATATCTGAGGGAGTGAAATATTATATAGTATGGGGACTTTTTTTCTTTTCCTTTTTAAAAGTTTTAATATAATGGCTCAAAAAAAACTGTAAAATTAAGTAATTGTACATGTAACTTTTGTCTTCCCAGGAACTAGTTAAGTATGTGGGAAGAATACTTTTCAAATTGGAACATTGCCTGCAACTCCTTCTGTCTCAGTTACTAAAAGGTCTTTGCAGATTTCTGTCTGTTTTTTTTTTTTTTTTTGATTTGTACATCGTCAGATAAGCCAAGAGAAATAGAGCAACTAAACATTCAAAAATTAACTCATAAAAGTTCCAAACGTTTTGAAAACTGGAAAGAATAAGAGAAACTTTTGTTCATCTCAAAGCTTTCATTTTATTAGGTAAGAAAACCAAGATTCAGACAAGTCAGATTCATGAGGAAATTACCCCAGAACAAATGAGTCAAAACACAGTCTAGGTTCTCCACCCAGTTTGCAAATTAGAATTTCTTAAAGAGCTTCTTCCATAAACTGTTGAAAAGATCCTACCACCCAGAGATTCTGATTTTAACCATCTTCAATGGGGGCATTTGAATGAGTACTTTAAAAAACTCCCTTCATGTGTCTACTATGTAGGCAGGAATGAGAGCCTTTGATCTGGAATATAGGTTTCTTGATGATAAGACAAGAGTCCTTTCTACTCACCTTAGTAGTTTAGAAATTATTCAGGGAGAGAATTACAAATTCAAGGGGAAAAAACTTTAGCAAAAACAGTCCACAATGAACAAGCTGACTGTTCTGGTAGTTAGTTACCTTACAGAAGGCTCATTGGGAACTCTGAACCTGTATTCCCGTAGAACAAGATCACGAATGGTTGCTTGATCTCTGTGCCAGCCCTGAATTTAGCCAGCAGAGTAACTGAAATTTCACACTGCAACAGCAGCTCTGTAGATCCTAACCAACACATAACAGTGTTTTACGGAAGGCCCTGAATTTGTATTTCTAATTAGGTCTCTATGAACATTTTTCATCCTTTTTGGCTGCCTTGATAATATTGAGGTCCCTCTTCCCTTCATCTGCAAGGTATTAGATTTAGGACTTGAATGGGGACTCCCTGCCCAGGTCTGAGCTGTGCTGGGGAGTGGAAGGAAATGAGAGAGTGAGGGGTGGTAAGGGATAGGATGAAGACAGGGGCTGGAGGAGGGACTAGTAGGGAAGGGAAGGGTGAAATTTTCTGTCCTCCTAATACCTGGGGTATTTGTTTCCCTTGAACAGGCTCATCCAGCAGGTATTTTATGAGCATCTAATGTTTATCAGATGCTGTTCTGGGCGAGGGCCACAGTCCATGGGGGTCTCAGGAGTCACACACAACTCTGCTATTATTAAAACAGCACCAACATTCTGGGCATTGGGAAAGGAGATGACAAGAGAGAGGGGAGAGAAAAATAAGGAGCAGTGCCTTCCCTTTAAATGCCGACGGTGTCTCTTAGTCTGGTGAGGAGATGAAAAAATGGGGTTTATGATTTGCCCTACGGGAATGGTAGGAGCTGTGGGCACACTTACTCTGGGCCTTCTGGAACATGTCACCCTCTGAGGTCTCACAGAAAGATTCACAAAACAAGTGACCTGTGTGGAGGAGTCATTAGGTGCAGAGGAGGAGGGACATCTCAGGCAAAGAAGCTCATGCCCTTTTTTAGCTGGAGCTGTGAAGAGCATGCCATGATGAGAACACTGATATGATTCGGGTGGAGACGTGGCAAGCCAGTGGATGAAGCGAGTAAGTAGCCTGAGGCTTATGGCTCTGCTATAGAATTTGCTTTCCTGTCTGCAGGTGTGGAAAGTTTTTAGCCTTGGCAGTTTATAGCCAGGAAGTGAGTGATCGACAAATTCGTTCATCCATTTCTTTCTCCACTAGGTGCTAGGCACAGGGGATGAAGATCAATAAGATGCCCTTTCTCCAGACTCCCCATCCTCCCTTCTTGCTCTCTGCAGTAGTAGAGTAGTGATCAGAATTTCACTTTCAGGGGAGTGAATTTGGGGGGAGACCAGGAACCTGTTAGGAGGCTGTTGTCACAATCTGGTGACCAGGATGAGGAGCTGAACCTGGGCAGAGTGGTGGGGCTGGAGAGGAGTGGATAGCTGAGGGGTATATTAAAGGGGTAGAATGAATAGTATTTGATGAACAGTTGCCTGCTAAACAGGGGAGAAAGAGGACAAAACAGCTCATGATGGTGCCGTTTGTCAGGATAGGAAGTTCAGGGGAAGCAAGGCCCCCAAAAGGTGGGGCTTCCCAGATGGCACCAGTGGTAAAGATTCCACTTGCCAATGCAGGAGACATAAGTCTTGGGTTTGATCTCTGGGTCAGCAAGGGCCCCTGGAGGAGGGCATGGTAACCCACTCCAGTATTTCTTGCCTGGGAGAATCCCCATGGACAGAGGAGCCTGGTGGGCTACAGTCCATAGGGCTTCAAGAGTTGGAAGCAACGTCTGAAGCAATTCAACACACAGTGCAAGGCTTTTTTCAGCCCAGGAAGCTGAACCTCTGCCTCCTGTTACAAGGTCCTCCACCTGTTATCCATCAGGGTCCTTGGCTTTCCTCAATCAATAGAAATTGACTAGAGGCCAGATAGGAAATTCAGGCAAGGCTTTCCTGGGGTCTCTGCTGAAGTAGGGGGGAAGGCAATGGCACCCCACCCCAGTACTCTTGCCTGGAAAATCCCATGGACAGAGGAGCCTGGTGGGCTGCAGTCCATGGGGTCGCACAGAGTCGGACACTGACTGAAACGACTTAGCAGCTTAGCAGCTGCTGAAGTAGGGGGAAGGGAGGAATGAAATCAAGTAACAGGTTCCCTGTTACCTCTCTGAGTTGGGATGAGGTGGTTCCTTATATGGGGTGAGGGTACGGATGTGTCCAGAGGCCAGGCTGGAGGGGTGACTTAGGTGTTTTGCTCACCCCTTAGGTGCTGTTGTGTACAAGGGTACATGTGCAGTACCCTGCTTTTGCTCCCGGATCTTCAGAAGTGGCATTAGGGGTTTTCTGGTCTCTGTTATCTTTCATCCAGAACTCGTCCCAACTGCACATGCACACAGTTATTTTTAGTCCCTTACAGTTTCTTTGTATTTTGTGGCTCAAGGACAGGGGTGTCCAGGTGCCGCTGTTTAGTCACCCAGTCATGTCCAGCTCTTTTGGGACCCCACAGGCTGTAGCCCGCCAGGCTCCTCTGTCCACAGGATTTCCTAGGCAAGAATTCTGGAGTGGGTTGCCATTTCCTTCTCCAGGGGATCTTCCTAACCCAGAGACTGAACCCGTGTCTCCTACATAGGCAAGAGGCTTATTTACCACTGAGCCATCTGGAAAGTCCGTCCAGGTACAGGCATTCCAGCAAAGGGTCCCAGATCCTAGAGCTGTCTCATAACCTCTTCGTTTGTCTCACCAGCTTGTTGCAGGGCCAATCCACCGGTCTCAACACTTCTCCTTTATTCTGTTCTTGTAACAAGGAGAAGAATTTTAAACGAAGTCTGAGTAAGGCTATGAAGATAAAAGAACGAGAAGTTATTCTTATGTTTAGAAAACATTAGCAAGACAAGGCACGTAAAGCAAAACAGAGAATGAATACAGTTATTTCCGTGATTTGGGAGCAAAAAGGAAATTCATGCTTTTACTTGAATTATCTTGATGCTTTGGTTTCCTAGTGACCTAAGAATTCATGTTATAGTATGCTTTTTGTAAAAAATTTATCATCAACTGGGACATCGAAAGTTAAGTTTCCTGTGTTACAAAGCTGCTAAATTGGGCAGGGGACAACGCAGGAGGCGCTGAATAGTCAATGAAATGGGGAAGGATTTAGATCATCCATGTCACACGAAGCCAGCAAAAGGCTGTTTGTAGAATGTTGGCTGCTATCACACTGGTTTTATATTAACATTCTAGTGAATAATTAAAATTTGCCTGTTTATTTTTTAATAAAAAGGAAAAGTATATAAATTACCTCAGCGTTTATAATGTTATCTCTAGTCGCGTTCATGGATGTGGCAGTTTCTAAGTAGGACTGTGGACGAGATAACTTAGTTAAAAAACAGATTTTCTTCTGCTTTCTCCCATGTCCTCATCTCACAGCGTTCATTATTCTAATGCCACTCAAAAATATAAAATGAAAATCCTTAAAACTATCACTTGGAGACATTTTCATTAGAGATGGTATTTTCTAAATTGAGTGGTTATTAGATACATTTTTCTGCTGAAATTATTTTTGAAGTACATTTCTCACTTTCATCCTCTGTCCTTATGTAAGCCCACACCCAGGCGTGGCTGATAACTCTGTCTTCCCTCTTTGCTCTTTTTTTCCCTTTTTGTTTTTTAACCATACAGACTCCCATGAGGTGATCAGTGTGCTTAGTTGCTCAGTCGCATCTGACTCTGTGACCATGGATTGTAGCCCACCAGGCTCCTCCGTCCATGGGATTTCCCAGGCAAGAATACTGGAGTGGGTTGCCATTTCCTTCTCCAGCAGATCTTCCTGACCCAGGGATTGAACCAGTGTGCTTAGTTGCTCAGTCGCATCTGACTCTGTGACCATGGATTGTAGCCCACCAGGCTCCTCCGTCCATGGGATTTCCCAGGCAAGAATACTGGAGTGGGTTGCCATTTCCTTCTCCAGCAGATCTTCCTGACCCAGGGATTGAACCTGCATCTCCTGTGTCTCCTGCATTGCAGGAAGATTCTTTACCTGCTGAGCCATTGGGGAAGCCCCATGAGGTGATCAGGGACTCAATTATAATTGAATATAGTTTTCCGTTGAACCCACCCTCTCCACTATTGCTTTTTCTGGTTGTTCCTTCAGGACTAGACTGGAAAGATTCCAGATTTTTATTCAAGTAATTGACCCAGGGAAAAAGCACCTCCCGCAGAGATGGGAAACAGATTCAGGCTCAGAAACCAAGAAAAGGACACAGGCATTGTGAAGCCGCCATCTGTGGTCTTGGGTGATGTTGCATTTGATTCTCTTAAGGATGTACATTGTCTAAGTAATTCTACACCCAAAAGGGATTACTGAACCCCACCAATTTCCAGAGGTGGGGTGGTGGTCTGAATTTGTGTCTCTTAGTAGGAAGAGTGTTAGGTAGTAAGGGGGAAAATACAGCCGAGGAAAGACAGGAAGAAAGTCAATGATATTAGAAGAAGACTCTTCAGAGGATGATGAAGTGATGAATAGGAGAATTTTTAAAAATATTTATTCATTCATTTATTTTTGTGTGCACTTGGCCTTCACTGCTGTGCGGGCTTTCTCTAGTCGTGGCGTGTGTGCTTCTCACTGAGGCAGCTTCTCTGGTTGCAGGCTGCAGGCTCTAGGAGGGCAGGCTTCACTAGTCACAGAGTGAGGCTCAGTAGTTGGAGCTCATGGTTTCCCCGCTGCGTATGGGATCTTCCCAGACCAGGGATCAAACCTATGTCCCCTGCATTGGCTGGTGGATTCGTAACCACTGGACCACCAGGAAAGTCTGACTAGGAGAATATTAACATGGAATGACGTGTCTCCTGTTCCCCAGGGTCAGAAATGGGGGAGAGGAAGCATTTGGCTGGAGACTCGTTCAGAGTTCAGATGCTTTGGGAGCTTAGAAAGGAATTCCCAGTGTGGACTTTTCAGACAAAGTGTCCCTTTCCTTAGTGCACCAGATAGGTCCAATCAAATTAAAGTAGAATAATGGGCTTCCCTGGTGGAGAAGGCAATGGCACCCCACTCCAGTACTCTTGCCTGGAAAATCCTATGGACAGAGGAGCCTGGAAGGCTGAAGTCCATGGGGTTGCTGAGGGTCGGACACAACTGAGTGACCTCACTTTCACTTTTCACTTTCATGCATTGGAGAAGGAAATGACAACCCACTCCAGTGTTCTTGCCTGGAGAATCCCAGGGATGGGGGAGTCTTTTGGGTTGCCGTCTATGGGGTCGCACAGAGTCAGACACGACTGAAGTGACTTAGCAGCTGGTGGCTCTGACAGTAAAAAGTCTGCCTGCAATGCAGGAGACCTGGGTTCAATTCCTGGGATGAGAAGATCCCGTGAAGAAGAGAATTGCTACCCACTCCAGTATTCTTGCCTGGAAAATCCCATGGACAGAGGAGCCTGGTAGGCCACAGTTCATGAGAAATGACTTAGCACCTAATGCTAATCGGTATTCTTGACTGAAGAATTCTATGGACAGAAGCAGTCCAACGCTTACTTTCACTTTCAATAGTTATTACATAATTTATAACCAGAAGGTTATAAGCTCTGAACTTGCTAGAGAGATTCCAGATAGGTAAAGAAATACCAGGTAGGAGCCATTGGATGTAACCTTGACTTCATGCATGATCAGGAACCAGTAAGATCATTGGCAGAGGACATGGGGATACCCCTGCACTTCAGAGCCTGCTGCCCTCTGGGGGTATCCCTTTTCTCTCCTCGTCTTTCTTCCTTAGCTGGTCCCTGCCTGTAACTATGTCCTTGTCCTCTCCTGAAATTTCACCCTGTCTTGGGCAAGGGGACAGTCCATTCCTCTCTTCTCTTCCTCTGCATCTGATGCTCTGCCTGGCCCGGGGCTGCTTTCCTGGCCATGCCTTCCTTTCTCATCTCTTTGTTTGTCCCCTGCTTCATCCTGGGGAAGCACCCTGGAGAGTTGACTTTGGATTTGTCTGAAACATAAGTGACCTAACTTCAGTTTTTGAACTGTTCAAGACCCACTCCTGGGACTTCCCTGGCAATACGGTGGTCTGCCTTCCAATGCAAGGGATGTGGGTTTGATCCCTGGTGGAGGAACTAAGATCCCATACACCGCAGAGCAACTAATCTCACGTGCCACAACCAAAACCTAACATAGCCAAAAGCAACAATAATAGACGCATTCCTTATCACCTGTTCATGTGATGCCTTTTTGTAAATTTATTTTTTTATTGAAGGATAATTGCTTTACAGAATTTTGTTGTTTTCTGTCAAACCTCAACATGAATCAGCCATAGGTGTACTTATATCCTCCCTTTTGAACCTTCCTCCCATTTCCCTCCCCATCCCACCCCTCTAGGTTGATACAGAGCCCCTGTTTGAGTTTCCTGAGCCATACAGCAAATTCCTGTTGGCTATTTTACGTATAGTAATGTAAGTTTCCATGTTACTCTTTCCATACATCTCACTTCTCCTCCCCTCTCCTCATGTCCATAAGTCTGTTCTCTATGTCTGTTTTTCCATTGCTGCCCTGTAAATAAATTCTTCAGAACCATTTTTCTTGATTTCATATTTGTGCATTAGAATATGATATTTATCTTTCTGATTCACTTCACTCTCTATAATAGGTTCTAGGTTCATCCACCTCATCAGAACTGACTCAAATGCATTCGTTTTTATGGCTGAGTAATATTCCATTGTGTATATGTACCACAATTTCTTTATCCATTCATCTGTTAATGGGCATCTGGGTTGCTTCTGAAAGGTTGTTGTTGAATCATGATGCCGGGATTCTTGGCCCCGGAGGAGAAGAATTCAGTCTGGGGCCAGAGACGAGGCTTGATCGCTTAGAGCTTTTGTGTAATAAAGTTTTATTAAAGTATAAAGGAGATAGAGAAAGCTTCTGACATAGGCATCAGAAGGGGGCAGAAAGAGTACCCCCCTGCTAGTCTTCAGCTGGATGTTATATAGTCACCAGCAGTCTGTTAATGAAAGAAAAGAATTTCTCAAAACTTAGAATGGCACCTGGCCCCTCACCCATAAGATGTATTTTGGAATACTCTTGGCACCAAATGGTTTATCTTGGGCCATAAAAGGATTAACTTGAATCTTGAAGAAGGGCAGAGCACCATACAAATAGTTTCATTTACATAGATTAGAGGAACAATATTGGAATATAACATACTGGTGTATCAAGTAGGTTCTGAGCCCAAAAGGGAACCGACCTGAAGACAGAGTTTGGGGTAAATGCACATTACATTAGCATAGTTTAAGATAAACATTTCCATAAGAAAAAGGCAATGGTTAACTTCAAGTGAAACCAGGTGTTATTAGGGCAACACAGAATTTTAAGAGAAACCTCCTTTTAAATTTGTATAGAGAAGGAANCACTGGCAAAGCTAATCCATGGTGATAAAATCAGACCAGTTATTGCACCTGGAGCAGAAGATTAAAAAGAGTGGAACTGATGTCAAAGGGGTACAAATGCTGTTTCTGGGAAGATGGAATATACAAATTGTCAAAACTCATCATATCGTACATGTTAACACTTGAACTTTGTGAATATAAGTTTACTTCAATGAAGCTGATTTTGAAGAAAACAAAAAAAGTTTTTAGATAATACAGAAACAGGATGAAATGTGAAGGCAGTCCACAAATTTTATTTAAAAATTTTTTCAAAAACTACCTCATTTCTATTATATACCTCCGTAACCGAATGAGAAGCAAAAACTGTGGGTCAGGAAGCACTAGATGCTTTCATATACATCTCACAAAGACTGCGCCTTTAATTCAGGATAAGATCTGGCACAGTGCCTTGGGAGACAGATACACCTGAGGCCAGAACACTTGGGTTCAAATAATGACTTATATGATCAGTTAGCTTTGGAACCTTAGGCAAGTCCCTCCATCTTAAGTTTCTTCATCAGCTACAGGGCTGGTGTGAAGTATCTAGTAAAGCACATCACAAACACAAGTTCTATCACTCACAGTATCAGACACTGATCAGATGAAAAACTGAAGGAGATAAACAAGATGGACCGGGATATGAGCCAACAGGAAGAGACAGGTGACGGCATGTTTCCAGTCACATTTCTGTCTGTGGATGCAAAGGGTGGGGTGGTGGGTGGAACAGATGTGTCCAAGCATGAGGACCTAATAATGTTCCTATTTTAAGCAACAGGTACAGGGTTGGCTTGCTCACCCAGAATGAATACA
>SJYX01009686.1:43594-99039 GCA_006410675.1 Oreotragus oreotragus | reverse complement strand
AAAATGAAAAGAAAATATGTTTCATAAGTATCTGTCAGTGGGGAGAAATTCTAAGTAGAGGATATTGCTTTTCATAACAAAATTATCAGTAGGTCAAATCTCTAGATTCCCTGCTGGAACCTCTGGTTCTGATTATGACTTTGGTCACTAAGAACTAGGAAAATATTCTCTAGGGAGATGGCACTAAGGTGTACCTGCTATTGCAAACTACAGTGGAAATTATGTGGGAATTTTGATCTATCAGACTGAAAAAAATCTAAGCTACTCCATTTTGTTAACAGTAAAACTCCATTTTGTAAGGTTCCAGGTAAAGAGCCATTGGAAATCCCTTAACCCCACCCCACTATCCGCAGACCAATCAGAACCCGTGGCCAGCCCCCGGAAATGAAAACCAATCAGAACCCAACACCTAACCCTTCCACAGAAGGTAACCAGTTAGACGTCTTGCAACCCGGAAACTCCCGTTTTTCAAATTTCTCGCGGGAGAATACTCTATATAAGCAATGTAACCCAGAGCTCGGGGCTCCTTCCTATAGCTGCTGTGTCTGTATCTGTGGGAGCCGCAGCTCGAGCTTGGTAATAAAAACTCTCTTGCTTTTGCATCGGATGTCAGCTCCCTGGTGGTCATTGGGAAATTTTGCGACTTGGACATAACAAGACATTGAATCCTAACTATAAACAGTGGGTATTTGCCTCAAGATACTTTTTGAGAAGTTCTATGACATTTCAGATAATGAGGTATGAAAATTTCCCCTTTGTAAAATGACGAAGAAATTCTTGAAAATCCTTCTCTGGTGCTTTGGCTCCATTTCTCTACCCATAATCTAAATAGAGGCACAGTTCAGTGGTCTCAAGAGNAAGACATTGAATCCTAACTATAAACAGTGGGTATTTGCCTCAAGATACTTTTTGAGAAGTTCTATGACATTTCAGATAATGAGGTATGAAAATTTCCCCTTTGTAAAATGACGAAGAAATTCTTGAAAATCCTTCTCTGGTGCTTTGGCTCCATTTCTCTACCCATAATCTAAATAGAGGCACAGTTCAGTGGTCTCAAGAGCAGGAAATAACTCGTTTTTGGTAGAAACACTTCTCATGGATACAAACTGTACACTCAGACACATGAAATTCCCTTCCTTTCTTAGACCTCAGTATTTACTGCTGCTTCCTTGTGAGTCCCTGTCTGTCTCCAGGGACCAAAGGGAATTGAACCTTCCTCAAGCATTTCAATAGTCCCTTTGGAGATGATCGGTACACACTTTTAATTGTTTTATCATTAGCAACTGATCAATAAAGATTTTCATAAATAATCTCAGTTCCCCAAGCTTGTCTCACATAGCAGATACAGGTGAAAAGATAATTGCAGTTCTGAGGGGACATGAGGTCACAGGATCACAAATCCATATCTAGGGGTCTGGCTGCCTTCCTCCCTGTCACAAGAGCAGCTTGCCGTGACCAGCATCCTGACCCCAATATCCGGGCTATGTGAGGATATCAGGTGAGCTACAGGTGAAAAGATAATTGCAGTTCTGAGGGGACATGAGGTCACAGGATCACAAATCCATATCTAGGGGTCTGGCTGCCTTCCTCCCTGTCACAAGAGCAGCTTGCCGTGACCAGCATCCTGACCCCAATATCCGGGCTATGTGAGGATATCAGGTGAGCATTTTCTGTTTCAGCCTGTGGGCAAGAATCTGCAAGAAACAGGTGCTTTGGGGAGTCTGGGTTGGTGACCATAAAGGAAAAGGGACATGTTCCGACTCAAAGTAATCCAGTGCCAAACCAACACTGGAAGGAGGAATAATTTAAAAAATTAAACGGAGCTATTAAAGAGAGATTAGTTGCTACACCAGATATCAGTTCCCAATGCCTCCTAATATATCTTATTGTAATTCTTTTTGAAAAAATATTTATTTGGCTGTACTGGACTTTACTTGTGGCATATGGGATCTAGTTCCCAGACCAGGGATCAAACCTAGGCACCTCCCCCCAATCCCGACTCCATTTCTTCTGAAGGATTCCTGCCTGCAGTAGTAGATATAATGGTCATCTGAGTTAAATTCACCCATTCCAGTCCATTTTAGTTCGCTGATTCCTAGAATGTTGACATTCACCCTTGCCATCTCTTGTATGACCACTTCCAATTTGCCTTGATTCATGGACCTGACATTCCAGGTTCCTATGCAATAGTGCTCTTTACAGCATCAGATCTTGCTTCTATCACCAGTCACATGCACAACTGGGTACTGTTTTTGCTTTGGCTCCATCCCTTCATTCTTTCTGGAGTTGTTTCTCCACTGATCTCCAGTAGCATATTGGACACCTAGTGACCCAGGGAGTTTGTCTTTTGGTATCCTATCATTTTGCCTTTTCATACTGTTCATGGGGTTCTCAAGGCAAGAATACTGAAGTTGCTTGCCATTCCTTTCTCCAGTGGACCACGTTCTGTTAGTATATAATATTTATATTTCTGACATACTTCACTCTGTATAATTTATATAGTTTTCAATGTATATATAAATTATATATACTTGTACATATATAATTTATATATGCTCATATAATCATATGGGCTTCCTTGATAGCTCAGCTGGTAAAGAATCCGCATGCAATGCGGGAGACCTGGGTTCGATGCTTGGGTTGGGATGATCCCCTGGAGAAGGGAAAGGCTACCTACTCTAGCATTCTGTCCTGGAGAATTCCATGTACTATATAGTCTATGGTGTCACAAAGAGTTGGACAAGACTGAGCAACTTTCACTCACTCATATAATTACATAGTTTTTAATAAAAAATAAAACTTGTCATAGAACTGTGAAAGTGGCTCAGTCATGTCTGACACTTTGCAACCCTACAGATGATACCGTCCATGGAATTCTCCAGGCCAGAATACTGGAGTGGGTAGCCTTTCCCTTCTCCAAGGGATCTTCCCAAGCCAGGAATCTACCCAAGGTCTCCTGCATTGTAGGTGGATTCTTTATCAACTGAGTTATCACAGAAGCCCTGCCATAGAGCAGGCCTCTAAATTAGACTACAATCGGGGCATCCCTGGTGGTTCAGACAGTAAAGAATCTACCTGAGATGCAGGAGACCCATATTCAATCCCTGGGTCAGGAAGATCCCCTGGAGTAGGAAATGGCAACCCACTCCAGCATTCTTGCCTAGAGAATTCCATGGACAGAGGAACCTGGCGGGCTACAGTCCATGGAGTCACAAAGAGTTGGACATGACTGGACATAACTGAAGATGACTGAATGGCTAATACTTTCTACTTCTTTCAGTATATCTACATTTTATTAGATGCATGAAATTTATCTGTACTCCCTATTGACTTAATAGTAACTATTTGAACATAAACAGAAACTTCTTACCCAAATAATATGTTTAGAAATAATATGTTTATCAAACTTAAAATTAAATGACGAGGCATGGAAACATATATGTATACATATATCTTTTATTTTAAAACATAACTACTTTTGTAAAATACATTAATATCATTGTGATTAAATACAATTATTTTATAAATCAAGTAAAGTTCACAATAAAGTATAGAAATGGTATGGACCTAACAGAAGGAGAAGATATTAAGAAGAGATGGCAAGAATACACAGAATAACTATACAAAAAAAGAACTTAATGACCCAGATATCCATGATGGTGTGATCACCCACTACGAGCCAGACATCCTGGAGTGCAACGTCAAGTGAGTCTTAGGAAGCATCACTCACAAACAAAGCTAGTGGAGGTTTTGGAATTCTAGCTGAGCTATTTCAAATCCTTTAAAATGATGCTGTTAAAATGCTGCACTCAATGTGCCAGCAAATTTGGAAAACTCAGCCCTGGCCACAGGACTGGAAAATATCAGTTTTGATTCCAATCTCAAAGAAAGGCAGCACCAAAGAATGGTCAAACTGAAGCACAGTTGTTGCACTCATGTCACATGCTAGCAAAGTAGTGCTCAAAATTCTTCAAGCCAGGTCAAAAGTATGTGAACCAAGAACTTCCAGATGTTCAAGCTGGATTTGGAAAAGGGAAAGGAATCAAAGATCACATTGCCAATATCACTTGGATCATAGAAAAAGAAAGAGAATTCCAGAAAAACATCTACTTCTGCTTCATTGACTATGTTAGAGCATTTATGTGGATCACAAGAAACTGTGGAAAATTCTTAAAGAGATGGGAAAGCCAGAACACCTTAGCTGTCTCCTGAAAAATCCGTATGCAAGTCAAGAAGCAACAGTTAGAGCTGGAGATGGAACAACAGACTGGTTCCACATTTTGAAAGGAGTACATCAAGGCTGTATGTTCTTACATTGCTTATTTAACTTAAATGCAGAGTATATCATACGAAATGCGTGGCTGGATGAAGCACAAACCGGAATCAAGATTGCTGAGAGAAATGTCAATAACCTCACGTATGCAGATGACACCACCCTTAGGACAGAAGGTGAGTCTCTTGATGGCAGTGAAAGAGGAGAGTGAAAAACCTGGCTTCAAATTCAACATTCAATAAATGAAGATCATGAAACCCAGTCTCATCACTTCATGGTAAATAGATGAAAAAAGAATGCAAACAGTGACAGACTTTATTTTCTTGGGTTCCAAAATTACTATAGATATTGACTGCAGTCATGGAATACTGAAAGAGGAACTCCCCAGCTCAGTAGGTGCCCAACATGCTACTGGAGATCAGTGGAGAAATAAGTCCAGAATGAATGAAGGGATGGAGCCAAAGCAAAAACAATACCCAGCTGTGGATGTGACTGGTGATAGAAGCAAGGTCCAATGCTGTAAACAGCAATATTGCATAGGAACCAGGAATGTTGGGTCCATGAATCAAGGCAAACTGGAAGTGGTCAAACGAGATGGCAGGAGTGAACGTCGACATTCTAGGAATCAGCGAACTAAAATGGACTGGAATGGGTGAATTTAATTCAGATGACCATTATATCTACTACTGCGGGCAGGAATCTCTCAGAAGAAATGGAGTAGCCATCATGGTCAACAAAAGAGTCCGAAATGCAGTACTTGGATGCAATCTCAAAAACGACAGAATGATCTCTGTTCATTTCCAAGGCAAACTATTCAATATCACGGTAATCCAAGTCTATGCCCCAACCAGTAATGCTGAAGAAGCTGAAGTTGAACGGTTTTATGAAGACCTACAAGACCTTTTAGAACTAACACCCCAAAACGATGTCCTTTTCATTCTAGGGGACTGGAATGCAAAAGTAGGAAGTCAAGAAACACCTGGAGTAACAGGCAAATTTGGCCTAACATCAACCATCCAGCAGCAATTTTGCCTTGAGGCTGTAAAAATTGGCTATTAGCCCATGGAAACTGTCGTCATCCCCTGGTCTGTCCAGATTTGGGCCTGTTGCACTCGCAGTGCCTGCTTTATCTCTGCCCTTTGTTTTTAATAAACTCACTCCTTTCTGAAATGCCCTGTGTCTGGACATTCTTTTCCAACCCGCACTCAGACTGCCTCAATACTTATGGCCGATTGACAATGTTGTACAGCAGAAAGGAACACAGCACTGTAACAATCTAGAAGGCTGGGATGGGGAGGGACATGGGAGGGAGGCTCAAAAGGGAGGGGACACGGCTGTACCTATGGCTTATTCTTGTTGATGTTTGACAGAAAACAACAAAATTCTGTAAAGCAATTATCCTTCAACTGAAAAATTTTTTAAAGTTTAAAAAACTCAAAAATAAAAAATATATATACATTTCAAAATATATACATTCCATTTTTACAAAAAATTGTAAAACAATTGCCCAGTGGATACAAATCTGCCAGCAAGTGCAGGGGACATGGGTTTGAACCCTGGCCCAGGAATATTCCACACGCTGCAGGACAGCTTAGCCTGTGCGCCACAACTACTGAGCCTGTGTGCTGCAACTACGGACACCTAGAGCCGCGCTTCACAAAAAGAGCCACTGCAATGAGAAGCCCATGCACCACAACTAGAGGAAGCCTGCACACAGCCACAGACAAACATTTTAAATTTTAAAATATCAGGGACAAAAATAACTCAACCAAAAATTGGGCCAAGACCTCATATCTCCAAAGAAGACATTTAGATGGGCAAGAGGCAAATGAAAGACACTCAGCATCACTAATTACTAAGAAATAGAAAACAAAACTACAATGAGGTATCACCTCACTCCAGTCGAAGTAACCATTATCAAAATGCCCACTAATGATATAATAAAGGCTAAAGAGGCTATGGAGATCAGGGAACCTCCTACATGACTGAAGGGAATGGAAGCTGGTGCAGCGACTAGGGAGGACAGTGTGGAAGTTCCTTAACAAACGCAACCTCCTGACATGTAAGGAAATAAATTCCATGAAAAGCAGATAAAACAGATTAGTTGACAACTCTGTAAATTCTTGGTAAATCATGTGCAATGCTGATATTCTCACTTTTGATCTATCATTCCCAAATTCTTTAAATAAATATGCATTAAAACACCTACACTTTTACATTCTATGCTAGTTTTCTCACTGCTAATGTATGTACCTTCAGATATTTATATATTGCATTCAATGTATGTCAAAGGCATGAGAAAACAGTTCCTTTAAGCCTAGATGAGATACATGTGCTGAGAATTTTACATGGGGTAAAATTTTATGAATCTTAGTTCAGAAATTTGCAATCATGTTTTTTAATTATCCTTCCTGTGAGTTTGTTAAATTTATATTTGCTAAAATGATCCCATGAAAAGTCTTAGTTCAACAGAAGAAGAAAGGGAAATTGAAGCTGGTGAGTTTATGAGAGAATTCACAGCAAGCCTTGAGGGACCCTGTGGGAGGTCAAGGCTAGAACCATGCCTAGAAAGTGCCAGTACGTGGGCCTCAGGCTTAGAAGTGAACCTGGGTGAAGTGCTCTGGGCTCCGCAGGCTGAGGGTGAATCGGTCACTTCAGACCTAGATGAGCAGGATTCTGGCGAGCTCTGTGAGGGTGTCATTGAAGGGGGACCTGTGAAGTAGAACCTGGGGTTGAGCAAGACTGCAGATCACAGTCTTAACACTTCATTATAATCAATTGAAACGCTATATGCCATTCACTTTTATTAATAACCATGTATTAATTTCACACAAGGTTGAAATTAAACATTTTACAATTCACAGTATGATGCATGATTAAATCAGATTAAAATTACAGAGAAAGATACTCATTTTTCTGATAAAAGGATGTGAGGATCATTATTTTTATGACTTACAAAACAAAGCCTAGGGAACACTTAGTAAACAAGAAATACACTAATTACATGCCTTTTCTGGAAAGGGTTTCTATACATTTCTAGGTTATCACAGAAGCTGTCTTTATTTCAACATTGTCAAGTAATATACTTCACTTATGCTGATATTATAAAGATACATCAATATTGTAGTGAACTGTGATTGTATTCTTATAATTCAAGTGATATAACTATTGAAAATTTAGAATCAACTTTTGGAGAAGTTCCCTGGTGGTCCAGTGGCTAAGACTCCGCATTCCCAATGCAGGGGGTCTGGGTTCAATCCCTGGTCAGGGAACTAGGTTGCAGCCAAATAAATGACTATTAAACAAAAAACAATAGAACCAACTTCTTTGTTACTTTAATACATGGAAAGATTTCATGATCATTTATATTATGGCAACCTCCCAGGATATTTCATATGAATAACAAACACCTCCAGTTAGATGTTCATTGTACACTTTACATAGTTGGGTTAAAGCTCAACATTCAGAAAACTATTATCAGGGCATCCGGTCCGATCACTTCATGGGAAATAGATGGGGAAACAGTGTCAGACTTTCTTTTTTTGTGCTCCAAAAATCCCTGCAGATGGTGACTGTAGTCATGAAATTAAGACAATTACTCCTTAGAAGGAAAGTTATGATCAACCTAGATAGCATATTAAAAAGCAGAGACATTACTTTGACAACAAAGTTTCATCTAGTCAAGGCTATGGCTTTTCCAGTGGTCATGGATGGATGTGAGAGTTGGACTCTGAAGAAAGCTGAGTGCCAAAGAATTGATGCTTTTGAACTGTGGTGTTGGAGAAGACTCTTGAGAGTCCCTTGGACTGCAAGGAGATCCAACCAGTCCATCCTAAAGGATATCAGTCCTGGGTGTTCATTGAAAGGACCGATGCTAAAGCTGAAACTCCAATACTTTGGCCAGCTCATGCGAAGAGTTGACTCATTGGAAAAGACCCTGATGCTGGAAGGGACTGGAGGCAGGAGGAGAAGGGGACAACAGAGGATGAGATGGCTGGATGGCGTCACCGATTCGATGGACATGAGTTCGGGTAAATTCCAGGTGTTGGTGACAGACAGGGAAGCCTGGCGTGCTGTGGTTCATGGGGTTGTAAAGAGTCGGATATGACTTAACGACTGAACTGAACTGATCGTTTATCTTCTAACGGAGAATATACAGAAATGGTTGCAACACAATATAAAAAGCCTAATCTTCGAAGCATAAACCGCCAAAAACTTTTTTTCATTCACACTAGAAACAAAGCATAATATGGATTATTTGAGCATTGAATTACATTCATTTCGCTTTTCAACTAATCTAAAATCAAGTCATTGTAAACAAAGATACATTGCTAAGTGTAGCCTTCTAATTATCAGCCTTCAACTATCAACTATCAATCTCACGATCCATTTTCTGTTTTTTAACTATGGATTGCTCTCTATAGTAATTCTCCTTCTAGAGAAAATTTAGAAAAGAGGATTGATGAGATACTTTCTAGTATCAAATCTCTGTAATTTATTTCAATTTGATTTTTGATTAAATACGTTTCTACATATTTTTTACATTTCCATAAGTTTCTTGTATAAACTCTTGTTTTCTCATGTATGTTTAGGGCAAACATCTTCCATCACTTGTTCCATCACTCTGCAGCGTGTGTTCTGAGATGTTTAGTGAGATGACCACTATAATTAAAGGCTTTGCCACGTTCTGCACATTTATAAGGTTTCTCTCCAGGATGAACTCGCAAATGTGTAGTAAGAATTGAGTTCCGATTAAAGGCTTTGCCACATTCGGTGCACTTATACCGTCTCTCCCCAGTGGATTTGCTGATGTTTAGTAAGACAAGAACTGTTAATAAAGGCCTTGCCACACTCCGTACCTTTATAACATCTGTCCTCTATACGAATTCAGTGATGCTGAGTAAGATTTGAACCTTAGTAATAAAGGTTTTGCCACATTCTTTACATTTGTATGGTTTCTCCCCAGTATGGATTTGATGATATGCAGTTAAAGTTGAACTTCGAACAAAGGTTTGACCACATTCTGTACAATGATAAGGTCTCTTGCCAGTATGAATTTGCTGATGTTGAGTAAGATGTGAGCAACGGATAAGGCTTTGTCACATTCTTTGCATTTATAAGGTTTCTCTCCAGTATGCATTTGCTGATGTTAAGACTTGAGTTCTGATTACAGTCTTTGCCACATTCTGTACATTTATAAGGTCTCTCCCCAGTATAAATTTGCTGATATTGGGAAAGATGTGAGTAACAGATAAAGGCTTTGCCACATTCTGTACATTTATAAGGTTTCTCTGCAGTATGCATTTGCTGATTTTCAGAAAGTGTTGTGATTAAAGGCTTTGCCACATTGTATACATTTATAAGGTTTCTCTCCAGTATGAATTTGCTGTTGTTGAGTAAGATGTGAGTTACGGATAAATGCTTTGCTACATTCTGTACACTTGAAAGGTTTCCTTCCTGTATGAATTTTCTACTTAGATGGGATGAGTTACTAAAGACTTTCCCACATATCTTACGCTTGTTTTCTTTCTGTGAATTCTGAATAGTCTGCTGTTGAACAAGTTCTGAAGAGTGATTAAAAATTTTACCCTATTCACTACAATTATAAGTCTTGTCTCCAGTATGAGTACTCTTATATAAAGACTTGACATGTGATAAAATATTTCTACATTAATTACTTTTTGAATCCCTGTGTGAAGATTCAGGTCCCTGATGTTTCATAAGGTTTCAGTGTCCTTCAACCTTTTACCCAGTTTTCTTGCCTGAGTACCCTCTCACTCCATCATAAATACTCGTGCAATGATTTGCCTTGGAGCTCTTACTTAAGGGTTGACTCATTTCATTACACATAGAAAGTTCTTCCATATTAACCATACCATGGGATGTATTGAACAATGATGGTTGGATTATATGTCCTCCATTATTATCAACATTACACATTTTGGCATGGGGAGAAAATAGATGTTGGTGGAAGAATAATGATCCCCTGCTCACAAATCCCTCACATTGATTATATTGTGAGTTTTCCCCCTCATTTTTAAATTTCCGGTGTTCAGACATGCTTGAATGATTGTTTAATCTAAGGCTATACTGAGTATTGTTTGAATGAGTATTTGTAGTAGAGACTAGATTACCTTCTGGGCTTTCCACGTTTCCTTTTCAGAGAACAGGTATGTTTGAGAAAAGGAGAGAGATCTTTTCTTAAAAACTTACAGTTCGCGTCAGATGTTGAAGACTGAAGTTGCTGCTCTCCCCAATTTGACTTGTATTGCTAATTTTTTTTTTGCAGTAATGTGTGCCTTATGTATAAGTCTCTTTATGTCCATATAAACATCCTCTCTGTCTTTCATATGCCCTCATATGTTCCCAGTCATTCATGTAATGCAAATTTCTGAGGTGAAATACTTCATATTTTCCTAGGTTTGCTTTTGGGAATACATCTTCTAACCCTGGATTCTTTGGCATCAAATCTTGGGTGTCTTGAGGAGATAAAGCTGAAAGATACCAAATAACAAGTTATTTTACCTACTATTCTCAGTGAATATCCTTAAAGATTTAGAGAAAAGTGACGAATTCTTCACTTGTTTAAAAATAAAATAGAGACAGAAAAATCAAGATGCCAGAGGATCAGGCAGAGACAGTTCATCTCTCTCCACAAACACAACAAGAATACATCAGAAATAGAAGAATTTTCAGAGCCCATAGTGAACACAAGCTGTGGACAATGAAAGGGTCAGGAAAGATTCCTGCTTTGAAAGGTAGGACAGGAGAAAAATGAAGGAAAAGGAACAGGAAAGGAAGTGGAGAGGAACCTGCAACTTTGGGGCGATCTGAAGAGAGGAGAGTTCTCCACATCTGGGGAAGCTCTTCACTGGTTGGGGGAGCCCAGCTGAGACAGAAGGGGAGCCTCATTCTCTCTGGGAAGAGAAAACAGCAACAGTCTGTGGCAGCAAGACAGAGTGAGACCTGTACACAGGCTACTGACCCCTGCGCTGCCCACCCAGCCTGAGAGGGTGTCCACCACTGCAGACAAGGGCTGGGTGCTGGAATGTGGGGTCTGGAGAGCAGATCCAGGCAGAGGACTGGTGTGGGTCCTCTGTGAGGAGATGTCCTGCAGGAGAGGCAGGGAGGGAGGTGTTTTATAAACGGGGATGTTGTGGCGGAAGCCTGAAGCACCATACAGCATAGCACCATTGCCGACTGATGACCAGAGAAGAACCCCACCGCAGCCCCTCTCCCCCTGTGCTGGCCCCTGCCTCGCCAGCATCGAGGAAGGGCTCCCACTCAGGTGGGCTCTATTGAGCCCCAGCCACGGCCTCCCCCTATGAACCTCCTCCACCATCAGCAGACTCCTGTGCTCTGGGGAAGCCTCTGGAGCAGACACCTGTGGGTAGGCCACATGTGCAGATGGAGCTGAAAGCACAGCTAGTCCCAGGGTTAAGGAAGAAAAGCTGAAATCTCTCCTCACAGCTCCACAAACAATGCTTTTACACCTACAAACGGCTTTGTAACCTCAGCCCCTGAAGAGCATCTGAATGGAAAAGCAGGAACCCCCTCCCCCAACCACCATGTCACAGCAGGTGTAGCTTTAGCAGCTCTAGACTTTGTGGGCTCGTACATGAGGGGATGGGGCCAGGCTGGAGTCTGAGCTGCCCCCACAGCACCACAGTGGATCCAGCTCCATGATGAATGCAATCCTGGGCCCTGATTTCAGTGGGTCTATGCTGGTGATCCGGTGAAAACAACATCTGAGAGACACCGGGGCCATGTGCCGGGATACCCATGGTTAAGGTGGGGCCAGGAGCAGTGCTGACCAGGGTCACGTGAGAGCTCGCACAAGGCATGAACCGTGACACACAGACCACTCCCCAAGGTCAACATCCCCAGAGGAGCAATCCTCAGTGGCTTCTCTCCCAGTGGGTGTGCCCCAATCCCACCTGCCTCAACCACAGATCAGAAACAAAGTGAAGAAAGAGATCTGGGGGCTCTATTCTACCAACCAGGGAGCAGACTCCACCCCTGACAGGGCAGTGACAACCAGAGAGCAGTGGGAAACTCCCCTCAAATCCAGGGCAGGCTCGGGTCACAGTAACAGCAATCACACCCCCTATCAAGGGGATAAGGACACAAGCCTGTGCACCAACCTCCCACTCCAGGGGACAGACACCAGAAGGAAAAACTAGGATTCCGCAGCTTTCATAACACAGAACACAAACACAGAAAATTGCACAAAATGATCACACAAAGAAATATGCTGTGGAGGAAGGGACAAGATAAACGCCTACAGGAACAATAAATGAAGAGGAGTTATTAGTCAGTATAATGATTAATTTTCCCCTTCAATTTAATTTAGTCGCTCAGTCATGTCCAACTCTTTGTGACCCCATGGACTGCAGCACGCCAGGCTTCCCTGTCCATCACCAACTCCAGGACCTTGCTCAAACTCATGTTCATTGAGTCAGTGATGCCATCCAACCATCTCATCCTCTGTCATCCCCTTCTCCTCCTGCCTTCAGTCTCTCCCAGCATTAAGGATTTTTCCAATGAGTCACTCTTTGCATCAGGTGGCCAAACTATTGGAGCTTACCTTCAGCATCAGTACTTCCAATAAATATTCAGGACTGATGTCCTTTTGCATTGACTGGTTGCATCTCCTTGCTGTCCAAGGCCTCTCAAGAGTCTTCTCCAACAACAGAATTTAGAAGCATCAGTTCTTTGGTGCTCAGCTTTCTTTATGGTCCAACTCTTACATCCACACATGACTACTGAAAAACACGTACCTTAGCTATATTGACCTTTGTCAGTAATGTCTATGCTTTTTAATACCCTGTCTAGGTTTGACAAAGTTTTTCTTCCAAGGAGCTAGCATCTTTTCATTTCATGACTGCAGTCATCACTTGCAGTGATTCTGGAGCCCAGGAAAAGGAACTCTCTCACTGATTCCATTGTTTTGCCATCTATTTGCCATGAAAAGATGGGATCAGAGGCCACGATCTTACTTTTTTGAATGATGAGTTTTAAGCCAGCTTTTTCACTGTCATCTTTCACCTTTATTAACAGGCTCTTTAGTTCCTCTTCACTTTCTGCCATAATGGTGGTGTCATCTGCATATCTAAGCTTATTGATATTTCTCCTGGCAATCTTGATTCCAGCTTGTGCTGGCAACAAACATTTTGACAGACAGTAGGTGCCTAATGTTTCCTTAATCCACTTCTTCCCAACTCTGTTATTTGAGCATATTCTATTAGGTATTTGAACGTAAAAATCATAATTGATATTGACATACAATGAATCAGAAAGTGGGAACATATAGGATAAAGTCAGGGGAACCTGATAACAGACAAGATAACCTTAATAATGCAGCAGTACTTAAGAAATGGGACTTTGAAAATATGGTGAGAACCTAGGGAAGTCTACCAATGCTGTGTGGAGTCCTAACTGCAAGGAAATCTAAAAGAGAGTTGATATATATACATATGACTGATTCTCTTTGATGTACAGCATGACAACATTGTAAAACAGTTATATTCTAATAAAAACTTAAAATATGTCTTCATATAATCTAAAAATCTTGAGAGTGAGAAACAATTAAAAATATGGTGGAGAAATCTTCTAAGATCTCATGAGAATTTATTTAAAAACTCTTTGAGTTAACTGAATATATTAAAGTATTTTAGCATTGAAGAATTAGGGCAAATGCACTTAAGATATTTAACATGAGTTCATATAAAGAGAAGTGAAACTTGGAAGTAACCCTGAGATTTGCATTCTCCCATTCTAGGGAAAAGAAAGTGAAAGTGTTAGTGCCTCATGGACTGCAGACTTCCAGGCTCCTCTCTCCATGGAATTTTCCAAGGAAGAATACTGGAGTGGGTTGCCATTCCCTTCTCCAGGGGATCTTCCCGGTGCAGGGATTAAAGCCAAGTCTCCTGCAATGCAGGCAGGTTCCTTACCTCTGAACCACCAGGGAAGCCCATTTTTGGGAGGTTTTGCTTTATTCAGCAAAGAAATACTTAAGTCTAAAACTTGTCAAGTCATATCTGTAGCTTCCAGTGTTTTAGGAATTATAAATCAGAAAAACAAAAATCTGTCCCCAGTACTCCTAGAACCTTTGCAGTTTGTCTATAACCAGACACTTCTGTCAAGAGGTGGAAACAAACTTTAAAAGGATCACCACAGTTACTCAGAAATGTGCACAGTTTTATTAAGGTCCCAGAGAAATGAAACAGCAACCAATTCATGCAAGTTGTCACAATCCAAGAAGGGCATTTTAGTTCTCACTGTGAATGAGAAAGGTAATCAACAGAGAAAAATTCATGATGGTTTAACAGACAAAATGGGGCAGGTGACAGCTGTCTATGACAGCAACAGAAATAAATCCAGACTTCCCCAAAATGATTTCCAATGAAGCAGATCTTCCCAAACCACATGACAAAGAATGATTTCCTCACTGATACTTGGACCTCTCACCTGAGTCATCAGCTCCATCCATTCACACATACCTGGGTATAGGGCCACTGTCTTCATTCTCCTTCTATTCCTGGGGTCCTTCATTTGCTCCAGAAAAGTCACAAGGTCCGGCTTAGAGACCACAAGACTTGTTCATCAGAGAAAGGAATATTTGTTTTGCCAGAGATCCATCAGTTTCCAATCTAGTATTCAGCTGTCCCTGAAACACAAAGTACATATGCCATGTGACTGTGAGACTTCCTAATGTGCCCAAAGATGACAACAGCAAGTTCACACAGAACTGGTTTTGATACAGGAGAGGATCTGGTGTTATACTATACTATGACTTTTACACAGTAATATTTCCACCATATTTCTAACCCAAGAAGAAATGAGCTATGGCTCACAAATCATTTCAGAAACTATTCTGATCTGGAAGAGAAGTGACTAAGCTAGTGTGCCACAACTACTGAAGCCCACCTGCTCCAGAGCCTGCCAGTTATTAATACAACAACTGAACCGGTGCCTTAGAGCCAGAGCTCCACGACAAGATAGTACCTCCTCCTAATCACAACAGAGAAAGCCCAAGTGCCTCAGCAAAATCCCAGCATAGCCAAAACTAAATAAATATTAACATTGAAAAAGAAAAACAGAATTTAGCAGGCTTTGGTCCACAGGTTCTGGGAGTTTGCTTTTACTCTTGGAATTTAAGTGTTTTCATTCTCGGAATTTCCTTAGTGACTGCAATACTTTTATTACTCTCTGTGGGACCTGAAAATTTACGCTAACAAGATGACTTATGTGGGCCCCTAGTTTAATAAGGGAATGACTCAGGTTGGGAGGCTGTTCATTTCACAAAGACCAACGAAGTCACTAGAGGTATGGGGATTTGAGCCACGTGGGCTAATTAGCCCAACCTCTAAGGAGAGAAGAATGCTGGAGATGTTATCAACCACGCCTATGTAGCTAAACGCCAATAAAAACTCGGGACTTCAAAGCTTGAGTGAGCTTCTTTGGCTGGCAATACCCTGTTTTCTGTCACACCTGTTAGGTAGGTCTTTTCCTAGGACCCGTCACTCCAAAGATCACGGAGACTCGGATTCGATGCAAACAGCAGGAGGATTTATTGGGCCGGCGCGCCTGGGTTCAGTCACCTCTAGGGAGGAACGAACCCCGAACAGTCGTTACAGAGCAGTTTTTAAGCACAAAAACCACAAACAGGTACAGCTAGGGTGGAGACAGTCTGATTGGCGCACACAGTTTGACCTTTACGGGGATTGGTTTATGGGTTATCGGGCTATGGCGGTTAGCAAGTTTTAGGAAAAAAAAACAACTTGTTGCAAAATACCTAGAAGAGGAATTCTCGGAAACTCTTGGGGCGAGCTAACTTTGGTAAATTTTAACTTGACTCCTCACACCCATATGCCAGGAAGGCAATGGGCCCCTTCTGATGATGACCATGGGTAAGTGAGACAAACCCATTCAGAAGTTAAAGAGCTTATCAAGTCCAAAAAAAAAAGAGAGAGCATTTCAGGAAAGAGAGACAGAACAAACAAAAGGACTATGCCTCTTACCCCGGAACGAGTCATTTCTGACTCTTTGCTTTCCTCATCCTCCGGGCTTCCTTCTCAGGTAAGATCAGTCTTGGGAAGTGACCCCTGAATGTTGAAAACAGGCAGTTCAATACTTAGAAAAACACACCGAGGTCACTATAACACAGCCAACACACAGAGGGAGGATCTCAACAGGTACAAAACACAGTCCTCAACGGCCACTCACACAGCAGGGGTTCTGGAACACAGAACTGAACGAGGTTTTAGTTTTATTCTTTTCTTCAGAACTCGCGGCCCTTCCTGTGAAAACCACACGTTCTAGGCTGACCCTCCCCTTCAACCTTTAGGCGAGACCCTGACCAAACTCCATACAGAATAGAGCCTCCTTCACCTCTTCGTGGATCAGGGACCTAGTGGTTGGGCAATGCGGGACTTTAAGCAGCGGTCTCTACAAGTTAGAAGGCAGAGCTGCCAGAGAAGGACACGGACTCTAGAACGATAGTAACAGGAAGCGGACGTGGACCCAGGGACCCGGAAGCTAAGCTAGCGGACTTGCGATGCGAGGACACACTGGGGACGGGAACATGGGACGGCAGATTGGACGTCCACAGAGACCCCCGAAACCCAAGTGTGAAGGACAAAGGGCTGTGGGACTACGAAATCCAGATTTTAAACAAATAAACATACAAACAAACTCACCAGAACTCTCTGTGAGTCATTTAAGCTCAATTCCGGGTCTGCAGGATATGGCGCACGCGCGGGCGGAAGATCCGGTACAGAGGAAGGTGAATGCGCTACGCCGGGGCCAACTAGAGGCGCAGTAAAGTGTAGCGTAGGACGAGGCCAGAACCGCAGGTACTCAGGGGCGGGGCCAGTGGGGGCGGAGCCTTGCCTCCCCTCACCCCCGTTCCTATCAATTTTGGGTCTGTTGGTCCTTCTGTCCAGCTGTGCTTCCTTTCTCTGCCTTTTGATGCCTTTAAATCTGTTTGATTCCATCTGGAGCAGAGCTGCTTCCTGCCTGTTTTAACTAGTGTTTCAAACAACTTAAGGCAAAAGAGAAAAATTTTGAGAGGTGTCTCTATGTGAAGCCGAGGTGTTTTCAGCAAGTTGAAAAATGGGGAAAATTCAAAAGCCCTTTGTGTAAGTGAGTGAAGATGGGTGTCTCCTCAGTGATGAAAAGTAGAACGTAATCACTTCAGCAGCAGCAACAACAACAATTAACGGAAGCGATCTGTGTATCAACAGATTCTGGGAGTAGTAACAGTATGTCATTTCAGTGGTTATGTTATAAACAACAGTGTGGGTTCCGGTCTCCCTCTTTCTTTCTGGACTCGCTTCCTAAGAGAAAAGCCAACTGCCCTGTTGTAAGCAGGTCTCTGGTTACAATTTTCTCCCAACGGTTCATCTGAGTGATTCAGTTCAGTTCAGTCGCTCAGTCGTGTCCGACTCTTGGGACCCCATTGAGTCAGTGATGCCACCCAACCATGTCATCCTCTATTGTCCCCTTCTGCGCCTGTCTTCAACCTTTCCCAGTATCAGGGTCTATTCTAATGTCACTTATTCGCATCAGGTGGCCAAAGTATTGGAGTTTCATCTTCAGCAACAGTCCTTTCAATGAATATTCAGGACTGATTTCCTTTAGGATGGACTGGTTGGATCTCGTTGCTCTCCAAGGGACTCAGAGTCTTCATCACCACAGTTAAAAAGCATCAATTCTTCAGTGCTCAGCTTTCTTTATAGCCCAACTCTCCCATCCATACATGACTACTGGAAAAACCATACCCTTGACTACACGGACGTTTGTTGGCAAAATAATGTCTGTGCTTTTAAATATGCTGTCTAGATTGGTCATAACTTTTCTTCCAAGGAATAAAAGTCTTTAAATTACATGGCTGCCGTCACCATCTGCAGTGATTTTGGAACCTGAAAAAATAAAGTCTGTCACTGTTTCCATTGTTTCCCATCTATTTCCCATGAAGTGTTGAGACCAGATGCCATGATCTTAGTTTTCTGAATTCTTAACAAGATGGGAATACCAGACCACCTTACCTCCCTCCTGAGAAATCTGTAGGCAAGTCAAGAAGAAACAGTACTGGAGATGGAACAATGGACTAGTTCCAAATTGGGAAAGGAATATGTCAAGACTGCCTATTTTCAACCTGCTTATTTAACTTATATGCAGAGTACATCATGCAGGAGATCTTGGCTCTGTCCCTGGGTTGGGAAGTTCCCCTAGAGAAGGAAATGGCTACCCAGTCCAGTATTCTGGCCTGAAGAAATCCATGGATTGTATTGTCCACAGGGTCACAAAGAGTTGGTCAGAACTGAGTGACTTTCACTTTCACTTTGCATCATGTGAAATGTCGGGCTTAAAGAAGCACAAACTGGAATCAAGACTGTAGGGAGAAATACAGATGACACTACCCTAATCGCAGAGAGCAAAGAGGAACTGAAGAATCTCTTGATGAAACTAAAAGAGAGAAGTGAAAAAGTTGGATTCAAACTCAGCATTTGGAAAACTAAGACCATGGCCTCTGGTCCCATCACTTCACGGCAAATAGATGGGAAAACAATCAAAACAGTGACAGACTTTATTTTCTTGGGCTTCAAAATCACTGCAGATGTTGACTTCAACCATGAAAGTAGAAAATGCTTGTTCCTTGGAAGGAAAGCTATGAGCAATGTAGATAGCATAACAAAAAATAGGGACATTCCTTTGCAGACAAATGTGTACTCAAAGCTATGCTTTTTCCAGTAGTCATGTATCGATGTGAGAGTTGAACCATAAAGAAGGCTGAACATCGAAGAATTGATGCTTTTGAACTGTGGTGTTGGAGAAGACTCTTGAGAGTCTCTTAGACTGCAAGGAGATCACACCACTTCATTCTAAAGGAAATCAATCCTGAGTATTCATTAGAAGGACTGATGCTGAAGCTGAAGCTCCAATACTTTGACCATCTGATGTGAAGAACTGATGCATTAGAAAGCATCCTGATGCTGGGTAAGACTGAGGGCAGGAGGAGAAGGGGACGACAGAGGATGAGATGGTTGAATGGCATCATGGAGTCAATGAACATGAGTTTGAGCAGGGTCTGGGAGTTGGTGATGGACATGGAAGACTGGCATGCTGTAGTCCATGGTGCCTGAAAGAGTTGGAACGACTGAGCGACGGAACTGAATTGATTGACAGGTATAACTGATTCTTTTTGCTATACAGTAGTACAAAATTGTAAAACAGCTATATTAAAATTAGAACTTTTTAAACTAATTTCTTTATATAATCTAGAAATTTTTATAACTTGAATCAAGTATTAATAATATGGTGCAAAATGTGCTAAGCATTTATGCCAGTTCATTTTAAAATTCTGTGAGGGAATTGAATATTTAAATATTTTTGCATTTTAGAATTGGGGCAAATACACTTAAGATATTTAATTTGAGATCATATGAGGAAAAGAGAAACTTTGTAGTCAACCTGAGATGTGCATCCTTTCATTTTTGGGAGGTTTTGCTGTCTGTAGTGAAAAAAGTTTTTGAGTTTGAAATTTATTTAGAAGGTCCTATCTCTAGCACCCAGTGGATAGGAAGTTATAAATCAGAAAACAAAAACATGTCCCCAGTATTCCTAGAAATTTAGTTTGTCTACCAATTCAGTCACACATTTTTGGCTAGAGGTACAAAGAAACTTTAAAAGGACTGTCATACAGTTACTCAAAATGGGCATAGTTTTCCTAGGACCCCCCAAAAATGGAAGAGCAACCAATGAATGCAGTTTCTCACAAGCCAAGAGGAGACTTTTAGTTCACACTGTGATGAAGGAAAGTAAACACCAGAGATGAATTTATGAACGATTTAAGAGACAGAATAGGGCAGGTGATACATTTCTATGACAGCAGTGGACACAAACCCAGGTTTTCCAAAATCATTTCTACTGAAGATGATCTTCCAAAACCACCTGACAAAGGATGACTTCCTCACTATTCCTTGGACCTCTTATCTGAGTCATCATCTCCATCCATTCATACATACCTGGGAATATGGCTGTTGTATCCGTTCTCCTTATACTCCTGGGATCGTTCAATTGCACCAGAAAGGTGATCAGGTCCAGCTTAGAGCCCACAAGACTTGTTCATCAGAGAAAGGGATATTTGTGTTGTCAGAGACTCATCAGTGTCCAATCCAATATGTGTTCAGTTGAGACGAGAACGCAAGGGACAATGTTAATACAGCTTGGAAAATGATTTCCCAAATCCTTTATTCAAATCATCTGTATAACACTAACAAATATGTAACATCAGATCCTGAGATACTGGTCAAGTACTACGAAGGCTAAGTGTGTAACTGTGAAATTAAGAAAAGGTGTAATACTACAGAGCTTATACAATTACCACTAACCTAGAATGTAGTGATAGGTTACAGTGAAGGGTGTCAGATTCATGATCTCCAAACAAGAAGATTTAACTTTGGGACCAGGGACCAGGCACCAAGTTTGATCACTCAAGAGCATTTGAGTTTTATTAAAGTGAAAAAGGGACAGAGAAGTTTCTGATGTAGACATCAGAAGGGGGTGGAGAGTGCCCCCATTGCTAGTCAAAGCAAGGGAGCTATATACATTTCTAATCAGTAATTACAATAAATCAAAATAATGTCTCAAGTTTGTAAAAATTTTACCAGAACCACCCACACAATTTACATCTGAGGATAACAGGATTAGAACTTCACAATAGAAAGATCCTCCCAGACCCAGACCCCTTTATTGACTATGTCAAAGCCTTTGACCATGTGGATCACAACAAACTGTGGAAAATTCTTCAGGAGATGGGAACACCAGACCATCTGACCTGCCTTCTGAGATATCTGTATGCAGGTCAAGAAGCAACAGTTAGAACTGGACATGGGACAACAGACTGGTTCCAAATTGGGAAAGGAATACTCAAGGCTGTATATTTTCAGGAGGACCTGAAATCCATCAATAGTTACAACATGGGGAGGGAAAGATACTAAGGGGTCTTGTTTTTCCATTCCTGCATTCTAAGACCCTCCTTCATTTTATTTACTCTTTAGTCCCTGGGTGACCACATACCTACCTCTCTATTTTTAGGGCCAATTCTTTGGCCCTTGTTGATACCCTGCTCATGTCTAACTATCTATCCACTTCCCTTCTCACACATTTGGGAATCCAGTTTCAAGGAAAAGGGGCGATGACCCCTCTGGCTTCTTCAGGCTGAGCAGGGGTGCGTGGGGCTCTGGGTTCCCTTTGCCTACTCTGTCAGGGTGCATTTATGAAGAGAGATGAGAGTCCATGGAATGATAAGGTGACTTGTTTCACCATTGTCTAGGTGTTAGTCAGGGAAGATTGCATGACCACTTGAGATTTTGTAGTATTTTAGAAGAAACAAACTTTACAAGCACGTTAAAGATACATGGCCCAAAGATTAAGAGAAGTAGAAAAGCTGCTCATGGGCTAGCCAGGAGAACCAGGACTGGACATTGTTTTGTGAAGTTAGTGTTTCTCTAGGTATGAGAAGAAGCCAGAATTTGGGCTCATAAAATCTTTACCTGAAAACATCTCACTCTCAGAAGGCCAGTTCTGGGTTTTTCCCAGAGCACAGAGTGCCTTATTTCTGATCTCTACTGTGAACTGCTTTCAGCGGTGGGGGTAGGGGTAGGGGTGGATTGAAAGTCAGGAGCTTGCAGTGATCATGATGTCATCTTTGTAGAGACAGCTGGCAGAGTCCAGTCAGCAGGGTCCCTTCATAGCTACATATTTGACCACGCTTTGGGCGCATTTCTCGGCCATTCTGTTCCGTGGTGCCTACTCTGTCAGGGTGCATTTATGAAGAGAGATGAGAGTCCATGGAATGATAAGGTGACTTGTTTCAGCATTGTCTAGGTGTTAGTCAGGGAATATTCTTAGACGACCACTTGGAAATTTGTTGTATTTTAGAAGAAGCAAACTTTACAAGAAAGTTAAAGGTACATGGCCCAAAGATGAAGAGAAGTAGAAAAGCTGCTCAGGGGCTAGCCAGGAGAACCAGGACCGGACATTGGTTCGTGACGTTAGTGTTTCTCTAGGTACAAGAAGAAGCCAGAATCTGGGCTCATAAAATCTTTACCTGAAAACATCTCACTCTGGAAGCCCAGTTCTGGGTTTTTCCCAGAGCGCAGACTGCCTTATTTCTGACCTCTACTCTGAACTCCTTTTGGGGGCTGTTGAAGGTCAGGAGCTTGCAGTAGTCATGATGTCATGTTTGTAGAGACAGCTGGCAGAGTCCAGTCAGCAGGGTCCCCTCATAGCCACATATTTGACCATGCATTGGGGGCATTTCTTGGCCATTGAGTCCTGTGGCACCGGGAAGGCTCATACCCAGGTCTAGGGAAGATTCCATTGATAGGCCACTCAATGTGCTGTTTCTAGAGCAGGCCTTGTGAGCAGCAAAATCTCTGGACCATACCTGTCTTACTAGCCTCTTGGTCCAGGAAAATATTGCCTTTTCTTGCTTCTTCCCATATCTAGAGTTACATTATTACAATCATTGATCTCATCTGGAACTGCATATCAGCATTTTATCACAGGCTCAGTCACACACTGAATAACATAAGAAACAATCTGAAACAAGTGACATAGAAAATAATATAGCTATCTCTGGCAGTTATTAGGAAGGTCATAAGTAAGAATGATTAAGTCAAGAACTTTCATTAGGTAGAGCCCAGTATACCCTAGGTCATCTGACTTCATTTATTAAATGACTAAAGCCTGGTGTTAATCTGTTTGTACATCATGGAGCATCTCATCTTTATCTGAAGATTGCTTCCTGAGATTAGCTTTAGAAACAAACTTAGTGTCCTTTTTAATAACTTAATTCAATGTTTTAGAAATACAATGTAACAAGGAACTACCTCAGAAGTGAGTCTTGGTAAGCACTAGTCCTTAATTAACAAAACTAGAAACTTAGTTTCGGAGAAGGCAATGGCACTCCACTCCAGTAGTCTCTCCTGGACAATCCCATGGATAGAGGAGCCTGGTAGGCTGCAGTCCATGGGGTGGTGAAGATTCAGACACGACTGAGTGACTTCACTTTCACTTTTTACTTTCATGCATTGGAGAAGGAAATGGCAACCCANCTCCAGTAGTCTCTCCTGGACAATCCCATGGATAGAGGAGCCTGGTAGGCTGCAGTCCATGGGGTGGTGAAGATTCAGACACGACTGAGTGACTTCACTTTCACTTTTTACTTTCATGCATTGGAGAAGGAAATGGCAACCCACTCCAGTGTACTTGCCTGGAGAATCCCAGGGACGGGGAAGCCTGGTGGGCTGGCGTCTATGGGGTTGCACAGAGTCGGACATGACTGAAGTGACTTAGCTTAGCAGAAACTTAGTTTAACAATCAAAAAAAGTTAATATTCAGTGAAACATGATTTTTTCATTGTGAGGGCATTAACCCTGTAGCCAGGGAAGGCTTTAATCCATCAAATAAACATGAGATTTGTCAGGGAGCCGGGAAAATCCAGGCGGCCATCTTGGATTTCCCATAATCCCTGAATCTTTGATCTACAGATATTGTTCACCCATTTTTAATTCCGCTATTTAGGAGCAGACTATGGCCATGTTTTAAGGACCTCAGGATAGCAAAGTTTAACCGTCAGGGATAATTTTTGTAGAAGAATGAGTTTTGTCTACATGTGCGATAATTTTAAGTAATGCTTATTTACTTTATCAAAGTAACAAAAGATTTTTAAAATTAATATAAATCACTTAAAGGCAAAGAAATACATGATGTCTTCTTGAAAGCTGCATTCTAAGAAAACTTTGTCCTATTAATATAGAGATTAGACTAAATTTCAGTCTGCTTCTAGCCGACCAGATAAACAAAATTTGTATATCAGTTAACCTTAGAAAAATATTTTCCATGAAGCTTGAAGTAGCAGTATTCTGAGGAAAGTGTAATTGACAGTGCAGCCTGGTCATTGCTGTGACTTCTAACACTTTAACAGGATAACTAGAATTATTAGTTCAGTTCAGTTCATTTCAGTTGCTCAGTCATGTCTGACTCTTTACGACCCCATGAATTGCAGCATGCCAGGCCTCCCTGTCCAACACCAACTCCCGGAGTTCACTCAGACTCATGTCCATCGAGTCCGTGATGCTAGTGGCCATAGGACTGGAAAAGGTCAGTTTTCATTCCAATCCCAAAGAAAGGCAATGCCAAAGAATGATGAAACTACTGCACAATTTCACTCATTTCACATGCTACCAAAGTATGGTTCAAAATTCTCCAAGCGTGGCGTCAACAATATGTGAACCGAGAATTTCCAGATGTTCAAGCTGGATTTAGAAAAGGCAGAGGAACAAGAGATCAAATTGCCAACATCCGTTCAATCATAGAAAAAGCAAGAGAGTTCCAGAAAAACACCTACTTATTCTTTATTGACTACACCACAGCCTTTGATGGTGTGGATCAAAACAAAGTGTGGAAAATTCTTAACAAGATGGGAATACCAGACCACTTTACCTGCCTCCTGAGAAATATGTAGGAAAGTCAAGAAGAGACAGTACTGGAGATGGAACAACGGACTAGTTCCAAACTGGGAAAGGAATATGTCAAGACTGCCTATTTTCAACCTTTTTATTTAACTTATACACAGAGTACATCATGCAGGAGCTCTTGGCTCTGTCCCTGGGTTGGGAAGATCCCCTAGAGAAGGAAATGGATACCCAGTCCAGTATTCTGGCCTGAAGAAATCCATGGATTGTATTGTCCATAGGGTCACAAAGAGTTGGCCAGAACTGAGTGACTTTCACTTTCACTTTTCATCATGTGACATGTCGGGCTTGAAGAAGCACAAACTGGAATCAATACTGCAGGGAGAAATATCAATAACCTCATATATATAGATGACACTACCCTAATCGCAGAAAGGAAAGAGGAACTGAAGAATCTCTTGATGAAATAGAAAGAGAGGAGTGAAAAAGTTGGCTTCAAACTCAACATTTAGAAAACTAAGATCATGGCATCCGGTCCCATCACTTCCTGGCAAATAGATGGGAAAACAATCAAAACAGTGACAGACTTTATTTTCTTGGGCTTCAAAATCACTGCAGATGTTGACTTCAACCATGAAAGTAGAACATGCTTGCTCCTTGGAAGGAAAGCTATGAGCAATGTACACAGCATAACAATAAATAGAGACATTCCTTTGCAGACAAATGTTTGTGTACTCAAAGATATGATTTTTCCAGTAGTCCTGTATGGATGTGAGAGTTGAACCATAATGAAGGCTGAGCGTCAAAGAATTGATGCTTTTGAACTGTGGTGTTGGAGGACTCTTGAGAGTCTCTTAGACTGTAAGGAGATCACACCATTCCATTTTAAAGGAAATCAATCCTGAATATTCATTAGAAGGACTGATGCTAAAGCTGAAGCTTTGACCATTTGATGTGAAGAACTGATGCACTGGAAAACATCCTGATGCTGGGTAAGACTGAGGGCAGGAGGAGAAGGGGACGACAGAGGATGAGACAGTTAGATGGCATCACTGACTCAATGAACATGAGTTTGAGGAGGGTCTGGGAGTTGGTGATGGACATGGAAGCCTGGCATGCTGTAGTCCATGGAGTCCGAAAGAGCTGGACACGATTGAGTGACGGAACTGAACTAATTGGTAGGTATAATTGATTCTCTTTGCTATACAGTAGTATAAAACTGTAAAACAGCTATATTACAATTAGAACTTTTTAAACTAATTTCTTCATATAATCTAGACATATTAATAACTTGAATCAAGTATTAATAATATGGTGCAAATACACTTAAGATATTTAATATGAGATCATATAAGGAAAAGAGAAACTTTGTAATCAACCTGAGATATGCAATCTTTCATTTTCAGGAGGTTTTGCTTTCTGTAGTGAAAAAAGTTTTTGAGTTTGAAATTTATTTAGAAGGTCCACTAGCTCCTAGTGGATAGGAAGTTATAAATCAGAAAACACAAATCTGTCCCTTGTATTCCTAGAAATTTAACAGTTTGTCTACCACTTTATCCACACATTTTTGGCTAGAGGTACAAAGAAACTTTAAAAGGACTGTCATACAGTTATTCAAAATGGGCACAGTTTTCCTAGGACCCCCAAGAAATGGAAGAGCAACCAACGAATGCAGTTTCTCACAAGCCAAGAGGAGACTTTTAGTTCACACTGTGATGAAGGAAAGTAAACACCAGTAACCTGAGATGTGCATCCTTTCATTTTTGGGAGGTTTTGCTGTCTGTAGTGAAAAAAGTTTTTGAGTTTGAAATTTATTTAGAAGGTCCTATCTCTAGCACCCAGTGGATAGGAAGTTATAAATCAGAAAACAAAAACATGTCCCCAGTATTCCTAGAAATTTAGTTTGTCTACCAATTCAGTCACACATTTTTGGCTAGAGGTACAAAGAAACTTTAAAAGGACTGTCATACAGTTACTCAAAATGGGCATAGTTTTCCTAGGACCCCCCAAAAATGGAAGAGCAACCAATGAATGCAGTTTCTCACAAGCCAAGAGGAGACTTTTAGTTCACACTGTGATGAAGGAAAGTAAACACCAGAGATGAATTTATGAACGATTTAAGAGACAGAATAGGGCAGGTGATACATTTCTATGACAGCAGTGGACACAAACCCAGGTTTTCCAAAATCATTTCTACTGAAGATGATCTTCCAAAACCACCTGACGAAGGATGACTTCCTCACTACTCCTTGGACCTCTTATCTGAGTCATCATCTCCATCCATTCATACATACCTGGAAATATGGCTGTTGTCTCCATTCTCCTTATACTCCTGGGATCGTTCAATTGCACCAGAAAGGTGATCAGGTCCAGCTTAGAGCCCACAAGACTTGTTCATCAGAGAAAGGGATATTTGTGTTGTCAGAGACTCATCAGTGTCCAATCCAATATGTGTTCAGTTGAGACGAGAACGCAAGGGACAATGTTAATACAGCTTGGAAAATGATTTCCCAAATCCTTTATTCAAATCATCTGTATAACACTAACAAATATGTAACATCAGATCCTGAGATACTGGTCAAGTACTACGAAGGCTAAGTGTGTAACTGTGAAATTAAGAAAAGGTGTAATACTACAGAGCTTATACAATTACCACTAACCTAGAATGTAGTGATAGGTTACAGTGAAGGGTGTCAGATTCATGATCTCCAAACAAGAAGATTTAACTTTGGGACCAGGGACCAGGCACCAAGTTTGATCACTCAAGAGCATTTGAGTTTTATTAAAGTGAAAAAGGGACAGAGAAGTTTCTGATGTAGACATCAGAAGGGGGTGGAGAGTGCCCCCATTGCTAGTCAAAGCAAGGGAGCTATATACATTTCTAATCAGTAATTACAATAAATCAAAATAATGTCTCAAGTTTGTAAAAATTTTACCAGAACCACCCACACAATTTACATCTGAGGATAACAGGATTAGAACTTCACAATAGAAAGATCCTCCCAGACCCAGACCCCTTTATTGACTATGTCAAAGCCTTTGACCATGTGGATCACAACAAACTGTGGAAAATTCTTCAGGAGATGGGAACACCAGACCATCTGACCTGCCTTCTGAGATATCTGTATGCAGGTCAAGAAGCAACAGTTAGAACTGGACATGGGACAACAGACTGGTTCCAAATTGGGAAAGGAATACTCAAGGCTGTATATTTTCAGGAGGACCTGAAATCCATCAATAGTTACAACATGGGGAGGGAAAGATACTAAGGGGTCTTGTTTTTCCATTCCTGCATTCTAAGACCCTCCTTCATTTTATTTACTCTTTAGTCCCTGGGTGACCACATACCTACCTCTCTATTTTTAGGGCCAATTCTTTGGCCCTTGTTGATACCCTGCTCATGTCTAACTATCTATCCACTTCCCTTCTCACACATTTGGGAATCCAGTTTCAAGGAAAAGGGGCGATGACCCCTCTGGCTTCTTCAGGCTGAGCAGGGGTGCGTGGGGCTCTGGGTTCCCTTTGCCTACTCTGTCAGGGTGCATTTATGAAGAGAGATGAGAGTCCATGGAATGATAAGGTGACTTGTTTCACCATTGTCTAGGTGTTAGTCAGGGAAGATTGCATGACCACTTGAGATTTTGTAGTATTTTAGAAGAAACAAACTTTACAAGCACGTTAAAGATACATGGCCCAAAGATTAAGAGAAGTAGAAAAGCTGCTCATGGGCTAGCCAGGAGAACCAGGACTGGACATTGTTTTGTGAAGTTAGTGTTTCTCTAGGTATGAGAAGAAGCCAGAATTTGGGCTCATAAAATCTTTACCTGAAAACATCTCACTCTCAGAAGGCCAGTTCTGGGTTTTTCCCAGAGCACAGAGTGCCTTATTTCTGATCTCTACTGTGAACTGCTTTCAGCGGTGGGGGTAGGGGTAGGGGTGGATTGAAAGTCAGGAGCTTGCAGTGATCATGATGTCATCTTTGTAGAGACAGCTGGCAGAGTCCAGTCAGCAGGGTCCCTTCATAGCTACATATTTGACCACGCTTTGGGCGCATTTCTCAGCCATTCTGTTCCGTGGCACTGGGAAGGCTCATTCCCAGGTGTAGGGGAGGTTCCATTGATAGGCCACTCAACGTGCTGTTTCTACAGCAGGCCTTGTGAGTAGCAAAAGTCTTTGGACCATACCTCTCTTACTAGCCTCTTGGTCCTGGAATATATTCCCTCTTGTTGCTTCTTCCCATATCTAGAGTTACATTACTACAATCATTGATCGCATATGGAAGAGCATACCAACATTTTATCACAGGCTCAGTTACACATTTAGTAACCTAAGAAGCAATTTTCTGAAACAAGCAACATAAAAAATAATATAGCTACAGCTAGCAGTTATTAGTCAGGTCATAAGTAAGAATGATGTCAAGAGCTTTCATTAGGTAGAGCCCAGTATACCCCGGGTCATCTGACTTCATTTGTTCAATGATTATAGTCAGGTGTTAATCTCCTGGTTGTACATCATGGAGCATCTCATCTTTATCTGAAGATTGCTTCCTGAGATTACCTTTAGAAACAAACTTAGAGTTTGTTTAATAACTTAATTAAATCTTTTATAAATATAACAGAAAAAAAGAACTATGTCAAAAGTGAGTCTTAGTACACTAGACTTTAACAAAACTAGAAACTTCATTTAACAATGAACAGAACTTAATATTCAGTGAAACAATTTTTTCATTATGAGGGCATTAACCCTGTAGCCAGGGAAGGCTTTAACCCATCAAATAGAAATGAGGTTTGTCAGGGAGCCGGGAAAAGCCATGCAGCCATCTTGGATTTCCCATAGCACTGACTCTTTGATTTACAGCTATTGTTCATCCATTTTTAATTCCACAATTCAGGAGCAGACCATGGCCATGTTTTAAGGACATCAGGATGGCAAAAGTCTAACCATGAGGGGTTATATTTGTAGAAGAAGAATGAGCTTTGTCTACATGTACCATAATCTTAAGTAATCCTTATTTACTTTACCAAAGTAACAAAAGATTTTAAGAATTAATATAAATCACTTAAATGGAAAGAAACTCATAATGAGAGATTATGAATCTCACCTGAGAGATAAGCTTAGTTAGAAGGGGATTCTTTAGAACATAAGGACAGCTTTTGATCCTTTGGGCTTTTGAATATAGAAGAAAGATCTGGACCAAAGGGAACCTCAGAATCCTTTCCTAGAGAACATGTGGATATGAAAGGTCGAGTAGGGATCATCTAGGAAATCTGATGGAGAGAGAGAGGGACAGGACACAGGGAGACAACAGAATGTAAGCAAATTCTGAGTCCTTTCCCTTCTTTTGGAAAAACCTAGTGTGCCATTCAGAGGCCATTTGCTCTTCACTATTATAAGAAAAAAAGGAAAAAATAAGAAGATGACAACAAATCCCCCAGAGAGAAAACTTAGAATCAGAGAACAAAAGGTTTGCAGGTTCTCAGTCCAGGCATTTCAGGAGGAAAAGCAGACACAGCCCCAGACCCGGGACAGGACATTTACCTGAGAAGCTGCCATTTCCTCCTCTTCTTCCTGCTGCTCTGAGTCTTCTCTGGGGATGTTATGTTGCAAACACACATCCACAGGTTGAGAAAATACTTTCAAAGGCATCCACACAGCTCTTTCACCTGCAACTGCTGCAGTGAAAATGAAGAAAAAACGTTCTTGTTTCTCCTGCCCTTTTCTGAGCCTTTTTTGGCTTCCTCTGTTCCTGATCGGTAGGCGGCAATCAAGACTAATCTGATATGCTAATCACAGCTTCTGACCCAAATCCCAGTCCTGGGCTGTGACTGAAGCTAGTCCTGTCGTGACCAGCACAGCAATAATACCAATCAGGGATAGAGGCCAGTGTTGACAATAAAAATCTATTAATATTTGGATAGCCATATCCTCAACCTTCCACCGAGCATTTACCAGCCAGCTGCTGGAGTGTGTCTGGAGCAAGGCTGAGGAATCCTCAAGCTTCTGCTGTGCATGGACTAGTCAGCTTCTGGAGCAACTAGAGCAGGGCTCAGCGTCTTTGGTGTTTGAGGGCCGTTGTTTGAAACCAGACCTTGATGGGATTTCTGGGGTCCTGAAATGTTTTCCAGGGGTTCTCATCACAGCAAGTCTCTGCCTTCTTGACTCTGGTTTGGTGGATCCAAGGGATGATGCCTGTAAGTTTAACAGCAGTAGGGGTTGCGAGGACAACTGTGTGAGGGCCTGTCCCAACTGGCTGACTTGGTTCTTTTTTCCAATCTTCAGCCCATGCCTCATCTCCTGGCTGATTGGGATGAACCCAATTGCCCAAAGGAATGGGTGACCTTTCTAAGGTTTCTCGGGCGATAAGGTAAAAGACTTTTCCCAGGATCTGAAGGTGTCAGGACATCTCCACGTCAGCTAGTTGTTGGGGGTTTCCCTTGAGCTTTCCTATCACTGGGGGTTTCCTCTCATATAAGATCTAAAAGGGAGAATAGCCTGAGGAATCAGGGTGCATCGGGCTTAGAGTAAGGCTGGGGGTAACTTGTCGACCCAAGATAACTGGTCTTCTTACAGAGTTTAGCTAAAATAGTCATGAGGGTACAATTCATGCATTCAACTTTCCCTGAGCTCTGTGGGCTGTAAGCAGTGTGAAGCTTCCATTTGAGTCCCAGTGTCTAGGATAGAGTTTGGATTATCCGAAACACAACAGCTGGCCCATTGTCAGACCCTATGGAGAGAGGCAGCCCATATCTTGGGATCATGTCTCTTCACAGGGCCTTGGCCAATTCTCGTGCCCGTCCAGTGCATGTGGAGTGAAAGTGAAAGTGAATTCGCTCAGTGGTGTCCAGCTCTTTGCGACCCGTGGACTGTAGCCCACCAAGCTCCTCCATCCACGGGATTCTCCATGCAAGAATACTGGAGTGGGTTGCCATTTCCTTAGCTTCATCCAATCCCAAGTAGGTGCAGACTACCACAAGGAAATACTTATGGTCCCTATAGGGCTTGACTTCAGTAAAGTCCACTTCTAGATCTTCAAAGGGCAGTGTCCCAACGGTCAGCACCCCTGGGTTGGGTTTTGGTCCTTGGCTGGCATTGTTCTGAGCACAAGTCACAAAACTAGCACTGGTCTGCACACACAGGCCATCCCACAGCCACTGGATCCAGTGGTTTCAACAAGTATGTGACTGGGCACTACCATGGCCCAACTGTTTGTGTGAGGACTCCCAGTGCAGTGCAAAGAGGGTAAAGTCCCATGTCTCATCTGGCAGCCCTAATGCTGGAGCGCTAGTCAAGAGTCTCTTAATCTCCTTGAAGGCCTTTCTTTTTTCAGGTTCCCACCCCAGGGGGTCCTTACCAGACCTTGCTGTGGCTATCCAAAGGCTTCAGTATTTCAGAGAAACCCGGTCTCCACATCCAACAGAATCCAGCAGCCCCATTCACGGACTTCTTTCTTGGTATTCAGCCAAGGTGTGGAACAGATGGCTTGTTTCTCCTCATGTCCGAGAGCCCTATGCCCTTTTGAGATGACAAACCCGAGGTACTTGACCTCCTGTCTGCAGATCTGAGCCTTTTTCCATGTCACCTTGTGCCCTGTGGTGGAGAGTAGAGCCAGCAGGGCCCTGTGCCTCCAGCAATCCTCATGCTGGAGTGGGGTGCAGTTCAAAATTTCTCCGAGAAAGGCAGCAAGGTCCATAGCCAAGTGTTCACCAAACTGGGTATGTGAGTTTTTGAAGCCTTGTTGCAGCTTCAAGGTCCAAGTCAGCTGTGTCTTTTTCCTGGTGTGTGGGTCATCCCATTCAAAGGCAAACAAGGGCTGGCTGGCTGGTGACAGTCGGAGAAAGAAGAATGCATCCTTGAAATCGAGGCATGTGAACAGCATGCCTGAGCTGGTAAGATATCCAGAAGAGTGTAAGGGTTTGGGACCACTGGATGGATGATGATCACTGCACTGTTGACGGCGTGGAGGTCCTGGATGGTGCGGTAGTCGTCCCCTCCAGACTTTTTGACTGGTAAGAATGGAGTGTTCCAAGGAGACTGACATTTGGTTATGAACTTGGCATCTCATAGGTGCTGGATGTGGTCCTGAATTCCCAGGCATGCCTCCCATGGTACTGGATATTGTTTTCATCTAACAGGTGTGGCTTCTGGCTTCGGGTCCACTATAATGGGCACATGGTTATTGACCAAACCTGGGAGCTCTTTCTCACAGGCTTCTCACAGGCTTTCTGGGGGCAATGGTGATTTGTGTCCCTGCTTTGCCAGTAGGTCTCTCCATAGCAGGGGAATGGGGCATTCCGGTAAGTAAAGAAATTCATGGGTCTCCAGATGGCCCCCTAGCTGACACGAATGGGCCTTGCAAAATGAACGGGATGTCATGTCCCCTGTGGCCCCAACAACAGTCACTGTTCAGCCTGTGAGGGGAGCCACAGGTGTGGTTACCACAGAGTGTTCAGCCCTGGCATCCACTATAAAAGTCATTGATTGGGCCCCGACTTTCATTGAGATTGTGGGCTCCTGGGGCCCTAGGATCAGGGAGGTGGGTATTCCCTACTCTGATTCTGTTCCAGCCAGGCCAATAAGGTTTTGGAGGGCCGGCTCAGGCTGGTACATTTCTTTGTTGGGTCGACTGAACTTCTTCGACCCTTTAGATGTCTCTCTGTGGTGGGGGCACTCATTCCTCCAGGGTCCAGTCTCTTTGCAACGGGCGCACTGGTCATGGCATAGAGGTGGTCTCTTAGTTTCCCCTTTCCACGAGGGAACAGTCTGTTTCACTGGATCTGAGCCCCTCAATGCCGCTGCTAGCAGGGCTGCTTTCTGTTTCATTCTTTTATCTGCCTCTTGTTGCACTTCACGGTCTCAGTTCAGTTCAGTCGCTCAGTCGTGTCCAACTCTTTGTGACCCCATGAATCGCAGCATGCCAGGCCTCCCTGTTCATCACCATCTCCCAGAGTTCACTCAGACTCACGTCCATCGAGTCCGTGATGCCATCCAGCCATCTCATTCTCGGTCATCCCCTTTTCCTCCTGCCCCCAATCCCTCCCAGCATCAGAGTCTTTTCCAGTGAGTCAACTCTTCACATGAGGTGGCCAGAGTACTGGAGTTTCAGCTTCAGCATCATTCCTTCCAAAGAAATCCCAGGGTTGATCTCCTTCAGAATGGACTGGTTGGACCTCCTTGCAGTCCAAGGGACTCTCAAGAGTCTTCTCCAACACCACAGTTCAAAAGCATCTATTCTTTGGCGCTCAGCCTTCTTCACAGTCCAACTTTCACATCCATACATGACCACAGGAAAAACCATAGCCTTGACTAGATGGACCTTAGTAGGCAAAGTAATGTCTCTGCTTTTGAATATACTATCCAGGTTGGTCATAACTTTTCCTCCAAGGAGTAAGCATCTTCTAATTTCATGGCTGCAGTCACCTTCTGCAGTGATTTTAGAGTCCAGAAAAATAAAGTCTGACACTGTTTCCACTGTTTCCCCATCTATTTCCCATGAAGTGATGGGACTGGATGACATGATCTTCGTTTTCTGAATATTGAGCTTTAAGCCAACTTTTTCGCTCTCCTCTTTCACTTTCATCAAGAGGCTTTTTAGCTCCTCTTCACTTTCTGCCATAAGGGTGGTGTCATCTGCATATCTGAGGTTATTNGGATCTCCTTGCAGTCCAAGGGACTCTCAAGAGTCTTCTCCAACACCACAGTTCAAAAGCATCAATTCTTCGGCGCTCAGCCTTCTTCACAGTCCAACTCTCACACCCATACATGACCCCTGGAAAAACCATAGCCTTGACTAGACGGACCTTAGTCGGCAAAGTAATGTTTCTGCTTTTGAATATGCTATCTAGGTTGGTCATAACTTTCTTCAAAGGAGTAAGCGTCTTTTAATTTCATGGCTGCAATCACCATCTGCAGTGATTTTGGAAGCCAAAAAAATAAAGTCCGACACTGTTTCCCCATCTATTTCCCATGACGTCATGGGACCGGATGCCATGATCTTCGTTTTCTGAATGTTGAGCTTTAAGCCAACTTTTTCACTGTCCTCTTTCACTTTCATCAAGAGGCTTTTTAGTTCCTCGTCACTTTCTGCCATAAGGGTGGTGTCATCAGTATATCTGAGATTATTGATATTTCTCCCGGCAATCTTGATTCCAGCTGTGTTTCTTCCAGTCCAGCGTTTCTCATGATGTACCCTGCATAGAAGTTAAATAAGCAGGGTGACAATATACAGCCTTGACGTACTCCTTTTCCTATTTGGAACCAGTCTGTTGTTCCGTGTCCAGTTCTCACTGTTGTTTCCTTACATGCTGTGTAACTGTAGGCAAATCACACACATCTGTTGGTTCAAAAAGTACTCATTTTGCTAAATTGGAACGTCCATAGTTTATCTGAGCACGTGGCAGCCAGAAACAGAGACTCAGTTTTCTAGCCTTGTTTGGAGTTAGGTGTAGCCATGTGACTAAGTTCTGGTCAATGGGCTGTAAGAGGAACAATTACATGGAAGTTTCCAGATTTCCTCAAGAGAAAACTAACTTGTGCTCTTGGCTTTATCACCTCCTTCTTCTTCATATGTGGCAATAAAGAAAGAATTCTGTCTTGGAATACGATGACATGATATGTACTCTGCTGCTGCTGCTGCTAAGTCGCTTCAGTCATGTCCGACTCTGTGTGACCCCATAGACGGCAGCCCATTGGGCTCCGCCATCCCTGGGATTCTCCAGGCAAGAACACTGGAGTGGGTTGCCATTTCCTTCTCCAATGCATGAGAGTGAAAAGTGAAAGTGAAGTCATTCAGTTGTGTCTGACTCAGCGACCCCATGGACTGCAGCCTACCAGGCTCCTCCATCCATGGGAGTTTCCAGGCAAGAGTACTAGTGGGCTGCTGTTGCCTTCTCCAGATGTGTACTCTAGTGACTTTGAAGCCAAAAGGGAGAAATAGCTTGAGTTGCCAATGACTGGTGAATCCCTACACCAGGCTTTCATATGATAGAAAAATTAATTTCTATGTTGTTTAAGCCAGTTTTTCAGATCTCTGTTACAGTGAGAGCTAATCCCAACAAATGTGTATGTTATTGTTTTTTCAGTTGTATTTAGCTGTTGCTAAAATTAATAAGATAAATAACCAATTGAAACATAACTGCATTATATATCTATTTAAATTTATTTGGCTGTACTGGGTCTTAGTTGTGGTAAGCAGAATCTTCCATCTTTGTTGCAGCATGCAGGATTTTTTGGTNGTGTACAGTTCTTACACTATTGTTACAGTGTGTGAACACTGTATACTCTTTCGTTTTCATAAAGATACACTGTAATAAACTCCTTGCCCTTGAGTTTATAGTTTATAATAATCTATGATTAATACACTAAAATTGCCTTTTTAATGTGGTCGTCCACATGAGAGAACGGTCAGATCAGCTCCTGGATGGTCAGCACTGTGTTCCTCTCCATCTGCATATGGCAAAGTGACCCCACGCGGAGCCAGACAGAAGGGTGACCATGGAGATCTGGAGTCCTGCTGAGTCCCCGGGAGCTGTGGGGATGGGGGGCGATGGCTTGGCATGGTCAGGGGCAGGCGCTGCAGGGCTTCCCCTCCAAGGCTGGGAAATCTGGGGTTTCGATGCCACGGGGGAGAAAACAGGAAGATCAAGCGAGTGGACCAAATCGAGAAACCATTGGTGAATTCAGAAATTGACAGGATGTAACTGTAAACAGCACCATTCTCCCTTTGTTGTTGAGAAGTATCCGTGACTGTCACCTGGGAGGAGACACAGCGACACCCATCGCTGTTTGGTTCCGTCACAGCATCTGCCGCGTCTCGGACCTCGGCCGCTTTACGCTCCAGTGGGTGAGCTGCTCACGGTGCTGCTGAACAGACTTGACCGTCACACCTACGCAGGGCCTCAGGGGGGCTGGAGGGAGACCATGGAGACCCGGCTAGTGGGGAAGGGAGGAAGGACAGCAGAAGATGCAGATTTCAATGGCCCCCTAGGACTATTCTGGGGCACTGTGGGGGTTTTTTGGCTTTAGGGTTGTGTTGTAGAATTCCAACCCTAAGAAACGTGGTGACCTGCTCAAGTCTCACAGGTGAGGAACTCATGTAAAAGAAATCCTCCTCTGGTCAAGTGTTATCTCTACAAGAGATGCTCTTCCATCACCCACCACATCAGCTGGGCCCCACCTTCTCAGCCTTTTAAACTTGAGATCATAGGGTACACTGGGGGCTGTACAGATTCTTGGTAAGGAACATCCCTGGTAATCATAAAGGTTTCTGTTATAGGGAAAAAGGTGAGATACTGGATCAAGCAAGAGTCACGCAGGGGCAACAGCCCACACAGGTGGGGAAAGAGACGCAGAAGCTGCAGACCTGGGCCAGTCATGCCGCACAGCTGAGAACTGGCCTTCCGCTGCCTAAAAGACATCTTTATCTGATCAGTCAAGGCACATTGCTACCAGCCACTTCTCCCCGTCAGTGAGTTACGGTGGCTAGAGCATCAGGCTTGGGACCAGGGGAAATACATAGCTGCTACGAGTTGCTCCAGACAGGATTCTAGGATTAAAAACATCCGTAAACTTTGCCCTCTGTATTCTTCCCTTCTCAGCCCGGGTGGTTTGTGGCAGGTGGAACATCCAGTTGGCAGCACACCGAATTCTGAGAATCAGCACCTTCTCTGATGCGTGGCAGACTCCTGAGTCTCCCCGATGGAGGGTAGAGGACTGGGGGTGGGGGCGGGGGAGAAAAGAACACGTTCTGTCCCATCTCGGTATTTTCACGTTCTCCTATCTGAACGCAGCACAGTTTTTGGTAAAGATAAATGCACTCTAATTTAACGTGATATTTCAAATAGGGAATTTGGCTGAGCACATGGATCCCCAAGTGTGGACAGTGACTGTCAAACAACAGAAGGTCCAATCAGTCAACCTATTGTACCTGGTGAACAAAGTCTACCCCTCCTCCGTCTCCCAGCTCCGGAAGGCAAGGTGTCTTGCTGGCCGCGCCCGCCAAGCGCTCCAGCCCAGAGCCTGCACTCAGACACGGCGCGGCCACCACTGCATCCATCCAGCATTCGGAAGGCTAACGAAACACCCTTCCAGCAGCTGCGTCTCCAGGCTTCAAGTCTAGAAATGAGTTTACAATGTGGTCTCATCACAGTCAGCAAGCTGATCGTACTGACATCCACGTTCACGGGAGAGCGGGCGAGGTCTCTGACCAGCGCTGCGCTGCGCGGGTGCTCAGGTCGCATGGGGATGCGCGTTCGGGGTGGCGGGAGTATACAGATGGGATGGAAACAAACACCAGTCGTGCTGTGCAATAAAAACACTGTGGTAGGGGTAGTCAGCAAGCTGATCGTACTGACATCCACGTTCACGGGAGAGCGGGCGAGGTCTCTGACCAGCGCTGCGCTGCGCGGGTGCTCAGGTCGCATGGGGATGCGCGTTCGGGGTGGCGGGAGTATACAGATGGGATGGAAACAAACACCAGTCGTGCTGTGCAATAAAAACACTGTGGTAGGGGTGAAGGTTCAGTACGTCTTGCTTCCTCTCAGCCCTTTGTCTAGAGTCTGACGTAGCAGTGACATCAATCAACATACATGGGGGAGCTCGGGGTGGCTGGCATTTGATCCAGGATTTTACACACAGAGCATGCGACTTCCACGGTGTGCTCCTCATACATCAAAATAAAGGGGTGTTTCAGGAGTTCCTTATACTTTGGCCTTTTGGATTCATCCTTCGTAAGGCACAAGTTGACAAAGTTGATGAAACTTGGGGAGAACTCCCTTTCCTCAGAGTTACTCAGCTGTGGAGGTTCCCCTTTCACGACTTGTGTTAGTTGATCAAATACGCTATTCCACTTTGATAAGGAAAGCGGCCAGTGGCCAGTTCGTACAATGTGATCCCCAGACTCCAGACATCATAGCGGACATCGTAGTCTTGGTGTGACACACTGGGGTCTATTCTTTCCCCACACCATGTAGGGCCTGCAGCCAGCATCTCTCGTCTTGGTGATCGAGTCCACAAGCTGTCCACTGATGCCGAAGTCACAGAGTTTAATATTTCCACTTCTATCCAGAAGAATATTGGAAGGTTTGATATCTCTGTGAATGATTTTCAAGTTTTCTTTTAAGTGGTTTAGTGCTTTCACAGTTGCTAAAGTGATTTTGCCTAAAATTTCTTCTGGAATAACATCATCTAATACACTATATACATATTTGTAAAACTTATCAAACGAGGTAGACATGAGTTCCATGCAGATCCAACAGTCACCCTCTCAGAAGAGCGCGCCATAGAACTGAACGATGTACGGGCAGTCGCTCTTCCGAATGACTACATCCAAATCCACGAGGAGCTGCTTCTGCTCTTTTTCATCCACTGTTGACCGGATTCTTTTAACTGCCATTATTTGCCCACTGGGTTTGTGGACCATTTTGTTGACAGAACCGTAAGCTCCTCGTCCAATCTCTCCGAGGTCTTTCAAGTCCTCTGCAGTGAAATCCCAGTGCTGCTCAGGGGAGATCTCTAGTTTTCCTGACGACTCAATGCTGTGTGTTCTCAAGCCTCTCTATGTGTGGGTTTTGAACTCCTGCAGGATTGGGATTCAGAGTAAAACCTTGCTGTAGATTTGAAAGGTGGATTTGCAAAATTCAACTTCAGGGCTTTGCGTTTACCCTGCATGCTGTTGACGGCCGGGTGGCTGGGCGCCGGAGACCCCGCGGGGCCCGGGGTGCCGCTGCCGCCCCCGGAGCTGCCGCCGCCGCTGCCGCTGGGGCTCGGAGCCGCCATTGTTGGGAGTGAGGACCACAAAGACTTTATTTGCTACCTCCAGAAGCTCTGCAGCATTCATCCCAGCAAAACCTTCCGGCTTTTGGAGCTTTCATTGGATATCTGCACAGGATTGAGCCACAGTGGCAGTGTTAATTATTCGTTGATTCTCAGGAGTCTCAGGGTCGAATGGGGTGTATGTCCCGTTCTTTCATAGAAATTGGTGAGAGTCTCATCTACTTTCTGTATTATTGTTGTAATTTTGGACATATTGGTGGGCTTTTTGATTCCCGCTCAAAGTCCATGCAGAAAGGATCACGGTAGCGATCCAGGGTTTCTTGCCTTCTCTGATACTGAAATCCCGATCAGGTCTCGTCTCTGGCATCGCTTCTCATGCCCATCCTTCTACATCTAAGACCTCTGCAGGGGCTTGCCCTCCGAGCCATTTTTGGGCTTCTGTCGAGATGTGTTATTTTTCCTTAGTGGTGAAGGAAGACATAAGGGACTGGTGACAGTCATCCGATGTAGGCTGATGGGTGTGGAAAATGGACTCTAGGAGATCAACCATAGCCTGTGGTCTATCAGAGTATGTTGGGTTATACTGTTTGCAGTTTAAGAGATCAGTAGTGCTGAAAGGCTGGTAATAGAGGATGGAACGACCAGGCTGGACTGAGTCACCTCGTTCACTTGTTAAGGATCTTCAGTTTCTCTCAGTGATATCTGATGGACTGAGGGNATAAGCCCCATTTTGTTCAACCTTATGTCTATGCAATTATCTGTTACTGTTACCTATTATGGTCTTGAATAGGTGTCTTTCTGTTGGAGCATCCCTATGATGTATACATTTGTACAGTGTCTTTGGTGGGATAAATGGATCAGAGGTGAGCATGAGTCATGTCTTCCCCAGGGTGTGCTGGCAGTTATTTCCTGGGTGGGAGATGGGGTTAGATGTGGAAAGGCCAAAGTCAGAGCCAGGTGATAGTTGTGCTTTCTCCAGTGCTAGGTGGCTTTCACTGTTCTATCAGGGTTGAGTAATATTATGAGATGTTAAAGCAAAAGACCTGGTTCCGGGGTCCAGCCCTGGTTGGATCCAGGGTATCTTTAGGGTGATGGTGTCGGCAACTGAGATTTGGAGATATAGAGATAAGGAAAGAATGACACAGAGTGACCAAGCTTCTTCAGAGAGCGAGGCCCCTTACTTTATTTTCAGAGAGGGCTTTTATACCCTGAGTTGTACATATAGCAAGGTGAAAAATGCAGAGTCAACTCAACATTCCATCAGTATTAACTTTTATCAATACCAGGTTCCTTCCTGCAAGAGTCTTATTTTTTGTACATTATCTTCTGGCCCAGAGGCCTGTTGATATTTTATGACCCCTTTTTGATAAAGGTTGATCAGCCAGAACAATAATTTTAAAGTACAGAGTTACGTTTTTATGGAGCAATGATTCAGTGGGTTATAGCAAAGAAAGAACTTAACTCAAAGTCTAATGTTGCTAATGCTAAAGCTTCTGCTTGTTTTTTTTTTTCTTTTCCTACATCCTGAATATATGCACTCCCAGGAACACAACGGATAAGGGATGTGAGAACTTGGCAGCAAGCATTGGCTCAACAATGTTGCAAGAGTCTGGATAAACCTGCCAAGTAAGCTAGAATGCTAACGAGGGGTTTGAATTGAAACACTCTTATCTTGTCCAGGAGACTTATTAGCTATAGCCCTAAGTTGATTTTCTCCAGAGAAAGGTGGTCAGGGATAGCCCCCTGTTAATGTCAGAAGAGTTGGTGAAAGTCATGAAAAAACAGATTCTGGTTTGGGGGTAGATGCCCGAGAAGGTCCAGGGTTCCCTCGAGTCCTGATCTCGCCTTTGCCCATCAAGCCTCTTCCTCATGACCTTTGCCATGGGCAGGATTCTCCATGCTGGCTCCCGGCATCTCCCCCTTTTTTATTTTTTAAGACAGCCAGGTATAATTCAGTCACGAGCTTCTGGGTGTTCTGTCGAAGAGTTCTAAAAATACAAGGAAGAATAATTATGAGAATCAGAATTAGAGCAGCCACAGCAGCATAGCTAAAAATGGCAGACAGAATGTTTTTTTTTTTTTTTTCTGAAATAAAGTTAGAAAGTGTATGGAAAAAGTCACTTGCTGCTCCTGCAGCAGCAAAATCTAATCAGGAGTGTTTTATGGTCTTTATCTGATTATGAAGTTTCCCTAAATCTAAACTAATGTTGGAACTATTCCATACCCCCAAAATGTGATTCCCAATTTTCTCCTAGCCACAATCCATCTTGTTTACCCTCAGGGGTGCTACACAAATCCACCAGCAGTCGTCATGACAGGACAATGCCAACTCCACTTTCAAAGCCTACAATTCAGTCCCAACATGCATCACCGCCTCCTCCAGGGCATCCATCCCCACCTCCAGCTTCCCATCTACAACCTCCTATGTTGCCAATGCCAAACATTCTCAGACATACTATCAACATACTGGGCAGTATGCACTTGTTGAGCCAACGACATCGCTGCCACAGCAACAGTAACGGTAACAGTAGTAATTGAAGTAATGTAAGTAATTGCTGTTATTAAAGCTGAATTCTCTAAGATTAGGGAGGATCACAGTCTTTTATGTAAAGCTGTGACATCTGTTTAGTGGGTGGTTCTTTTGGGAACTCCACTGCCAGTTGTCTTAGAGTCTGCTGGACTCTCCAGGTGGGCAGCGGAGGCAGGGGCAGAGGAGTGTTCTTCCTCTTTTGTGGTCAAGGCGACGGGGGAACCGGGTGCCCAGGTGACTGTGACATGATAAATCAGAGAATCTGTGTCTTGTGGAAAAATACAAGCATACCTTCTCCCACAAGTTAGAAACACATTTGGCCCTTTTCACTTTCTAGTAAGGAGGTCTTTTCAGGGGCCGAGCCATAGCCCCTTTAGGAATCCAGTGTCTCATCATTGTAGTCTGTCCCTGTGTGTCTACATTTAAATGATTGATTACAGACAAAGCATGTGATGGTAAATGATGTAGAATTTGACCAAAATAGCTTCCTATAGCAATCTTCCATTTTTTATCAAACATTAGAAGAGTATCAAGCTGTTCCTTGTTATATGGAATCACAATTTCTGATGGCTCTTTACCAAATAATTTGATGTTCCACTTTCTTCCCTTTAATATCAACATAGCTATCAATCCTGAATAAGAAGCCACTACCTTTTTAGTTTGAGCAGGAAGATGGACCCACTCTAGGGGGCCGTTTTGCCATAAAATCCCTGTAGGTATAGTTGGGGTAGCCAGGCAAAGGTATTGCCAGGCAGTTGTCTATTCAATTCTTTTCACATAACTATCAGATAAAGCCTTTTCCACCTTGTGTATGGCCTCTTGAGCCTCAACAGTTAACTGCCTTTTTGAAGTTGGATCAAGATCCCCACACAGAATATTAAAAAGAGGCTTCAGCTCAGCAGTGGTTAGTTTTAAATAAGGCCTTATCCAATTAATATCACCTAAAAGCTTTTGATAATCATTTAGAGTAACAAGATGGTCTTTTCTTAATTGCAGTGGGGCATGAGTCACTGTTTCTGAATTTATAACCATTTCTAAATAAGTTATAGGTGGATAGGTTTGAATTTTTCTGGGGCAATTTTTAAGCCTCTAGCTGACAGTGTCTGAGTCAAATCTTGGAGAGTGGTTTGCAAATGAGCTCTATTCGGATGAGCTATTAAAATATCATCATACACTTGCTCATATTTAGCCCTAATATCCTGTAGAGCAGCATTGACAAATTTTTGACATAAGGTAGGGCTATTTTTTTATTCCCTGAGGTAACAGTTTTTATTGAAACGTCAAATAAGGCTGTTTAAAATTTTCTGATGGCAAACTAAAGGCAAATAGCTTTTTATCTTCAGCACTTAAGGGAATGGTAAAGAAACAGTCTTATAAATCAATTACATTATATTTCTCTGGAACGGCTACTGGAGAAGGGAGCCCAGGCTGTAAAGCCCCCATGTCCTCCATAGTGGCATTAATTGCTCTCAAATCTTGTAAAAGTTGTCACTTGCCAGATTTTTTCCTGATGACAAAAATAGGAGTGTTCAAGGGGCTATTGGAGGACTCTATATGTTGTTCCATAACTAAATCCTCAGCTGCCTGTAACTTTTTAACTGTTAAAGGCAATTGTTCCACCCATACCAGATAATCAGATTTCCAGGTAATAGGATCAACAGCAAGAGCAACAGCCACTAGGATAAATCTGAATATCCCAGACCTACTTTATTCTTGCTAGGAACCACCTTTAAAAAAGAAACAATTCCCTGTTGTACTTTACCAAGCCCCTTATCAGGATTATACCTCATTAGCAGCATATGATTTGTAACCTTTTCATCTGGGCTATATAAAAGTATTCCTATATGAGATAATATATCTCTCCTCAATAAAGAAAAATGCAGTGAAGGAACCACACATGGACAAAATGTGTCTTGTGTCTCCTCATCTGACTATGTCAAAATTTGTGAGCTCTTAGCAACCGGGGGCATTGACCCTATTCCTACCAGGCCGGAACTGGTCAAGTGTGTCAGCCAGAATGAGGGCCAATCTTTTCCATCAATGTAAGAGACGTCTGTTCTAATATCTAACAGCCTTGACATTTTATTTCCTTGAATTAAAAGATCCTGTAAAGGCCTAGAAGCTGTAATTTTCTGTACCCAAAAAGCTAGATCACTAGATTCAAATACTCTGGGGCCTCTAGCTTGAGAAGTCAAGTTTTTTCCTGTCTGATAATAAGGTAAAGGCAAAAGCTGTGTTATTTTTTGACCTCTATTAATTTGCAGCTTTAGTAGGTGGCGAGATCAAAATTTTTAATTTCCTCAGTATAATCAGAATCTACTACACCAAGCACCACCGAAATTCCTTGAAAAGAAAGAGAGCTACACCGTAGCACAAATCCTACAGTGCCCTCAGGCAGGGGGCCAGCCACTTCTGTTGGAATTGGAGTAACTGGTGCATCGGGGTTAATATTGTTGCGGTGGTGGAACTGAGGTCCAGTCCTGAGCTACCTGGGGTCTGTCTCTTATACACATCTAGATGTGTATAAGAGACAGTTTATACCCTGAGTTGTACATTGAGCAAAGTGAAAAATGCAGAGTCAACTCAACATTCCATCAGTATTAACTTTTATCGACACCAGGTTCCTTCCTGCAAGAGTCTTATTTTTTGTACATTATCTTCTGGCCCAGAGGCCTGTTGATATTTTATGTCCCCTTTTTGATAAAGGTTGGTCAGCCAGAACAATAATTTTCCCTTGAAGTGTTTCTTCTTAAATTCCTAGCCTGCGTCACCCTTAAAGTACAGAGTTACATTTTTATGGAGCAAAGATTCAGTGGGTTACAGCAAAGAAAGAACTTATTAACTCAAAGTCTAATGTTGCTAATGCTAAAGCTGCTGCTTGTTTTTTCTACATCCTGACTATATGCACTCCCCGGAACATAATGAATAAGGGATGTGAGAACTTGGCAGCAAGCATTGGCTCAACAATGTTGCAAGAATCTGGATAAACCTGCCAAGTAAGCTAGAATGCTAACAGGAGGTTTGAAATACTTCTTTCATGCCCAGGAGATGTATCAACTAGAGCCCTAAGTTGATTTTTCCCAGAAAAAATGTGGTCGGGGATAGCCCCCTGTTAATGTCAGAAGAGTTGGTGAAAGACATAAAATAGTAAGACAGACAGATTCTGGTTTTGGGGTAGATGCTCAAGCAGGTCTAGGGGGTCCATCAAGTCCTGAGGCCTTGCTTATCAGGTCTCTTCTGCATGACCTTGTCATGGGTGGGATCTCCCGTGCTGGCTCCCAGCACAGGAGTCTATGTATGGAAACTGATCTGGATGTCCCGGAGTCCCAGTGACCACCTGGAGCACTGCTTCAACAGTGGGCAGGTTGAGTGCCCTCTGGTGGCCATCCAACATCAAAGGATGGCCAATGGAGCTCACATAAGTTACAAAGCTTCCTAAAGTTCATCTTGACTCCAAAATCTCCTCCAAAGCCCTTCTTAAAGTTCTTTATCAAGACTGTTGGTTTAGAGGAGCTTTCACTCATGTTGACAAATGTAATCTACTTGGCAGGGTTTTGAGGAAAACCTAATCTCTTAGATGTCAGCTCAAGGAGTCAGTTGACAGAAGAATAACAAGTAACCAATAATTTCTTCCTCCCTGTGTATCCTGTCCTGAGTCAGTGACAAAAAGACAAACAAGGGTGGGTGCCCCCTCAAAAGAGGAGACCATTTAGCTGTCTGCTTGGCCACATCCCCAGGGAGATCTTAGGTGCCTCTTAGCATTGGCAGATCAGTATAAACCCCTGATGCAGATCTGTCTTGCAGGGAGGGACTGGGTCCCCCAGAGGCAAACACCACCTTGAGCTGTATGAGGTTGCCATGGAACTGCAAGCTAGGGCCCACTCGGACTTCACAGCCATGAAGGTCGTGAAGCCACACAATCGAGCCTGAAGCTCGAGGGAATCAGGCCACACACTTATTCACATTCATTTTGCATCTGCCTGATCACTCTCCCTAGGGAGATTTAAGATGTCTCTTAATACTGGAAGGTCGGTATAAACCCCCAACACGATCCAGCCTCTCAGGAGAGATAATGTCCCCCAGAGACTGGCACCACCTTTCAGCCTTATGAGGTCGTCACGGAACCTCAGGTTTTGGACCCTCTCAGGCTCCATAGTCTGTGGACTGTGAAGTTCTCTTTCACTTCCTTCAATGAGCAATCATTCATACACAGTCACTCAGAGCTTATTATCAGTTCAGTTCAGTTCAGTCGCTCAGTCGTGTCTGGGTTTGCGACCTTATGAATCGCAGCACGCCAGGCCTCCCTGTCCATCACCAACTCCCGGAGTTCACTCAGACTCATGTGGCATCTAGTCCGTGATGCCATCTAGCCATCACATCCTCTGTCGTCCCCTTCTCCTCCTGCCCCCAATCCCTCCCAGCATCAGAGTCTTTTCTAATGAGTCAACTCTTCGCATGAGGTGGCCAAAGTACTGGAGTTTCAGCTTTAGCATCAGTCCTTCCAAAGAAATCCTAGGGCTGATCTCCTTCAGAATGGACTGGTTGGATCTCCTTGCAGTCTAAGGGATTCTCAAGAGTCTTCTCCAACACCATAGTTCAAAAGCATCAATTTTCGGCGCTCAGCTTTCTTCACAGTCCAACTCTCAACATTCATACATGACCACTGGAAAAACCATAGCCTTGACTAGATGGACCTTTGTTGGCAAAATAATGTCTCTGCTTTTGAATATGCTATCTAGGTTGGTCATAACTTTTCTTCCAAGGAGTAAGCGTCTTTTAATTTCATGGCTGCAATTACCATCTGCAGTGAATTTGGAGCCCCCCCAAAATAAAGTCTGACACTGTTTCCCCATCTATTTTACCATGAAGCGATGGAATCAGATGCCGTGATCTTAGTTTTCTGAATGTTGAACTTTAAGCCAACTTTTTCACTCTCCACTTTCACTGTCATCAAGAGGCTTTTTAGTTCCTCTTCACTTTCTGCCATAAGGGTGGTATCATCTGCATATGTAAAGTTATTGATAATACCTCCCTTTTCCTGAGTGCCCAGGTCTCCCTATCTGATGCTCCCTTCCTGGGAGCTCCAAGGAGGTGATCAGTCTCTTCTACCTATTGGGGTAAGATCTCCTGACTGAGGATTGGCCCCAGAGCTTTACCTGATCCTGTGGCCATTCCTGGTGAGTTGTTCTGTCCCTCTAATGGGTCTGGTCAGGGTTCGGCCATCCAGAGAGTTGGAACACCATTCCAGGAATACCATCAGGTGTCATGCCTCCTTGTTCGTCTTGGGGCTCCTTCACTCTGACCTGGCTGAGCCACCAGTCCAGTGGATCAAGGGGCCTGAGTAGTTGGAATATCTCTGGAGCCTCCAGAAATGTTGTAGAAACCAGTACTCGAGAAATCAAGCACCACACTCAGAGAGTTGGAAAACTCAGGTTCATTACACTGGTGGGCCCAGAGGAGTTAACCTTCCAAGCTCTGAGCTGGAACAAAGGGGTAAAAGAGTTTTCATACAGGAATGATTAAGCAGGTTTACAGTTGCTAGGGCGATTGCAAAGAGCAGTACAAGGGTGAGTGAGATAAGCTCCAGTTCCTAGTATTGTGAGTCCCCATTTTTTGAGACCTATGTGATATAGACTTTGCAAGGAGTAAGCTGAGTTACAGAGGCAGAAGGAGCAGGAGGTCATGTAAAAATTGAACCTTTTCTCTTGACAATCACAAATTTCTTTGAAAATAAACCAGGGACAGCAACAAACCTCAGGTTAAAAATGTATGTGCCTAGAAGCTCAGTAATGTCTCACTCCTTGTGACCCTTTGGACTGTAGCTCACCAGGCTCCTCTGTCCATTCAATTTGCAGGCAAGAATACTGGAGTGGAATGCCATTTCCCCCTCCAGGGGATCTTCCTGTCCCAGGGATCAAGCCCATGTCTCTTAGTCCTCCTGCATTGGCACTTAGACTCTTTAGTACTACTGCCACCTTGGAAGTCCAAAAGTGTGTATGGCAATGGAGAAATATCTGTGAAAATGATGCCTTAAATGCATATCTGATGATCACCAAGGGAAATAATGATCTGTGTTAAGTAATAAGTGAGACAACTATATAGCCTGAAAAACAAAAACAAAAACATGTGGCCTGAACATTGAGTGTTAGGTTTTATTTGGTGGGAATGTTAGGACTTGAGTCCAGGAGACAGTGTGTCAGGTGACCCCAAGACAGATGACTCTGAGGAAGCAAGGAAGGAGTCACACTATATACAAGTTTGCAGCAAGGGGCAGGTAATCTGAATATTAAAAGTGACAATTAATGTAAGGGAAAATCATCTCTCACATGAAAAGATTTAATGATCTTCCATGTATAGGAAGATGGAAATATCTGAACTTATTGAAATCACTTCTTTCATATGCATCTAGCTATCTGGGGACAATCCTTCAACCTTGATTGTTCACATCCTGATTCTAAGGAGACAACAGAGGACTAGAGATTTTGATGGCATCACCATCTCAATGGACATGATGAGCAAACTCCAGTAGATGGTGAAGGAAGGGGAAGCCTGGCATGTTGTAGCCCGTGGATCTCAAAAAGTTGGACAGGAGTGAGTGACTGAACAACAACAAACATAGAGACAGAAGCCCATCATACCCCAACTTCTGAATGGATGAGGGGGCTCTCTGATCACTAAGTCACACCCTCTGTGAATCAGTCTATTCAGGAACCAAAGTCTGAACAATAATGGCGGATGGCAGTCTCTCACTCCCACCTCACCACCCCCACCCCTCATCCTCAGCACTTACCAAATAGGAAATATCTGGTGGCTTCTGAACAGCTGCCTTCGTTTCACCTAGGCTCAGAGATCTGCATTTAGAAAAAGGCTTCTTTAGTGTTAGAGTCAAGATTGCCTGGATAAACAGCAACAACTTAGATATACAGATGATAACACACTACTGGCAGAAAGTGAAGAGGAGCTGAAGAGCCTCTTGATGAAGGTGAATGAGGTGAGTGAAAAAGCTGGCTTAAAACTCATCATTAAAAACTATGATCATGACATCCGGTCCTATCACCTCATAGCAAATAGAGGGAAAAAGTGGAAACAGTGACAGATTTTCTCTTTTGGGCCTCTAAAATCACTGTGAACGGTGACTGCAGCCATGAAATCAAAAGATGCTTGCCTCTTGAAAGGAAAGCTATGACAAACTTAGACAGTGTATTAAAAAGCAAAGACATTAGTTGCTAACGAAAGTCCATCTAGTCTAAACTATGGTCTTTCCAATAGTCATTTGAGATTTGGACCATAAAGAAGGTAGGGCACTTAAGAATTGATGCTTTCAAATTGTGGTGCTGGAGAAGACTAGGAGAGTCCCTTGTTCAGCAAGGGGATCAAACTAATCAGTCCTAATGAAGGAGGAAACAGAAAGAACTGGCTCCATCTTGAAAGCAGGAGTCCATCTTGGGTCATATTGTGGACTTTGAGCTATATGCCCAGTATCTGTGGAAATAACATACCAATGGAAAACCAGACCCCTGGATGAAGGAGCCTCAGGAATTGTACCTAGACTCTCCGTCGCCTAAAAGAATATGCTAATTATCTCTGTAACAGAACAAAGTCATAAATCCCATTATGCCTATCGGGGTATGATCACAGGCCTATTGATAAATGTCCGCTGCTTAACTATCCAGGCTTATGACACCTGAATCATGGGTTAACTTTGGTCATATCTTTCACCTTGTCCAGACTAGTTTCAAGGAATTTGGGGAGGTGGTTTGAGCATGTACACTTAAGGTATATAAGGTTTTTGTAAAAACTGTTGGGGGTGCCTGGCTAACTGTCTTGGGCCCATTGGTGTAAGAAGCTGCATTCCAATATCTGCACTATCCTTCTGAGTGAGTTTGTTTCCCGGAATGTGTGGCTACAACACTAAAGGATTGTGAAGTTTCTCAGTCATGTCTGACTCTTTGTGACCCCAAGGACTGTAGCCCACCAGGCTCCTCATCAATGGAATTTTCTAGGCAAGAGTACTGGAGTGGGTGCCATTTCTTTCTCCAGGGGATCTTCCCAATCCAGGGATCGAACCCGTGTCTCCCACACTGCCAGCAGATGCTTCACTGTCTCAGCCACAAGGGAAGCACTACACTTAAAGGATATCAACCTTGAATATTCATTGGTAGGACTGACACTGAAGCTAAATTCCAATATATTGGCCTCCTGGTGTGGAGAGCTCACTCATTGGAAAAGACCCTGCTGCTGGGAAAGATTGATGGCAGGAGGAGAAGGTGATGACAGAGAATGAGATGGTTGTTTGGCATCACCAACTCAATGGGAAAAGTTTCAGCAAGCTCTGGCAAATGGTGAAGGACAGGGACCCCTGGCGAGCTGAAGTCCATGTGTTTGCAAAAAGTCAGATACTACTGAGCGGCTGAACAACTCACATCCGTATATGACTACTGAAAAATCCATAGCTATATTTGCTGAAAATAAAATGTCATATTGTAAAAATCATAATTTCTGTAGTCATCACTCCATTTCCCAACATTCCTAAAATCCCAACAGCAAACCACATCCCAGTGGGAGTGAGGATAGGAGTGACTCCCCATGCTGATCTCTCACAAAAAGAATAGTTTCAACATTTGAAAGTCACTGATTCATGCTGAGAGTTCATCATGCTCCATAGAAAGTGTGGATGCAGACAATCGAGCAAAGGCTCTGGGACACAAGGAAGTGTCTAAAGGGTAGGTCTTCACTATTATAAGACGAAATGGGGAAAAAAATAAGATGATAACAAATGCCTGGGAAGAAAAATTGGGATTGGAGAGCTAAAGACTTGCAGATTTTCATTTGGGCATTTCAGGAGGCAAAGCATACACAGCCTCAGACTCAGAACAGGACATTTACCTGAGAACCTGCCATTTTGTCGTCTTTGTCCTCCTACTCTGTCTTCTCTGGGGATGTTACGCTGCAAACACACTTCTGAGTTTTGAGAAAATACCTTGGAGGGCATCACCACAGCTCTTTAACCTGCAACCACCACTCGTACAGACAGAAGGACCTTGAAAAGGTAAGATCACCCTCGCCTGTCCTCTGTCTCAAGAGAGATTCTGGAACAATCAATTCCTACCTGGAGACCAGCCTGTGAACTTATTTCTTGATTGTTTTCTCCTCATACAGAGCTCCTAACACTCTGCTCACCCAGACGATGTGCGGTGACTTCCCTGGTCGAAATCCAGCTAGACCAACCCTGTTGCCTCTCCTCAGACTGACGACGGGGCTCAGCTCTCATAAACAGACCAGAAGCCACGTCCTTAACTGGGCCTCCCCTTAGAATCCCCTGGAGCACTTCCTACACACCACAATGATGCTCCCACAGGACCAACACAGAACTTTGTTGGGAGGGCATCAGTTCAGTCACTCAGTTGTGTCCGACTCTTTGCGACCCCATGAATTGCAGCACACCAGGCCTCCCTGTTCATCACCATCTCCCAGAGTTCACTCAGACTCACGTCCATCGAGTCCGTGATGCCATCCACCCATCTCATCCTCGGTCGTCCCCTTCATCTCCTGCCCCCAATCTCTCCCAGCATCAGAGTCTTTTCCAATGAGTCAACTCTTTGCATGAGGTGGCCAAAGTACTGGAGTTTCAGCTTTAGCATCATTCCTTCCAAAGAAATTCCAGGGTTGATCTCCTTCAGAATGGACTGGTTGGATCTCCATGCAGTCCAAGGGACTCTCAAGAGTCTTCTCCATCACCACAATTCAAAAGCATCAATTCTTCGGCGCTCAGCCTTCTTCACAGTCCAACTCTCACATCCATGCATGACCACAGGAAAAACCATAGNATGGTTGATCTCCTTCAGAATGGACTGGTTGGATCTCCTTGCAGTCCAAGGGACTCTCAAGAGTCTTCTCCAACACCACCGTTCAAAAACATCAATTCTTCGGTGCTTAGCCTTCTTCACAGTCCAACTCTCACATCCATACATGACCACAGGAAAAACCATAACCGTGACTAGACAGACTTTAGTTGGCAAAGTAATGTCTCTGCTTTTGAATATGCTATCTAGGTTGGTCATAACTTTTCTTCCAAGGAGTAAGCATCTTCTAATTTCATGGCTGCAGTAACCATCTGCAGTGATTTTGGAGCCCCCCAAAATAAAGTCTGACACTGTTTCCATTGTTTCCGCATCTATTTCCCATGAAGTGATAGGACCGGATGCCATGATCTTCGTTTTCTGAATGTTGAGCTTTAAGCCAACTTTTTCACTCTCCTCCTTCATTTTTATCAAGAGGCTTTTTAGCTCCTCTTCACTTTCTGCCATAAGGGTGGTGTCATCTGCATATCTGAGATTATTGATATTTCTCCCAGCAATCTTGATTCCAGCTTGTGTTTCTTCCATTCCAGCGTTTCTCATGATGTACTCTACATAGAAGTTAAATAAGCAGGGTGACAATATACAGCCTTGATGTACTCTTTTTCCTGTCTGTAACCAGTCTGTTTTTCCATGTCCAGTTCTAACTGTTGCTTCCTGACCTGCATACAGGTTTCTCAATAGGCAGGTTAGGTGGTCTGGTATTCCCATCTCTTTCAGAATTTTCCACAGTTTATTGTGATCCATACAGGGGCCAGGCACCAGAGATTAAATCCTGAGCTTTTGGAGTGGGTGCACTAACTCCAAGACACTAGACTACTAGAGAACCAACCCTAGGGAGTATCAGATAGTGAAAACTCAGACAAAGAAAACCACCTCAATACAAGACCCAGCATCACCCAACCACCAGTAGCATGCCATGCAGGATGCCTCATCTAAACAACAAACAAAACAAAAACACAAATCCAGTCATCAGCAGACAAGAGTACCTGTCTCACCTCACTCAGCCTTGCCCATCAGAGGAAAAACCAACAAACAGACAAAAACTAAGCACAAATCTCACCCTACACGAAGCTCATGCAAACCTCTGGACCAACCTTAGAAGGACAGATGCCAAAAGGAAGAAAGAATTCAACCTTCTTCAAGGAAATAATTCAACTTTTCCTGAACCCTGGGAAAAGGAGACCTCAAACACAATAACTTAAAAAAAAAAAAAGAAAAGTCAGAGAAATACTTCACAAAATGAAGGAAAAAACTAGAAACACAAAAATACAAATAAATGAAGAGGGAAATTACCTTAAAAAGGATTCAGAATAATGATAGTAAAGATGATCAAAAACCTTGAAAACAAAATGGAGAAAATGCAAGAATCAATTAACAAAGATCTAGAAGAATTAAAGAATAAACACACAAACAATGTAATTACTGAAATTCAAGAAACTCTAGAAGAAATCAATAGCAAAATATTTGAGGCAGAACAAATCATTGAGCTGGAAGATAAAATGGTGGAAATAACTTCTGAAGAGCAGAATAAAGTAAAAATAATGAAAAGAACTGAGGATAGTCTCAGAGACCTTTGGGACAATATCAAACACATCAACATTCCAATTATATGGTTCCTAGAAGAAGAAGAGAGAAAAAAGGGTATGACAAAGTTTTTGAAGAGATTATAGTTGAAAATTTCCCCAACATGGAAAAGGAAAAAGTCAATCAAGTCAAAGATACACAAAGAGTCCCAAACAGGATTAACCCAAGGAGAAACATGCTAAGACACATACTAATCAAACTAACAAAGACTAAACACAAAGAAAGAATATTCAAAGCAGCAAGGGAGAAGCAACAAGTAACATGCAAGGGAAACTCCATATGTTTAACAGCTGATCTTTCAGCAGAAACTCTGCAGGCCAGAACGGAATGGTAGGATATATTTAAAGTACTGAAAGGGAAAAATCTACAGCCAAGATTACTGTACCCAGCAAGGATCTCATTCACAATTGATGGAGAAATAAAAAGCCATTCAGACAAGCAAAAGTTAAGAGAATTCAGTACCATCAAACCAGGCTTACAGCAAATGTTAAACAGACTTCTGTAGTCAAGAAATACAAGAGAAGAAAAATGATCTACAAAATCAACCTCAAGCAATTAGAAAATGGCAATAGGAACATATATGTGAATAATTACTTTAAATGTAAATGTATTAAATGCTCTGACCAAAAGACACAGACTGGCTGAATGGATACAAAGACAGTTCACTTCAGTTAAGTCGCTCAGTCGTGTCTGACTCTTTGTGACCCCATGAATCACAGCATGCCGGGCCTCCCTATCCATCACCATCTCCCAGAGTTCACTCAGACTCACGTCCATCGAGTCAGTGATGCCATCCAGCCATCTCATCCTCTGTCGTCCCCTTCTCCTCCTGCCCTTTAAAAAAAAAAAAAACCAGTTTTAAAAGATAACAAATATGTTTAGGGCTTATGTAGGAAACTGAAGTCAGCTAGGGCCAAATTATACTTCAAAGAACTATTCATCTTCATCCTCCTTCCCTGGCTTATAGAGTTTGTAGAAGGACTGGGAAACAAAAATAATGCTGCAAATGCAGCTGGGTGTGCCATGAGTCTTTCTCCCTCGCCACCTGGATTTCCTAGAAATAGCCCCACTCTAGATTTTCATAAACTAATATTCTATCCATGAGTAGAACATTTATAATACAATTCCATAAAGAGAGTCAAAAAATGCCTTATATGCATATAGGGCAGAAAGAACTAGTCTACTTAAGAACATTTTAAATACTAAGTATGGAGCATTATTCCTTTACAGAGCAAGTAATAGACTCATCATCCTACCTGATACTTCTATTACTGTGAATGCCACCTTTAAGATTACTAAAGCCTAACTGATTCATATTTATGGAAAATTACTTTATGCTAATGAGTAGAAATAAGGGCAGAGAAAATGTATCAGCACATTGCATTAAGTTAAACAGGCAGCATCTGTCATTTTAACTGTACTTAGCTCTTGTTTTATAAAAAAGCATAATTAAAATTACCTTCATCAAATTTTCCTTGACATTCTGTTTTAAATATTTTGAGTTACACTTGCTTTCTTATATTTAATAACAGCAAAATAAAAATAACTACCTGCCATGTAGACAAGGATATAAGAGGCAATCATTTGCCTTCTTTTCACAGTATGTTCTGGAAAACCCACTCTTGCAGTCACAGGTGTAATGATTGATGCCATCAACATAAGTTCCATCATGGAGACAGGGCTTTGACAGGCATTCATCTATATTTACCTCACAATCGATGCTTACATTAGAAGAGACAAGATAAAATGCTAGACTATTTAAATGCAAAACTCTGAAGTTTGTTCATTACACAAAATGTCACCAAGAAATAAAGATCCCCTCCATTAAAGATAATTTGACATCTTTGAGTGAAAGAAAATAGTTTTCCAAGGTTAAACATTCTTAAGTCTATGAACTTTCAGACTAATTTAAAGTGCACGAGGAAAGAAAAATATAAACT